>JASVEL010006757.1:0-192582 GCA_032618575.1 Nicotiana noctiflora
AACATTTGTTCGCATTTGCGAACACTGGCAGACAAAGGGATGTTCGCATTTGCGAACACATGCTGTATAAGGCAGTGTTCGCATTTGCGAACAATGGTTCGCATTTGCGAACCAAGGCAATATGGGGAATGTTCGCATTTGCGAACTTTTGTTCGCATTTGCGAACATAGGCAGGCACTGGGGCCTTCGCAAATGCGAACAATTGTTCGCATTTGCGAACAAGGCTGGCTTCGCATTTGCGATCAAGGTTCGCATTTGTGAGCCTTGCCTTACACTGTCCCCTTCGCAATTGTGAGAAATTCTTCGCAATTGCGAAGCCAACAGCTGGGTGAAAAAAACCAGCAGTTCAAAGTTCAGAATTTCATCCAACGGCCTATCAAATCTTTACCCGAGCCCCCCGGGCTCCAAACCAAACATGTACATAACCTCAAAAACACATTATGAACTTGTTCGTGCGATCACATCGCCAATATCACTTCGTTTTAATCAAATCAAGCCTCAAACTCATGATTTTCAAAACTTCTTAACTTGGAACTCAAGGTCCAAAACATCTCAAACGACATCCAAATGTCACCAAACTTTACAGAAATCACATATATAATATTTAAGACTTGTACCGGGCGTCGGAACCAAAATACGAGCCCGATACCAAGGTCAACTAATTTATTTCTTTTAATAATTACATCAAAAACAATTTCACATAAAAATTCATAACTTGGGCTCTAGGCCTCGGAATTCGACTCCGGACGCATGTCCAAGTCCCATATTTTCCTACGGACCTCTCGGGACCATCCAATCTCGGGTCCGGATCCGTTTACCAAAAATGTTTACCGAAGTCAACCATATCAATATTAATATCATTTTTATCCAAATTTCTCATAGAATTCATATTTTCTATCAAAAAAATCTTTCCGGCTACATGCTCGGATCGTGCACGTAAATCGAGGCAACATAGAATGAGGTTTTCAAGGCCTCAGAAGCTCGAAATGATTAATTAAATAAGTGATGACCCTTTGGGTCGTCACAGAAATAGTAACAATAAAGTAATTTTGATTAAGCTGACAACAAGTAACCAACATAACATAAACTCAAATCAACAAGTCCAGGACCTATGGGAAATAAACCCACAGTCCCTCTCTATATTTCAACAACTCAGGATCTCCGGGAATTTAACTCGCAGTTCCTACATCAATATCTCTGGGTCTCCGGGAATCGAACCCGCAACCCTAGGAGCTCCGGGAATTGAACCCGCAGTCCGTACATCAATAGCTCAAGTCCTCCGAGAATCGAACCCGCAGTCCGTATCTCAATATATATCAATAAACTCCGTGTCTCCGGGAATCGAACCCGCAACCCTTGGATCTCCAAGAATCGAACCCGTAATCCACAAACACTACAACTCCGGGTCTTCGGGAATCGAACTCGCGCAGCCCTTGGATCTCCGGGAATTGAACCCACAGTCCACCAACACAACAATAAAAGGAAAGCACATAGAAATATGATATGCAAAACTACAATTTACCCAAGCCAGTATCAACAAATATCAAGAAGTTCAAGTAAGACAATTAGGCACTTAGTCAGATAAATCCTATCTAACCATGCTTTTCTAACGAATATCAGGTAAATATCACGATTTAATCAGCTAAGAATAGAAATATCACGAATTGAACAATTCAAGTAAGGTGGGTTCCAACAATCTGCGCATGTACATGCCCGTTACATCGCGTACAAGGCATTTAAATTAACACATAATATCCTAGGGGTGAAGGTTCCCCCACACGAGGTTAGACAAGCCACTTACCTCGACTTCGGTACGAAACCGCTAATAGACAACTCTCTTGCCACGAGTATCGGCCTCCACAAGTGTAGTATCTGATCAAAATCAATAGAAATACATCAAAATATGCCAATTGGGCATTACCCAATCGAAACAATTCGAAATATACCAAAAACCACAAGTTGCCAATACCCGACTTTCGGTACGTTGCTCGAAAAATTATGAAAGTTACATATTCGGGTTCTTTATCTCAACACGAGTCTATGCATATAAAATTTACCAAAATAGGACTCCGTTTGCCCATTCAAATCGACGATTTACCATAATTTAGGCCTAGGGCTAAAATCCCCCATTAATCTTCCATTAACAATGAAATACTCAGAGATTCCATGATAAAATAACGTAATTAGGCCATAAAACTTACCTCCGATGAATACCCGATGAATCTCCAATAATTTCCCATGAGTTTCTCTCTCTAAGACTCAAAAATGGCGTTTTTGTGTATAACCCCGCGACTGAACTATTCTGGAATTTAATTCACTGCCAGACGGATTTACTCTACGCGTTCGTATTACTGTTCACGTGTCCGCGATACACAACTCAATTTTCCTCTACGCGAACGCGACGCCTCCCACGCGTTCGCGAAGAACAACTCTTCAGCCATCCGGAATTTCTTCTACGCGAACGCGACACCTGGGACACGAACGCGATGCTCCCATTTTTCCTCCTACGCGAACGCGACGCCAGCATCGTGAACGTGATGCTCATTTCCACCTTACCTGCGCGAACGCGGCCAGTGCCAACGCGAAGTCTTAATGCCTGCTGCACAGAATCTGCAATTTTCTACAAATTCTCTTAAGTTCATAATGTCCGAATGAAGGTCCGAATTCACCCCGAGGCCCCCAGGACCCCAACGAAAACCACCAACATCCTCTAAAACACGATACAAACTTGTTCCAATCATAAAAACACGCCCTTAAACATAGAAATCGTCGAATTATAGCGGATACAAGCCTAGGATTCAACTCAAACTTCCAAAACTAACATTCAATCAAAAACCCTGCCAAACGACGTCCGAATGACCTGAAAATTTGCAGACATATCCAAAATCACATAACGAAGCTAAATAAATTGTTGGAATTCCATTCTGACCCCCGGATCAAAATTTCACCTACCATTCGAATTTCGCCAAAGTTTCAAACTTCGGCATTCCAAGCCTAATTGAGCTACAGACCTCCAAAATACATTCTGAACGCGCTCTCAACCCCGAAATCACCTAACGGGCTAATGGAACCATCGGATTTCTGTTCCGAGGTCGTTTTAAAACTGTTCTGAATACCGGCCATTTTTCAACTATAAAGCTCTTATTTAGGGACTAAGTATCCCAAAAACACTCCAAATTCTAGAACCGGCCCCCCGGCAAACCACAATAGCATAAATGAACTTAGGGGAACAGTTAAATTGGGGATCGGGACGTAAATTTCAAAAATGACCGGCCGGTCGTTACATCTTCCCACACTTAAAAGATTCGTTCGTCCTCTAATGAGCATAGAGAACATACCTAGAGTGGTGAAGAGGTGACGGTACTAGTTGCGCATATCTTGCTCGGTTTCCCAAGTCGCCTCATCGGCCGGCTGACCCCGCCACTGGACCTTTACTGAAGCGATGTTCTTTGACCTTAGCTTCCTGATTTACCTGTCCAGAATGGCCACTGGCTCTTCAACATAAGACAGATCCTCGTCTAGCTGAACAGAAGTGAAATCCAGCACGTGCGACGGGTCACCATGGTATCTCCGGAGCATAGAGACATGAAATACGGGATGGACTCCGGCTAGGCTAGGAGGTAAGGCCAACTCATAAGCAACCTCCCCAACACTCCTCAAAATCTCAAAAGGACCAATGAATCTAGGACTCAGCTTCCCCTTCTTCCCAAACCTTATAACGCCCTTCATGGGCGAGACCCGAAGCAGAACCCGTTCGCCAACCATAAAAGCCACATCGCGGACCTTTTTATCCGCATAACTCTTCTTTCTAGACTGGGCTGCACAAAATCTATCCTGAATCACCTTGACCTTGTCCATTGCATCCTGGACCATATCAATACCTAGCAGTCCGGCCTCGCCCGGCTCGAACCAACCCACGGGAGACCTGCACCTCCTACCATATAGAGCCTCATACGGTGCCATCTGAATACTGGACTGGTAGCTGTTGTTATAAGCAAACTCTGCCAGTGGCTAGTAAATGATCCCATAACACTCCAAACACAATCACACACGCACGGAGCATATCCTCCCAAATCTAAATAGTGCACTCAGACTGTCTGTTCGTCTGGGGTGAAATATCGTGCTCAACTCCACCCGAGTGCCTAACTCCTACTGCACGGCTCTTCAGAATTGCGATGTAAACTGAGCGCCTCTGTCTAAGATGATAGAAACTGGAATACCATGCAGCCGAACTATCTCCCGGATATAGATCTCTGCTAGTCGCTCCGATGAATAAGTAGTGCTCACCGGTATAAAATGGGCGGACTTGGTCGGCCGATCCATAATAACCCAAATGGAATCAAACTTCCTAACAGTCCGTGGAAGCCCAGATACAAAGTCCATGGTGATGCGCTCCCATTTTCACTTTGGAAGCTCAATCTACTGCATTAACCCACCCGGACGCTAATGCTTATACTTCACCTGCTGGCAGTTGAGGCACCTAAAAACATAATCAACTATATTCCTCTTCAGCCGCCTCCACCAGTAATGCTGTCTCAAGTCCAGATACATCTTCATGGCACCCGGATGGATGGAATACCGCAAGCTATAGGCCTTTGCTAGAATCAGCTCTCGAAGATCATCTACATTGGGCACAAAAATATGCCCCTGCATCCCCATAACTCCATCATCTCCAATGGTAACATCTCGTGCATCACCACGCCGAACTCTATCATGGAGGACAACCTAATGAGGGTCATCGAACTGGCGCTCCCTGATGCGGTCAAATAGAGAGGACCGAGAAACTACACAGGCCAGAACCCGGCTGGGCTCCGAAAGATCTAGTCTAATAAACTACCTGGCTAAAGCCTGAACATCCATTGCCATAGGCCTCTCTGAAGCTGGTAGATATTCCAAACTCCCTAAACTCTATTCCCGGTGACTCAAGAAATTGGCAACTACATTAGCCTTGCGTGGATGATAGAGAATAATAATATCATAGTCCTTCAGCAGCTCCAACCATCTCCTCTGACGCATGTTCAGGTTCTTCTGCTTAAGAAAGTGTTGTAAGCTCCAGTGATCAGCGTAGATCTCACAAACAACCCCATACAAGTAATGACGCCAAATGTTCAAGGCGTGAACAATGGAAGCTAGCTCCTGATCGTGAACATGGTAGTTCTTTTCATGTACCTTACGCTGTCTGGACGCGTAGGCAATCACCCTACCGTCCTGCATCAATACTGCACCGATTCCGACTCGTGAGGAATCACAATATACTGTATAGGACCCCGAACCTATAGGTAACATCAAGATAAGGGCCAAAGTCAAAGCTGCCTTGAGCTTCTGAAAGCTCGTCTCACACTCCTCTGTCCACTGGAAAGCGGCACCCTTTTGGGTCAATCTGGTCATAGGTGTTGCGATCGAAGAGAGCCCCTCTACGAAGCGACGGTAATAACCCGCCAAGCCAAGGAAACTGCGAATCTCAGTAGCTGAGGAGGGTCTGGGCCAACTCTGCACGGCCTCCACCTACCTCGGATCCACTCGAATACCATCGCTCGACACCACGTGGCCTAGAAATGCCACTGAACTCAGCCAGAATTCACATTTAGAGAACTTGGCATATAACTGCTTCTCCCTCAAAGTCTGAAGCACTACCCTCAGATGCTGCTCGTGCTCTTCCCGACTCTGAGAATATACGAAAATATCATCAATGAAAACAATCACGAACGAGTCCCGATATGGCCTGAACACACTGTGCATCAAATGCATAAAAGCTGATGGGGCATTAGTCAACCCGAAAGACATGACGAGGAACTCGTAGTGACCATATCGAGTCTTGAAGTCAGTCTTCGGGATATCTGGCTCCCGAATCTTTAGCTGATGATAACCAGAGTGCAAATCAATCTGGAGAACACCTGTGCGCCCTGTAGCTGGTCAAATAAATCATCAATGCGAGGCAAAGGATACCGGTTCTTCATTGTAACCTTGTTCAGCTGACGATAGTTAATACACATACGCATAGAACCGTCTTTTTTCTTCACAAACAACACAGGAGCACCCCAAGGAGAAACACAGGGTCGAATGAAACCTTACCTATTAACTCCTGTAACTGATCCTTCAACTCCTTCAACTCAGGAGGAGTCAAATGGTATGGTGGAATAGAAATGGGCTGAGTGCCCGGCAATAAGTCAATACCAAAATCAATATCTCTGTTCGGCGGCATGCCCGGGAGATCAGCTGGAAACACATCAGAGAAATCACGTACCACTGGAAAGAAATCAATAGAAGGAGTGTCAATACTGACATCCCACACATAAGCTAGATAAGCAACACACCCCTTCTCAACCATACGCTGAGCTTTGAGAAAGGAAATACCATGGCTGGAGTGTGATCTAGAGTACCACTCCACCCAATACGTGGAATGCCTGACATAGCCATCGTCACGGTCTTGGCGTAACAATCAAGAATAGCATAATGTGGTGACAACCAGTCCATGCCTAGAATAATATCAAAATCGACAAGCCCGAGCAATAATATATCCGCTCTGGTCTCAAAACCACAAATAGTAACCAAACACGACCGATACACACGGTCCACAATCAAGGAATCTCCCACCGGAGTAGAAACATAAATGGGGGCACTCAAAGAATCCCGAGGCATACCCAGATGTAAAGCAAAATAAGAGGACACATATGAAAAAGTTGAACCAGGATCGAATAAAATCGATGCCTCTCTATGACTAACCAAAATAATACCTGTGATAACAGAATTAGATGCAACAGTTGCAGCGCGATCAGGAATAGCATAAAATTTGGCCTGACCCCTCTCTCGAGGGTGGCCTCTGGCACCCTGATCCCCGCCCCTAGCTGGCTGGGCAGGTGGAGTGGCAGCTGGGGCTGGAATGATGGCCTGCTGGCCTTGTGAACCACGCTGAGGCTGCAAAGTCTGTGGAGGTGCTCCTATCCTATGCTTGGGACACTCCCTAACCAGATGGCGATTATCCCCGCACTCAAAACAAGCTCTAGGAGGACGCGGTGGCTATGACTGACCGACCTCACCCCCACTAGTCTGACCCCTGGAGGTACTCTGCGCAAAAGGCGCACTGGAAATTGGAGAGCATAATAAGGCTCCTGAGGTGCTGGAAGAGCTAGAGTACTATCGCCTGCTGGCAATGCTGAATGAACTGGACGACCAGAATAACCCCTACCAAAATGACTGGCTGCTGAAGTGCGGGCACCAGAGAAATGGCCCGACTCATGAGACCTCTTGGCCTCCTTCTCTCCCTGCTCTCTAGGGAGCATACTCTCGATCCTCCTGGCAATGCTTACCGCCTGCTGATACGGTATATCTGTCTACAATTCCCTGGCCATGCTGGACCGGATCAGCGGAACAAAGCCCTCAATAAATCTCCGCACACTCTCCCGGACCGTGGCTACCAAAGCCGGTGCATGCCTAGCTAGACGGGTGAAACTAATAGCATACTCCGATAGTGTCATGGAGCCTTGTCGCAACCGCTCAAACTCCGATCGCCAAGAATCCTTAAGGCTCTAGGGAACAAAATCCCTCAAAAACAGATCAGAAAACTGCGTCCAGGTCAATGAAGTAGATTCATCTGGACAATCCAACTCATACGTGCGCTACCAATCATAAGCAGCCCCACGAAGCTGAAAAGCAGTGAAGGAAACCCCGTTGGTCTCCATTATCCCATGGTACGAAGGATACGATGACACTCCTCCAGAAAACCCAATGCATCCTCTGTAGCCAAAGCACTAAACACTAGAGGATCATATTTATTGAACCTCTCTAATCTACGCTGCTCGTCCTCGGAGGCAGCTGGTCCACCACCGGGCTGTACCCGGGGCGGTGGGAGGCATAACAATAATCTCTAGAACCTGCTCCACGGGCACTCGCTGCTCAGGAGTGAGTGCTGTCGGAGTCTGGGCCCCTCCCCCGGCCTGAGATGTGGCTGCAGCGAGGGGAAGCAATCCTTCCTAAGAAAAAGTAGTGTACATGCTCATGAACCGAGCCATGGTCTCCTGGAGCGCTGGAGTAGTAGTAGCTGTAGTCGGTGTGCCAGGTGCCTGCGCTCCAATCGGATCCACCGGTGGTACCTCAGCGATAGCGAACGTTGGTGCCGTGGCTACACCTCGGGCGCATCCTTGTCCTCTACCACGGCCCTGGCCTCTGGCGGCGGCAGCAGGGGGCGTGTGTGCCTGATCCTCGTGAGTAGCACGTGTCCTCACAATCTGTGAGAGAATAGAAAGCAGAAGTTTAGATTTGGTGTCAAAAAAATGTCGCACGACAAGGAATCCAAAAGAAATGAAGAGTTTCCTAAACAGTTACACAGCCTCTCGTGATAAATACAGACGTCTCTATATCAATCAGCAAGACTCTAAGTAACCGGTCTATGTCCCACGACTCCTATGAATCTAGAGCTCTGATACCAACTTGTCACGACCCTAGTTCACCAATCGTGAGCTTGTCATGACGGCACCCAGTCTTCGCGACTAGGTAAGCCTAACACGATGCGGAATGTATAATTTCATGAAACAAGAGATAAAATAATAGCAAAATGATATAAAAGAAATGTAATAAGTGCCGCTTGGCACATACACTTCGCCAAAACACACTAACTAGCATACTACCAAGACCCGGAATCCCACGGGCAACACAGACTAAAAAGAAGAGTACAACTGTGGCTGTATACATCAAGAATGTCTAAACAACGAGAATAAGGGAAAGTAACTGCTATCACTAATGAGAATAGAAGGAGACCCTCCGGATCCGCGGACGTAGCAGATCATACCTCAAGTCTCCTGAAGTGCTGCTAAATCACCTGAGATGAGCCTGACCTGATGTACCTGGATCTGTACAACAAAAGTGTGCAGAAGAGTAGCATGAGTACACCACGGCGGTACTCAGTAAGTGCCAAGCCTAACTCGATGGAGTAGTGACGAGGAATGTCAGGGCCCTACTGAGAGATAATAACATAATGATAATAACGATAATAAGCAGTTTAAATAAGATTGAGTCTGAAATAGCAACAATAAAGTAATTTCAATTAAGCTGACAACAAATAACCAACACAACATAAACTCAAATAAACAAGTCCAGGACCTATGGGAAATGAACACACAATCCCTCTCTATATTTCAACAACTCAGGATCTCCGGGAATTTAAGCCGCAGTCCCTACAGCAGTATCTCTGGGTCTCCGGGAATCGAACCCGCAGCCCTAGGAACTCCGAGAATTGAACCGACAGTCCGTACCTCAATATCACAGGTCCTCTGGGAATCGAACCCGCAGTCTGTATCTCAATATATATCAATAACTCAGGATCTCCAGGTATCGAACCCGCAGTCCATATCTCAACAAACACTACAACTACGGGCCTCCGGGAATCGAACCTGCAGCCCTTGGATCTTCGGGAATTGAACCCGCAGTCCACCAACACAACAATAAAAGGAAAGCATAAAGAAATATGATATGCAAAACTACAATTTACCCAAGCCAGTATCAACAAATATCAAGAAGTTCAAGTAAGATAATTAGGCACTTAGACAGATAAATCGTATCTAACCATGCTTTTCTAACGAATATTAGGTAAATATAACAATTTATTCAGCTAAGAACAGAAATATCACGAATTGAACAATTCAAGTAAGGTAGGTTCTAACAATCTGTGCATGTACATGCCCGTCACCTCGCGTACAAGGAATTTAAATTAACACATAATATCCTAGGGGTGAAGGTTCCCCCACACGAGGTTAGACAAGCCACTTACCTCGACTCCGGTACGAAATCACTAAGAGACAACTCTCTTGCCATGAGTATCGGCCTCCACAACTGTAGTATCTGATCAATATCAATAGAAATACATCAAAATAGGCCAATTGGGCATTACCCAATCGAAACAACTCGAAATACACCAAAAACCACAAGTTGCCAAAACTCGACTTTTGGTACGCTTCTCATAAAATTACAAAAGTTACATATTCGGGTTCCTTATCTCAACACGAGTCTATGCATATAAAATTTACCAATATCGAACTCTGTTTGCCCATTCAAATCGATGATTTACCATAATTTTGGCCTAGGGCTAAAATCCCCCATTAATCATCAATTAACAGTGAAATACTCAAAGATTTCATGATAAAATAACATAATTAGGCCATAAAACTTATCTCCGATGAATACTCGATGAATCTCCAACAATTTCCCGTGAGTTTCTCTCTCTGAGACTCAAAAATGGCATTTTTGTGTATAACCCCGCGACTGAACTGTTCTGGAATTTAATTCACTGCCAGACGGATTTACTCTATGCATTCGCTTTACTGTTCATGTGTCTGCGATGCACAGCTCAACCTTCCCCTAAGCAAACGCGACGCCTCCCACGTGTTCGCGAAGAAGAACTCTTCAACCATCTGGAATTTCTTCTACGCGAACGCGACACCTGGGACGTGCACGCGATGCTCCCCTTTTTCCTCCTACGCGAACGCGATGCCAGCATCATGAATGCGATGCTCATTTCCACCTTGTCTATGCGAACGCGAAGGCTTAATGCCTGCTGCACAGAATCTGCAATTTTCTGCAGATTCTCTTACGTTCCAAATGTCCGAATTTACCCCAAGGCCACCGGAACCCCAACGAAAACCACCAACATCCTCCAAAACATGATGCAAACTTGTTCCAATCATAAAAACACGCCCTTAAATATAGAAATCATCGAATTATAGCGGATTCAACTCAAACTTCCAAAACTAACATTCAATCAAAAACCCGACCAAACGACGTCCGAATGACCTGAAAATTTACAGACATATCCAAAATCACATAACGAAGCTACAAAAATTGTCGGAATTCCATTCCGACCCCTGGATCAAAATTTCACCAACCGTTCGGATTTCGCCAAAATTTCAAACTTCGGCATTTCAAGCCTAATTGAGCTACATACCTCCAAAATATATTCCGAACGCGCTCCCAACCTCGAAATCACCTAACGGAGCTAATGGAAACAACATTTCCGTTCCGAGATCGTCTTAACGCTGTTCCGAATACAGGCCATTTTTCAACTATAAAGCTCTCATTTAGGGACTAAGTGTCCCGAAGCCACTCCAAATTCTAGAACTGACCCTCCCGGCAAACCACAATAACAGAAATGAACTTAGGGGAACAGTTAAATTGGGGATCGGGGCGTAAATTTAAAAATCGACCGGCCGGGTCGTTACATTGAAATACAATGAGAAAAAAGACGGTGAATACAATGAAATACATGGAATGCAATGAGATACATCGAATTACAATGAAAAAAAAGATAACGAATACAATAAAATATATGAAAAACATTGAAATATATTAACAGAAAATCAAGTGCTCAGCCCCAAACTCCATCATTTTAGTTAAAGAACAAACCCTAATTTATGGCGAATCCGCCATTCACCGAAATTGTACTTCTTATCATTCTTTGATTCTTTGATTTTATCTTTGTGATACAACAATTCTGCAAATAAATGCAAAGTATAACTTTCGCAACCATCTGACCAATGGCCACACAAACTAATTATCTTCTTGTATTTTTTATCCATAACATGTTCAAACCAGGCACCAGCCTTCTCAAACGGCATATTGACTTGGGTATTTGCCCAGTGAATTGAAGCAACCAAGAGAAGAATCAAACTAGGAGAGTACATTCATGACATATGAAGCAATACTGGAGAACTCCAAAATATGCTATTATTGGATTTCAAGCTATCCACACGAGGTTAGACAAGCCACTTACCTCGACTCCGGTACGAAATCACTAAGAGACAACTCTCTTGCCATGAGTATCGGCCTCCACAACTGTAGTATCTGATCAATATCAATAGAAATACATCAAAATAGGCCAATTGGGCATTACCCAATCGAAACAACTCGAAATACACCAAAAACCACAAGTTGCCAAAACTCGACTTTTGGTACGCTTCTCATAAAATTACAAAAGTTACATATTCGGGTTCCTTATCTCAACACGAGTCTATGCATATAAAATTTACCAATATCGAACTCTGTTTGCCCATTCAAATCGATGATTTACCATAATTTTGGCCTAGGGCTAAAATCCCCCATTAATCATCAATTAACAGTGAAATACTCAAAGATTTCATGATAAAATAACATAATTAGGCCATAAAACTTATCTCCGATGAATACTCGATGAATCTCCAACAATTTCCCGTGAGTTTCTCTCTCTGAGACTCAAAAATGGCATTTTTGTGTATAACCCCGCGACTGAACTGTTCTGGAATTTAATTCACTGCCAGACGGATTTACTCTATGCATTCGCTTTACTGTTCATGTGTCTGCGATGCACAGCTCAACCTTCCCCTAAGCAAACGCGACGCCTCCCACGTGTTCGCGAAGAAGAACTCTTCAACCATCTGGAATTTCTTCTACGCGAACGCGACACCTGGGACGTGCACGCGATGCTCCCCTTTTTCCTCCTACGCGAACGCGATGCCAGCATCATGAATGCGATGCTCATTTCCACCTTGTCTATGCGAACGCGAAGGCTTAATGCCTGCTGCACAGAATCTGCAATTTTCTGCAGATTCTCTTACGTTCCAAATGTCCGAATTTACCCCAAGGCCACCGGAACCCCAACGAAAACCACCAACATCCTCCAAAACATGATGCAAACTTGTTCCAATCATAAAAACACGCCCTTAAATATAGAAATCATCGAATTATAGCGGATTCAACTCAAACTTCCAAAACTAACATTCAATCAAAAACCCGACCAAACGACGTCCGAATGACCTGAAAATTTACAGACATATCCAAAATCACATAACGAAGCTACAAAAATTGTCGGAATTCCATTCCGACCCCTGGATCAAAATTTCACCAACCGTTCGGATTTCGCCAAAATTTCAAACTTCGGCATTTCAAGCCTAATTGAGCTACATACCTCCAAAATATATTCCGAACGCGCTCCCAACCTCGAAATCACCTAACGGAGCTAATGGAAACAACATTTCCGTTCCGAGATCGTCTTAACGCTGTTCCGAATACAGGCCATTTTTCAACTATAAAGCTCTCATTTAGGGACTAAGTGTCCCGAAGCCACTCCAAATTCTAGAACTGACCCTCCCGGCAAACCACAATAACAGAAATGAACTTAGGGGAACAGTTAAATTGGGGATCGGGGCGTAAATTTAAAAATCGACCGGCCGGGTCGTTACATTGAAATACAATGAGAAAAAAGACGGTGAATACAATGAAATACATGGAATGCAATGAGATACATCGAATTACAATGAAAAAAAAGATAACGAATACAATAAAATATATGAAAAACATTGAAATATATTAACAGAAAATCAAGTGCTCAGCCCCAAACTCCATCATTTTAGTTAAAGAACAAACCCTAATTTATGGCGAATCCGCCATTCACCGAAATTGTACTTCTTATCATTCTTTGATTCTTTGATTTTATCTTTGTGATACAACAATTCTGCAAATAAATGCAAAGTATAACTTTCGCAACCATCTGACCAATGGCCACACAAACTAATTATCTTCTTGTATTTTTTATCCATAACATGTTCAAACCAGGCACCAGCCTTCTCAAACGGCATATTGACTTGGGTATTTGCCCAGTGAATTGAAGCAACCAAGAGAAGAATCAAACTAGGAGAGTACATTCATGACATATGAAGCAATACTGGAGAACTCCAAAATATGCTATTATTGGATTTCAAGCTATCCATAGATTTTATTTTGGTAAACAAAGATAATACTATTAATAATTAAGTTGTGTGTACAGAGGAGTGATGCATATATGGCATCCGATTACAAACCATAGAACTAGTAGTAGTTATAATTACATCTGTCATGGCATTCTTAGTAGAATTATCATCATGACAATCATTGATACTAAATTGACTAACTGGCCTATTAGCATCAAAACATAACGCAGCAAAAAGAGGAACAATTTCCAAAATTGTAGGTCCGGGATTTCTTGCAAAAAGATGTCCCTTCTTAGCTAGTTGGTCAGCCACCATATTCTTCCCTCTGCACACATGGTTAATAGGCGGTTTACCTAGCTCGTCCAGGTAGAACCTGCAATCCATAATCAAATTAGATAAAGTAATATTTGTTGATTGTAATAGAGAATAAGTGCAAGTGCATCCACCTCCACCACCAGTGGCATTAATTTATGATCAAAAGCTAATTTTATTCCTTGTAATAACGCAAATAACTCAGTGTAAATAGAGGAGACATAAGGTGATGAACCAGTAAAACCTATTATCCAATCAGCATTAGATCTAATTACTCCTCCAATGCCAGCTCATTTTTTAGAAAAATCCCCATCAGTGTTTAGTTTATAGTGATTAGTGATAGGCAGATTCCATTTAATATTATTAATTACAAAAGCTTTATGAATTGGCTTAAAATGATAAGAAGTTAGGTAAGTATATTTCGCCGATTGATAAGTAATAATAGAATGTGAAATATGATCCTTTTTATGATTGAAAATATTATTATTACGAGTGAGCCAAATATGCCAAAGCGTATAAGCTAAATAAGTTTGTGGATTAATGTTATAAGGAAAACCAATTGATTTAATCTTAGTGAGTTGATAAACCCACAAGTGAGTGTTATGAGTATGAAGGAGAGGCTTAATGTGATTTACGATACCTAAGTGATTCCAAGGAGCCTTAGCATTTATACAGTCTAAAAAATGTGTTTAGTAGTTTCATCCTCCTTATCACAAAAGAAACACTTGGCAGTTGGCAAAATGTTGATATGATGCAAGAAAGTACATGTAGGTAGTCTATTGTGACAAAGAAGCCAAATGAAACTCTTAATTTTAGGATGAATTAGTAGTTTCCAAATCCAATTGTAACTATGACCAGTATTATTAAAATTCTGTTTATCGATAATTAAACAATTGTACAAAGATTTAACTGAGAAAATACCATCAGCAGTAATTCCCCAGTATAAAAGGTCATTATTAGTTACTAGATTAGACATATAAGTAGCATCGATCATATTATTAGTGGTATGATCAAGTTCAAAAGATAAATTACCCAATTTCCAGCCAAGGGGATCTCTAATATCAGAAAGTGTAAGATGCAATTTATCTTGCATTAGATGACCATGGATTAAAGATCGAAGTGATGTTCCTGGTATAATCCAGGGGTCATCCCACAGATTGATAAACTTGCCATTACCAACTTGTCACGCCCCAAATCGAGGGACATGACCGGCGCCTGACCGGGTTGCCCCAGTCAAGCGGACCTGGGTGCCTTTCATTCCCACGCGTTACCCCTGTGATGATTGTTTCTCATTAACCAAATATATTACTAATCATAATTGATTTCACATTATACAAATAAAACGATACGAGTGATTCATTAACAAGATTTCAATTTTTACAACGCCCGACATAACACAATATATATGTACATAAGACTGGAGTCCCACAGTTTACATGTCTACAGAGCCTCTAGGATACAAAAGGGAAATACAATACTTGCCGGTAACAAGGCTTCGGCTATACCTTACAAAACCAAAATGAAATCTAAACCGAGTGGCATGAACCACACAAGGCCCCGAGGAAGAAAGGGGCTCACCAAAAACGGGCAGTGGAGGATGAAAGATACTACTGCCGATGAGCTGAAGTGCCTGCTACTGATCCACCTACAATCATGACACGAATGTAGCGTCCCCGGCAAAAAGGACGTCAGTACACTTGAATTGTACTGGTATGTATGGACAAACTTTGTCCCAAGTAAACTCAAGCCATTAAATTACATCAACAATTAATTAAGCCAGCCAACCATGTTTCCACATTTTCCTTATTTCAAATAATTCTCACACAAAGCACTTTCTACGATCAACCAATTTAACAATAACCAATCAATCACGTAAAACACAAGTAGTCAAACAAAGGGGCAATCAGTGCCCCACAGGTTGCAAACTCTCCTGCTGTCTCCTTTCACAATTTCACATTATTGATTTTTGTATCAATTTTCAATAGCGATTTCGATCGCTTTCCATCCTTATTGCCCCCGACCACCCTTATTACCTCGGCCACCCTTATCACCCCAACCCACACCTTATTTCACCACGTTGCGGCGCGCAACACGACCCCGCCTTACAGTTGAAAACACAACAATTTCAAACAGCAGATAAGGTACTACACACAATTTCAACAAGTTCAAATAGGCAACTTACACATTGGTTCATGTTCTCAATTTCTTCTCAATTCAATATCACAACCATGTTACAATATTTCCACAATAAACCAATTCTCAAGTGTTTCGTTTGTTTTCCACAAGGTGCCATATAGGCCATCATAGTCATTATTCACAATTCTTTTGCCAAATTAAACTCTCATTTTACATCACTCATAACTCAACAACAAACTTTGAATATCCAACAACAACATCAAGAATTTCACACAATTTGTCAATTTAACACGAAACAACAAACTTCACACATATAGGCGATTTCACAAGAATCAAAATTAGCCATACATACCTGGTGATGATTTTTCCTCCTACTTTATGCTTACCCAAGATATCCTACTCTTGCCAACCTTGTTCTTGAAGACTCTTACTTCTACTCACTTCTTTTACTAGAAATCAAGTTCAATAATCATGCATGAGTGTAAAAATTCTATCTTCAAAAGCTATTATATGCAAACCTCTCTTTACCCAATTAAAACTGAAAATCAAAGAAAATAGTTAGGGTTTTTACCTTGAAAAGATTGGGGAAGTTGAATCCTTGCCCTAGAATCCTTTGGAATTAAGTAGTTGGAACAATCTTTGAAGGTGAAGAACTTCTCTCTCTAAAAACCCTCTCTTCTCTCTCTAATTTTGGTAAGATAATATGATAAAATGAAGAAGAAGTGTGTTATATTAAAGAAGAGATCGGGTCAAAATGTTACAAAATTTGGGCCGGGGTCAATTATGCGGTGCACTATGCGACCGCAGAATCAACATGCGGTCCGCATAGTGACCGCAGAATTGCCCCAAATTTTATACAGGTTCTGGTAAGGAATGCGGTCACTATGCGGACCGCATGTTGATTCTGCGGTCGCAAAGTGCACCGCAGATTTGACATGCGATCGCATATCGACCGCACTTTTGACACGATTTTGGGCAACTCTCCGGAACGTTTTGCGGCAAGAATGCGGTCCGCATGTCAGGTTTGCGGTCGCATTCTTGCCCGCATATTTGACATTTTTCGGAAAAATTAATTCTCTACATTTTTGAAACTTAAATCACTACCAAGGGTCCGAACCGCGGCGAGCAAGCTCGCCGCGAAGAATTCTACGCATTCCTAACACATTATTCGGACCATGACACCACAACTACTATGTTTTATGCACAAAAATTTTACGGGGCCTTACATCCTCCCCCCCTTAAGATCATTCGTCCTCGAATGAGGATTTTGAAATAATTGAGTTGGTTTTGAAAGACATGATATGCAACCATCAAAAATTTGACTAACTCTTATATTTTAGAAAAATTTCGCCAGAGTTTCCTTTGTATTATGGACATATCCACCTGTCAGAGGGCCCCCGAAACACATTACCAAACAACAATATACAACAACAACACTTTTCACAACTGGTATACACCTTCTTACCTCAACGAATGCACATATTCTATCACATTGTTACAATTGCACATAAACTAGTCACTTCAATGAACTCTTACCTTATTTAACCATTTTAACACACCATGTACACTTAATAAACCATTATCAATCTAAACTTACTAATAGTTGCTTATTAAACACGTAAATCTTTATAAGGCTTTCATTTATCAAGAACGGTTCAAGTGACCCAAGGTAACAACACATTTAACTCATTACAAAATGAAGGGGACTTTACTAATACTAAGAGGGAAACAACTTAGGCAAGATGATAGTTACTAGGAGTAGGAGGGTCACCTAATTTCTTCTAGGCTTGATCAAACAAATGGGGGTACTTTTCTTTCATCTCTTTTTCTGCTTCCCATGTGGCCTCCTCAACTTGTTGACTTCGCCACAATACTTTAACGGAGGCAACTTCCTTATTTCTCAACTTACGGACTTGCCTATCAAGAATGGCAACTGGAACCTCTTCATAGGACAGATCTTCATTAACCCCTATAGCTTCGACTGGCATGATGGTGGATGGATCTCCAATCACTTTCTTCAACATGGACACGTGGAATACCGGGTGCACTGATGACATCTCGGGAGGCAACTCTAGCCTATAAGCAACTTGACCAATCCTTTGAACGATCCGATATGGCCCGACATACCTAGGACTCAATTTTCCTTTCTTTCCGAATCGCATGACTCCCTTCATAGGAGATACCCTCAAGAACACCCAATCATCGACTTGAAACTCCAAATCCCTTCGACGAACGTCCGCATAGGACTTTTGACGACTCTGTGCTGTTTTCATTCTCTCCTGAATAACTTTGACCTTTTCCATAGCTTCGTACACCATATCTGGCCCTAGCAATTCCGCTTCACCTACCTCAAACCACCCGATTGGCGACCTACATCTTCTCCCGTACAATGCCTTAAATGGGGCCATCTGAGTGCTAGCATGATAGCTGTTATTGTAAGCAAATTCTATCAATGGCAAGTATTCATCCCAATTACCTTTAAAATCTAAGACACAAGCCCGCAACATATCTTCAAGCGTCCGAATGGTCCGCTCGGCCTGTCCATCGGTCTGTGGATGGAAAGCTGTGCTGAGATTCACCTGAGTTCCCAAACCTTGCTGAAACTTCTTCCAAAAGTTAGCGGTGAACCGAGCCCCGCGATCTGAGATGATAGAAAGTGGAGTGCCATGAAGCCTTACTATCTCTTTGATGTACAATCTTGCATATTGCTCTGCAGTATCAGTGGACTTGACAGGCAGGAAGTGAGTTGATTTGGTGAGTCGATCTACTATCACCCATACTGAATCGAACTTACGCCGAGTGCGAGGTAACCCCACCACGAAATCCATATTGATCATCTCCCATTTCCACCTTGGTATTTCTATAAGCTGAGTTAATCCACCAGGCCGTTGATGCTCGGCCTTCACTTGTTGACAGTTCGGACATTTAGCTACAAAGCCTGCCACATCCCTTTTCATACCGTTCCACCAATAAATCTCCTTGAGATCGTGATACATTTTCGTTGAACCAGGGTGCACGGAATACCTGGAAGTATGAGCCTCTGCCATCACTCTTTCCCGAAGCTCGTCCACATCCGGAACACATAGCCTATCTTGACACCGCAATACACCATCTTCGCTGCCGAGTACAAATGCTGAGGTCTTGTCATTCATGACTGCTTCCTTCACCCGAACCAATGCTGGATCCATGAACTGTTTTTCCTTGATTTCCGCGACCAATGATGATTCTGCTCCATTATGCACCAAGATATCCCCCTCGTCTGACGCCGAAATACGAACCCCCAAGCTGGCTAATTGGTAGACCTCTCGAGCCAGGGGTCTCTGATCCACACCCAAATGAGCCAAACTACCCATGGATTTCCGACTAAGAGCGTCGGCTACCACATTTGCCTTCCCTGGATGGTACAATATGTCCATATCATAGTCCTTGAGTAATTCTAACCACCGCCGCTGTCTCGGATTCAGCTCTTTCTGCTTGAACAAATACTGGAGGCTCTTGTGGTCTGAAAACACATCTACATGAACCCCATAAAGATAGTGTCGCCATATTTTCAAGGCAAACACAACAGCTGCAAGTTCCAAATCATGCGTCGGATAATTCTTCTCATGGTTCTTGAGTTGTCTGGAAGCATAAGATATGACTTTTCCGTGCTGCATCAATACACATCCCAAACCAACCCTGGAGGCATCACAATAAACCACAAATCCCTCTATGCCTTCTGGCAAGGCCAATACCGGTGCCGAGGTCAATCTTGACTTCAATTCCTGGAAACTTTTCTCACATGCTTCGGACCACTGGAACTTAACTGCTTTCTGCGTCAATTTAGTCAATGGGGAAGCGAGGGTTGAGAATCCCTCTACAAACCTCCGATAGTACCCTGCCAGACCCAAAAAGCTGCGAATCTCTGTCGGAGTCGTGGGTCTAGGCCAATCTTTCACTGCCGCAATCTTCTGAGGATCCACCTTAATTCCCTCACTGGAGATAACATGCCCTAGAAAAGCTACGGACTCCAACCAAAACTCACATTTTGAGAACTTGGCATACAATTGATGCTGAAGAAGGGTCTGCAATGCTGCTCTGAGGTGAACGGCATGATCTTCCCTGTTCCGAGAGTAGATGAGAATATCGTCAATGAATACAATCACAAAAGAATCTAGGAATGGCTTGAAAACCCGATTCATAAGGTCCATGAAAGCTGCTGGGGCATTGGTTAGCCCAAAAGACATGACCAAAAACTCGAAGTGACCATAACGAGTTCTGAAGGCGGTCTTAGGAATATCCTGCTCCCTGATTTTCAACTGGTGGTACCCGGACCGTAAATCAATCTTTGAGAAGAACCTCGCTCCCTGCAATTGGTCAAACGGATCATCCACTCGAGGCAATGGATATTTATTCTTAATGGTGACTTTGTTAAGCTGCCGATAATCAATACACATTCGAAGTGACCCATCCTTCTTTCTGACAAAGAGAACCGAAGCACCCCATGGCGACACACTCGGTCGTATGAACCCTTTCTCTAATAAATCCCTCAGCTGCTCCTTTAACTCCCTTAACTCTGCTGGCGCCATTCTGTATGGTGGAATGGATATTGGCTGAGTATCTGGCATTACATCGATCCCGAAATCAATCTCCCTATCCGGCGGGATGCCTGGAAGCTCATCTGGAAACACTTCAGGAAATTCATTCACAATTGGCACGGACTCGAGGGTAGGCACCTCCGAGGTGGTGTCCGTTACCCGAACCAGGTGATAGATACACCCCTTCTTAATCATCTTCGAAGCCTTAAGGTAGGAAATAAACCTACCCCTTGGCACCACACCATTTCCTCTCCATTCAATGAATGGCTCGTTAGGGAACTCGAGCCTCATAACTCTCGTCCGACAGTCAAGTTTGGCAAAGCACGAATAGAGCCAATCCATCCCCATAATTACATCAAAATCTACCATCCCAAGCTCAATAAGATCGGCTCTGTGGTATCACGACCACCCACCGTAACAACACAATTCCTATAGACTCGTGAGGCCGTAATAGAATCACCAATAGGAGTCGACACAGAGAACGGCTCATGAAGCTGTTCGGGTTCTATCCCAAAGCTTGAAGCAATGAATGGAGTAACATAAGACAAGGAGGACCCTGGATCAATAAGAGCATAGCAATCAATAGTTTGAACAGACATGATACCTGTAACAACATCTGGAGAAGCCTCGGCATTCTGGCGGCCACTCAATGCATAGAATCGGCTAGGTCCACCCCTACCCTGAGCTCCACCCCTAGCTGCACCACGCCCTGCTGCTGCTGGAGTACGCGCTGATGATGTAGCAGCTGAAGAACCGGATGACTGAGCAGATCCCCTACCTATACCCTGACGGGGTGCACGGCAGTCCCGCTGAATGTGACCTCTCACCCCGCACCCAAAGCACACTGGAAGGTCAAGGTAGCAAGTCTCTGTATGAAATCTCCCACACTTGGGGCATGTAGGTCTCCCCTGCTGCTGGGATCTCACCCCGGGATGACCAGACTGACGAGACCTCCTGCTGTCTGAACCAGGTCTCGAGTAACTGCCCTGCTGATGACTGTGCACGGATGGCGGTGCACTCGCGGAGGACCGAGCATATGACTGGGATGGCCCTGATGACCCCTTCCCTGGAAGTGATCTCCCTGAACGACCCATTGACCGGGCCCTGCTGCTACTTTCTCTTTCTGCACGAATCTTCAATTTCCTGGCCTCTGTGGCCTGAGCAAACCCCACTATTCTCCCATAGTTCATGTCTGAGTGCAAAGCTGCTGTGGCGGCCTCATTCACCACCAAAGAGCTAAGGCCTTGAACAAACCGTCGAACCCGGGCATCCATGGTCGACACTAAATGAGGAGCATACTTGGACAACCTTACGAACTCCATGTGATACTCCCAAACACTCATACTGCCCTGTTTGAGGACCTCGAACTCCGTGGCACGGGCTGCCATTGCCTCAGCAGGTAAGAAGTGGTCCATAAATGCATCCACGAACTCATCCCATCTGGCCGGAGAGCTCCCTTCCTCACGGGAATCCTCCCACATTTCGAACCATGAACGTGCCGCTCCCTTCAGCCTGTAAGAGGCCAACTCTACCCCTCTATATCTGTAGCCTTCATCACTCTGAGGGTTTTGTATATCTCATCAATGAATTCCTGTGGGTCAGCCTCTGGATCGGTGCCTGAAAATTCTGGAGGGGCCAATCGCAAGAATTGATGGACTCTGGAGCCAAAGGAATCTCCCTGTCCGCTGGAGGATGCAGGGGCATCATGGGATCTCTGGGCCTGGGCGGCCACTAACTGTGTTAACATGTGAATGGCTCCCCTAAGATCTTCATTAGAGATACCAGAGCCCGAAGCGGGAACTGTATCTGAGTCAGGAACACTGGCAGGAGGAATGGTGGCATCCTCTGCCGCGGCTGGAATAGGGACACTTGGGTTTTGAACAGATGGGCCAGGCAAATTTGGGACTGGTGGGTCATTCTCTCCCACGGCATCGGGTACATGATTAACAGCTGCACTTGGGTCGGCATTGGCCCTAAGGCCGAGTCTAGCCTTCTTCTTAGGTGCCATATTCTGAAAATTTGGGAACAAGGCACGAATTAGACACGGATATTTCCACATTGCACTTTACCGCACGATATAGATTAACAAAGAAGTAGGTAAATTCCTAAATGCCCGTGTAGCCCCCTACTTATATGATGTGGTCGACAACACACCTATAAGAAGGGCACTACTAGACACGGCTCCGAGACATCCTAGGACACTTTAAAACCTTAGGCTCTGATACCAAGTTTGTCACGCCCCAAATCGAGGAACATGACCGGCGCCTGACCGGGTTGCCCCAGTCAAGCGGACCTGGGTGCCTTTCATTCCCACGCGTTACCCCTGTGTTGACTGTTTCTCATTAACCAAATATATTACTAATCATAATTGATTTCACATTATACAAATAAAACGATACGAGTGATTCATTAACAAGATTTCAATTTTTACAACGCCCGACATAACACAATATATATGTACATAAGACTGGAGTCCCACAGTTTACATGTCTACCGAGCCTCTAGGATACAAAAGGGAAATACAATACTTGCCGGTAACAAGGCTCCGGCTATACCTTACAAAACCAAAATGAAATCTAAACCGAGTGGCATGAACCACACAAGGCCCCGAGGAAGAAAGGGGCTCACCAAAACGGGCGGTGGAAGGAGAAGGATACTACTGCCGATGAGCTGAAGTGCCTGCTACTGATCCACCTACAATCATGACACGAATGTAGCGCCCCGGCAAAAGGGACGTCAGTACACTTGAATTGTATTGGTATGTATGGACAAACTTTGTCCCAAGTAAACTCAAGCCATTAAATTACATCAACAATTAATTAAGCCAGCCAACCATGTTTCCACATTTTCCTCATTTCAAATAATTCTCACACAAAGCACTTTCTACGATCAACCAATTTAACAATAACCAATCAATCACGTAAAGCACAAGTAGTCAAACAAAGGGGCAATCGGTGCCCCACAGGTTGCAAACTCTCCTGCTGTCTCCTTTCACAATTTCACATTATTGATTTTTGTATCAATTTTCAATGGCGATTTCGATCGCTTTCCATCCTTATTGCCCCCGACCACCCTTATTACCTCGGCCACCCTTATCACCCCAACCCACACCTTATTTCCCCACGTTGCGGCGCGCAACACGACCCCGCCTTACAGTTGAAAACACAACAATTTCAAACAGGAGATAAGGTACTACACACAATTTCAACAAGTTCAAATAAGCAACTTACACATTGGTTCATGTTCTCAATTTCTTCTCAATTCAATATCACAACCATGTTACAAGTATTCCAAAATCGAAAATGCCCACATAATCATGTTCAACAATTCACCACAATTAAGGTGTTTCAAATTCCTTCCACAATAAGCCAAATATGCCATCACAATGGTTGTTCCCAATTCTTTACCAACCTCGATTACCTTTTTATCTTTCAATTCATATTTCATACCACACATAGTTCAACATCAATCAAATGCTCAACAAGGAAATCAAAGGATTACGTAAAATTTCTCAATTTGACACATGCCAAAACAATTCGCACACATTTGGGCGATTTTACAAGAATCAAAATTAGCCATACATACCTGGTGATGAGTTTTCTTCCGATAACTTCCTACTTTATGCTTACCCACGCTATCTTACTCTTGCCAACCTTGTTCTTGAAGACTCTTACTTCTACTCACTTCTTTTTACTTGAAAAGATTGGGGAAGTTGAATCCTTGCCCTAGGATCCCTTGGAATTAAGTGGTTGGAACAATCTTTGAAGATGAAAGATTTCTCTGTCTAAAAACCCTCTCTTCTCTCTCTAATTTTTGGTAAGATAATATGATAAAATGAAGAAGAAGTGTGTTATATTAAAGAAGAGATCGGGTCAAAATGTTACAAAATCTGGGCCGGGGTCAATTATGCGGTGCACTATGCGACCGCAGAATCAACATGCGGTCCGCATAGTGACCGCAGAATTGCCCCAATTTTTATACAGGTTCTGTTAAGGAATGCGGTCACTATGCGGACCGCATGTTGATTCTGCGGTCGCAAAGTGCACCGCAGATTTGACATGCGATCGCATATCGACCGCACTTTTGACACGATTTTGGGCAACTCTCTGGAACGTTTTGCGGCAAGAATGCGGTCCGCATGTCAAGTTTGCGGTCGCATTCTTGACCGCATATTTGATATTTTTCGGAAAAATTAATTCTCTACATTTTTGAAACTTAAATCACTACCAAGGGTCCGAACCGCGGCGAGCAAGCTCGCCGCGAAGAATTCTACGCATTCCTAACACATTATTCGGACCATGACACCACAGCTACTAGGTTTTATGCACAAAATTTTTACGGGGCCTTACATCCTCCCCCCTTAAGATCATTCGTCCTCGAATGAGGATTTTGAAATAAATGAGTTGGTTTTGAAAGACATGATGTGCAACCATCAAAATTTTGACTAACTCTTATATTTTAGAAAAATTTCGCCAGAGTTTCCTTTGTATTATGGACATATCCACCTGTTAGAGGGCCCCCGAAACACATTACCAAACAACAATATACAAGTACAACACTTTCCACAACTGGTATACACTTTCGTACCTCAACGAATGCACATATTCTATCATATTATTACAATTGCACAGAAACTAGCCACTTCAATGAATTCTTACCTTATTAAACCAATTTAACACGCGAATATTTATAAGGATTTCATTTATCAAGAAAGGTTCAAGTGACTCAAGGTAACAACACATTTAACTCATTACAAGATGAAGGGGACTTTACTAATACTAAGAGGGAAACAACTTAGACAAGATGACGCAGTTACTAGGAGTAGAAGGGTCACCTAATTTCTTCTAGGCTTGATCAAACAAATGGGGGTACTTTTCTTTCATCTCTTTTTCCGCTTCCCATGTGGCCTCCTCAACTTGTTGACTTCGCCACAATACTTTAACAGAGGCAACTTCCTTATTTCTCAACTTACGGACTTGCCTATCAAGAATGGCAACTGGAACTTCTTCATATGACAAATCTTCATTAACCTCTATAGCTTCGATTGGCATGATGGTGGATGGATCTCCAATCACTTTCTTCAACATGGACACATGGAATACCGGATGCACTGATGACATCTCGGGAGGCAACTCTAGCCTATAAGCAACTTGACCAATCCTTTGAACGATCCGATATGGCCCGACATACCTAGGACTCAATTTCCCTTTCTTTCCGAATCGCATGACTCCCTTCATAGGAGATACCCTCAAGAACACCCAATCATCGACTTGAAACTCCAAATTCCTTCGACGAACGTCTGCATAGGACTTTTGACGACTCTGTGCTGTTTTCATTCTCTCCTGAATAACCTTGACCTTTTCCATAGCTTCGTACACCATATCTGGCCCTAGCAATTCCGCTTCACCTACCTCAAACCACCCGATTGGTGATCTACATCTTCTCCCATACAATGCCTCAAACGGGGCCATTTGAATGCTAGCATGATAGCTGTTATTGTAAGCAAATTCTATCAGTGGCAAGTGTTCATCCCAATTACCTTTAAAATCTAAGACACAAGCCCGCAACATATCTTCAAGCGTCTGAATGGTCCGCTCGGCCTGTCCATCGGTCTGTGGATGGAAAGCTGTGCTGAGATTCACCTGAGTTCCCAAACCTTGCTGAAACTTCTTCCAAAAGTTAGCGGTGAACTGAGCCCCGCGATCTGAGATGATAGAAAGTGGAGTGCCATGAAGCCTTACTATCTCTTTGATGTACAATCTTGCATATTGCTCCGCGGTATCAGTGGACTTGACAGGCAGGAAGTGAGCTGATTTGGTGAGTCGATCTACTATCACCCATATTGAGTCAAACTTACGCCGAGTGCGAGGTAACCCTACCACGAAATCCATATTGATCATCTCCCATTTCCACCTTGGTATTTCTATAAGCTGAGTTAATCCACCGGGTCGTTGATGCTCGGCCTTCACTTGTTGACAGTTCGGACATTTAGCTACAAAGCCTGCCACATCCCTTTTCATACCGTTCCACCAATAAATCTCCTTGAGATCGTGATACATTTTCGTTGAACCAGGGTGCGAAGAATTCTACGCATTCCTAACACATTATTCGGACCATGACACCACAGCTACTAGGTTTTATGCACAAAATTTTTACGGGGCCTTACATGGTCGCGGATGAACTGTTCTGGTTTTTAATATTTCTGACTGGACATTAACCCTTCGCATTCGCGTCCTCCCTCACGCGTCTGCGATGCCTTGCCAAAATGACTCTTCGTGAACGCGACGCCTGTCACGCGTTTACGATGAAGAAATTCCCAGCCCTCCAGAATTTGCACTACGCGAACGCGGGCATCCTGTCGCGAACGCGATGCCTCTCAAAACAAGCCTACGCGAACGCGACCTCCCCCATCGCGAACGCGATGCTCAATCAGCTGACCCTACGCGAACGCGGGCCCTGCCACGCGAACGCGATGAACAAAGGCCTTCTGCACTGCTGCTGCATTTCTCTGCAGATTCTAAGGTTCCAAAATGTCCGAATGGTGGTCCGAATTCACCCCGAGGCCCCCGGGACCCCAACGAAAACCACCAACATACTCCAAAACATGATACGAACTTGTTCCAATCATAAAAACATGTCCTTAAACACATAAAACATCGAATTATAGCGGATTTAAGCCTAAGTTTTCATCTAAACTTCTGAAATCAACATTAAATCAAAAACCCGACCAAACGACGTTCGAATGACCTGAAAATTTGCAAACATATCCATAAAATCACATAACGAAGCTACAGAAATTATCGGAATTCCATTCTGACCCCCGGATCAAAATCTCACCTATCGTTCGAATTCGCCCATACTTCGGCATTTCAAGCCTAATTGAGCTACAGACCTCCAAAATACATTCCGAACACGCTCCCAACCCCGAAATCACCTAACGAAGCTAATGGAACCATCAGATTTCCGTTCCGAGGTCGTCTTAATACTGTTCCAAATACAGGCCATTTTCCAACTATAAAGCTCTCATTTAGGGACTAAGTGTCCCAAAACACTCCAAATTCCGGAACCGACCCTCCCGGCGAACCACAATAGCAGAAATAAACATAGGGGAACAGTTAAATTGGGGATCGGGGCATAACTTTCAAAAATGACCGGCCGGGTCGTTACATCTTACCACACTTAAAAGATTCATTCGTCCTCGAACGAGCATAGGAAACATACCTGGAGTGGTGAAGAGGTGAGGGTACTGGCTGCGCATATCCTGCTCGGTCTCCCAAGTCACCTCCTCGACCGGATGACCCTGCCACTGAACCTTTAGTGAAGCAATATTCTTTGACCTTAGCTTCCTGACCTGCCTGTCTAGAATGGCTACTGGCTCCTCAACATAAGACAGATCCACGTCTAGCTGAAAAGAAGTGAAATCCAACACATGCGACAGGTCACCATGGTATCTCCGGAGCATAGAGACATGAAATACGGGGTGGACTCCGACTAGGCTGGGAGGTAAGGCCAACTCATAAGCAACCTCCCCAACACGCCTCAAATTCTCAAAAGGGCCAATAAATCTAGGACTTAGCTTCCCCTTCTTTCCAAACCTCATAACGCCCTTTATGGGCGAGACTCGAAGCAGAACCCGCTCACCAACCATAAAAGCCACATCACGGACCTTCTTGTCCACATAACTCTTCTGTCTAGACTGGACTGCACGAAGTCTGTCCTGAATCACCTTGACCTTGTCCATTGCATCCTAAACCATATCGGTACCTAGCAGCCTGGCCTCGCCCGGCTCGAACCAACCCACGGGAGACCTGCACTTCCTTCCATATAGAGCCTCATACGGTGCCATCTGAATACTGGACTGATAGCTGTTGTTATAACCAAACTCCGTCAGTGACAAGAAGTGGTCCCATGACCCTCCAAAATCAATCACGCACGCACGGAACATATCCTCCAAAATCCGAATAGTGCACTTAGACTGTCCATCCATCTGGTGGTGAAATAATGTGCTCAACTCCACTCGAGTGCCTAACTTTTGCTGCACAGCTCTCCAGAACCGCGAAGTGAACTGAGTGCATCTATCTGAAATGATGGAAATTGGAATACCATGCAGCCGGACTATTTCCCTGATGTAGATCTCTGCCAGTCGCTCCGATGAATAAGTGGTGCTCACTGGTATGAAATGGGCAGACTTGGTCAGTCGATCCACAATAACCCAAATGGAATCAAACTTCCTAACAGTCCGGGGAAGCCCAGATACAAAGTCCATGATGATGCGCTCCCATTTCCACTCTGGAATCTCAATCTACTGCATCAATCCACACGTACACTGATGCTCACACTTCACCTGCTGGAAGTTGAGGCATCTAGAAACATAATCAAATATATCCCTCTTCATCCGCCTCCACCAGTAATGTTGTCTCAAGTCTTGATACATCTTCGCGGCACCCAAATGGATGGAATACCATGAGCTATGGGCCTCTGCTAGAATCAGCTCTCGAAGATAATCTACATTGGGCACACAAATACGCCCCTGCATCGTCATAACTCCATTATCCCCAATGGTAACATCTCGAGCATCACCACGCCGAACTCTATCCTGGAGGACAAGCAAATGAGGGTCGTCGAACTGACGCTCCCTGATGCGGTCAAATAGAGAAAATCGAGAAACCACACAAGCCAGAACTCGACTGGGCTCCAAAAGATCCAGTCTAACAAACTGTCTGGCCAAGGCCTGAACATCCATCGCCATAGGCCTCTCCGAAGCTGGTAGATATGCTAAACGCCCCAAACTCTCTGCCCTGCGACTCAAGGCATCGGCAACCACATTAGCCTTGTCCGGATGATAGAGAATAGTGATATCATAGTCCTTCAGTAGCTCCAACCATCTCCTCTGACGGCATATTCAGGTCCTTCTACTTAAGCAAGTGCTGCAAGCTCCGGTGATCAGTGTAGATCTCATAAGGAACCCCATACAAGTAATGACGCCGAATCTTCAAGGCATGAACAATGGCAGCTAGCTCCAGATCATGAATAGGGTAGTTCTTCTCATGTACCTTCAGTTGTCTGGACCCGTAGGCAATCACCCTACCGTCCTGCATCAATATTGCACCGAGTCCAACTCGTGAGGCATCACAATATACTGTATAGGACCCCGAAACTATAGGCAACATCAAGATAGGAGCTGAAGTCAAAGCTATCTAGAGCTTCTGAAAGCTCGCCTCACACTCCTCAGTCCACTCGAAAGGGGCACTCTTTAGGGTCAATCTGGTCATAGGTGCTGCGATCGAAGAGAACTCCTCCACGAAATGACGGTAATAACCCACCAAACCAAGGAAACTGCGAATCTCAGTGGCTGAAGAGGGTCTGGGCCAACTCTGTACGGCCCCCACCTTCTTCGGATCCACTCGAATACCATCGCTCGACACCACGTGGCCTAGAAATACCACTGAACTCAGCCAGAATTCACATTTAGAGAACTTGGCATATATCTGCCTTTTCCTCAGAGTCTGAAGTAGTATTCTCAGATGTTGCTCGTGCTCTTCCCGACTCCGGGAATATACTAGAATATCATCAATGAAAACAATCACGAACGAGTCCAGATATGGCCTGAACACACTATACATCAAATGTATAAAGGCTATTGGGGCATTAGTCAGCCCAAAAGACATCACGAGGAACTTGTAGTGACCATACCGTGTCCTGAAGGTAGTCTTCGGGATATCTGGTTCCCGAATCTTCAGCTAATGATAACTAGAGCGTAAATCAATCTTAGAGAACACATGTGCGCCCTGTAGCTAGTCAAATAAATCATCAATACGTGGCAAATGATACCGGTTCTTCACTGTAACTTTGTTCAACTAACGATAGTCAATACACACACATATAGAACCGTCCTTTTTCTTCACAAACAACACAGGAGCACCCCAAGGCGAAACACTGGGTCGAATGAAACCCTTACCCAATAACTCCTATAACTGATCCTTCAACTCCTTCAACTTAGGAGGAGCCATACGGTATGGTGGAATAGAAATGGGCTGAGTGCCTAACAATAAATCAATAGCAAAATCAATATCTCTGTCGGGCGGCATGCCCGGGAGATCAGCTGGAAATACATCAGCGAAATAACGTATCACTGGAACATAATCAATAGAAGGAGTGTCAATACTGACATCTCGCACATAAGCTAGATAAGCAGCACACCCCTTCTCAACCATACGCTGATCTTTGAGAAAGGAAGTAACACGGCTGGGGGTGTGATCTAGAGTGCCACTCCACTCAATACGTGGAATGCCTGGCATAGCCAGCATCACGGTCTTGGTGTGACAATCAAGAATAGTATAATGGGGCGAAAACCAGTCCATGCCCAGAATAATATCAAAAACGACCATCTCGAGCAACAATAGATCCGCTCTGGTCTCAAAACCATAAATGTTAACCAAACACGACCGATACACATGGTCCACAGCCAAAGAATCTCCCACCGGAGTGGAAACATAAATGGGGGCACTCAAAGAATCCCGAGGCACACCCAGATGTGAAGCAAAATAAGAGGACACATATGAAAAAGTGGAACCAAGATCGAATAGAACCGATTCCTCCCTGTGCCTAACAAGAATAATACTTGTGATAATTGAATCAGATGCAACAACTGCAGCGCGATCAGGAATATCATAAAATCTGGCCTGACCCCTCTCTCGAGAACGGCCTCTGGCACCCTAATCCCTGCCCCTGGCTAGCTGGGCATGTGGCGTGGCAGCTGGGGCTGAAATGAAGGCCTGCTGCCCCTGTGAACCATGCTGAGGCTGCGAAGACTGTGGTGGTGCTCCTCTCCTATGCTTGGGGCCCTCCCTAACCAGATGGCGAGTATCTACACACTCAAAACAAGCTCTGGGAGGACGCGGCGGCTGTGACTGGCCGGCCTTACCCCTACTAGTCTGACCCCTGGAGGTACCCCGTGCAAGAGGTGCACTGGAAACTGGGGGAGCATGATAAGGCTTCTAAGGTGCTGGAAGAGCTGGAGTACTAGCGGCTGCTGGCAATGCTGAATGAACTGGACGACCGGAATAACCCCTGCCAAAACGACCTGCTGCTGAAGTCCGGGCACCAGAGAAATGGCGCGACTCACGAGACCTCTTGGCCTCCCTCTCTCCCCGCTCTCTAGGCGGCATACTCTCGATCCTTCTAGCGATGCTCACCGCCTGCTGATAGGATATATTTGTCTCCAACTCCCTGTCCATGCTGGATCGGATCGGCGGAATCAGGCCCTCAATAAACCTCCGCACTCTCTCCCAGACCGTGGCTACCAAACTTGATGCATGCCTGGCTAGATGGGTGAAACTAATAGCATACTCCGATAGTGACATGGAGCCATGTCGCAACTCCTCAAACTCCGATCGCCAAGAGTCCCTAAGGCTCTAGGGAACAAACTCCCTCAGAAACAGATCTGAAAGCTGCGTCCAGGTCAATGAAGCAGACTCCTCTAGACTATCCAACTCATATGTGCGCCAACAATCATAAGCAGCCCCACGAAGCTGAAAAGCAGTGAAGGAAACCCCGCCGGTCTCTACTATCCCCATGGTACGAAGAATACGATGACACTCCTCCAGAAAACCCAATGCATCATCTGTAGCCAAACCACTGAACACTGGAGGATCATATTTCTTGAACCTCTCTAACCTACGTTGCTCATCCTCAGAGGCAGCTGGCCCACCTCCGGGCTGTACTGGTGCGGCAGGAGGCATAGTAATAATCTCTGAAACCTGCCCCTCGGGCACTCACTGCTCAGGTGTGCTAGCTGCGGGAGTCCGGGCCCTTCCCCTAGCCTGAGATGTAGCTGCAGCGAGAGGAAGCAACCCCGCCTGAGCTAGAGTAGTATACATGCTCATAAACTGGGCTAGGGTCTCCTGGAGTGCTGGAGTAGTGGCAGCTGTAGTCGGTGTACCAGGTGCCTGCACTCGAACCTGATCCCCCGGTGGTGCTTCAGCGGCAGCGCGCGCGGGTGCTGTGGCTGTACCTCGGGCGCGTCCTCGACCTCTACCATGGCCCCGGCCTCTAGCGGCGGCAGTAGGGGTACGTGTGCCTGATCCTCGTGAGTAGCATGTGTCCTCACCATTTATGAGAGAATAGAAAGCAGAAATTTTGGATTTGGTGCCAAAATATCGCACGACAAGGCATCCAAAAGAAATGAAGAATTTCCTAAACAGTTACATAGCCTCTCTTAGATAAATACAGACGTCTCCGTATCGATCAGTGAGACTCTAAGTAACCGGTCTATGTCTCGTGACTCCTATGAACCTAGAGCTCTGATACCTACTTGTCACGACCCTAGTTCACCAATTGTGAACCTGTCATGACGTCACCCAGTCTCCGCGACTAGGTAAGCCTAACACGATATGGAATATACAAGTTTATGAATATTAAATAAGAAATAGCGGAAAACGATATAAAAAGGAATGTAATCCGAGCCATTTGGTACATACACTCGTCAACCACACTATATAACATACCACCAAGACCCGGAATGCCACGGGTAACACAAACTAAAAAGGGAAGTACAACTGTGGCTCTATACATCAAGAGTATCTAAAAACAACGAAATAAGGGAAAATGTCTACTATCACTATCAGAATAGAAGGAGGGCATCCGGATCCGCGGACGTAGCGGAGCATAACTCGAGGTCTCCAAATGTGCTGCTGAATCACCTAGTATGAGCCTGTCCTGATGTACCTGGATTTGCACAACAAAAGTGTGCAGAAAAGTAGCATGAGTCCACCAACACAACAAATAAAGAAACGCACAGAGAAAATATAATATGCTTAACTACACCTTCACCAAACTAGTACCAACAATTTTCAAAAAGTTCAAGTAAGACAATTAGGCAATTAGACAGATAAATCCTATCTAATCATGCTTTTCTAAAGAATACCAGGTAAATGTAACAATTTAATCAACTAAGAATAGGAATATCACGAATCGGACAATTCAAGTAAAGTGAGTTACAACAACCAGCGTACGTACACACCCGTCACCTCGCGTACAAGGCATTTAAACTATCACATAATATCCTAGGGGTGAAGGTTCCCCCACACGAGGTTAGACAAGCCACTTACCTCGACTCTGATACAAAACCGCTAAGAGACAACTCTCTTGCCGCAAATATCGGCTTCCACAGGTGTAGTATCTGATAAAAATCTATAGAATTACATCAAAATAGGCCAATTGAGCATTACCCAATCGAAAAAATTCAAAATACACCAAAAACCACAAGTTGCCAAAACCCGACTTTCGGTACGCTTCTCGAAACATTACGAAAGTTATATATTCGGGTTCCTTATCTCAACACGAGTCCTTACATATAAAATTTATCAAAATAGGACTCCGTTTGCCAATTCACATCAATGATTCTCTAAATTTTAGGCCTAGGGCTAAAACCCCCCATTAATCGTCCATTAACAGTGAAATACTCAAGGATTTCTTGATAAAATAACGAATTTAGGCCAATAGACTTATCCCCGATGATTACCCGATGATAACCTAGAGATTTCCCGTCAATACCTTCTCTTAGGACTCAAAAATGGAGGTTTTGTGTAAATGGGTCGTGGATGAACTGTTCTGGTTTTTAATATTTCTGACTGGACATTAACCCTTCGTGTTCGCGTCTTCCCTCACGCGTCTGCGATGCCTTGCAAAAACTACCCTTCGTGAATGTGACGCCTGTCACGCGTTCGCAATGAAGAAATTCCCAGCCCGCCAGAATTTGCACTACGCGAACGCGGGCATCCCGCCGCGAACGCGATGCCTCTCAAAACAAGCCTACGCAAACGCGACCTCCCCCATCATGAACGCGATGCTCAATCAGCTGACCCTACGCGAACGCGGGCCCTGCCACACGAACGTAATGAACAAAGGCCTACTGCACTGCTGCTACATTTTTCTACAGATCCTAAGGTTCCAAAATATCTGAATGGTGGTCCAAATTCATCCCAGGGCCCCCGGGACCCCCGGGACCCCAAAGAAAACCACCAACATACTCCAAAACACAATACAAACTTGTTCCAATCATAAAAACATGTCCTTAAACATAGAAAACATCGAATTATAGCGGATTCAAGCCTAAGTTTTCATCTAAACTTCTGAAATCAACTTTAAATCTAAAACCCGACCAAACGATGTCCGAATGACCTGAAAATTTGTAGACATATCCAAAATCACATAACAAAGCTACAAAAATTGTTGGAATTCCATTCCGACCCCCTGATCAAAATCTCACCTATCGTTCGGATTCGCCAAAATTTCCAACTTCGGCATTTCCAGCCTAATTGAGCTACAGACCTCCAAAATATATTCTGAACGCACTCCCAACCCCGAAATCACCTAACAGAGCTAATGGAACCATTAGATTTCTGTTCTGAGGTTGTCTTAACTCTATTCCGAATACGGGCTATTTTCCAACTATAAAGCTCTTATTTAGGGACTAAGTGTCCCAAAACACTCCAAATTCCGGAACCGACCCTTCTGGCAAACCACAATAGCAGAATTGAACTTAGGGGAACAGTTAAATTGGGGATCGGGGCATAAATTTCAAAAATGACCGGCCGGGTCATTACAAATCCCATCTCTAACCATGATTGTAGAGGAAGGTCTGTCGATGGGAGCTAGGTTATGTAAACCAAGGGGTTTGATAGGTAAGGTAGTTGGGGACCTTGCATGGTCAGACGAGGTAGGTGAAATAGCTTGTTGTTTGCTTGAAGATTGTCTTGCATGGTTGGATAGTAATTGTTGTGAAGAAGGAAAGGGCGAGGCACTACAGATGTTATAGTTGCATAGGAATTAGTGTAATCTGCACTAACTAATGAACGAGATGATTTAAGAGTGGTTTTTAGTGCTGGTTGTGTAATAGTAGGCAGGGTAATAGGTGGAAGCAATTGGTGAGGATTGGCACATGCAGTGTAATCATTTGGTTCCTGAGAATGAGTGTGAATTTTGATTTGTTGAGCTGGCTTTACTGTAGCATGCAAATTCTCATTAAACAAGCTAATTACAGTGGAGGAGGTGCCATATAGGGATGAATGAGAAGCTGAATTGGCAATTGCTGAATGGTTGTTGAAGGAGGCAATGCAGTTACGTGGAGAAATAGACTTAGGTGTCTGTGTAGGATGAGTAGTATTAGTTATAAAATCTGGGGAAGAGGGTGGATTAATTATGGTAATATCAGACATAGGATTGGTCTATTTTTGAGGCAAAATATTAGGGGAGTGGAAGGGTTTAACGAGGGAATTATTAGTAACATTTAAATTAGAAGCTTCATTAGGAAACATGTCAGTTAAAGCATCTGGTTTTATTGGTTCATTAGTAGAATCATTATTACCAGAAATTGATAGATAATTAAAGGGATTAACACTTTCAATATTGGGATTTATTGTAATGGGCCTTACCGTGTTAGAACTTACCTCTTGGCCATGACGAATAACAAACTTACCTGGTGCATGCAGCTTCCGCTCCACCACCATGTTCATGGTGTTTTTTGAAGTTGAAGAAGTTGAATTAAAACGTCTAGGAAATTCCACCAGGTGCCATGCATCTTATGTAGATAGTTTTTGGTCTGTGGAAGTTGATGTAGAAACAGTAGACATATTATTTGAAGAACAGTTAAATTTTGCATGTCCAAAGCATCCACAATTTGTACATAACATGTTTAAACCTTCATAATGAATTTGTTGTCGATGATGACCAATATTGACGTGAGTTTTTAATGGTTTTTCCAGTGGAACTTCAATACATATTCTTGCATACCGACCCCTAGTGGTTGATGAAGTACATGAATCAACCCGTAAAAGCTTTCCTAATTTAGAACCAACACGTTGAAGGATTTCTAAATCATAAAATTCTGTTGGAAGTTCAGGGAGACGCAACCATAGTGCTGAATAAGTTAGTTGAGTAGCTGAAGCAGTGAACTTAGGTTCCCAACGTCTTACCGATAAGAAATGGTTAAGAACAAACCAAGGTCCACCATGTAAAGCATTAACCATGTTTTCCTCTTTTTGAAATTTGATAAGAAAAAATCCTGATACCAAATCAATAAGAGGAGTATCTTCTGTAGTTTTCCATAGAGTAATAACCTTATTTTTAAGTATATGATGTGCTATCTTCCTGCCAAACAATTTGATTATGATTGAAAATTTCCAAGGCTCATACAGTCTTGATTTATCAGTATTTCAAATAGGAATGAATATGTCATCCATTTCCTCAGGCAATATACTTTCATCAGTTAAGTCTAGAACTGTATTTGAAGTAATTGGAATTCCTAAACTTGGTGAAATAGAATTCTATGATACTCAAGCAAAGATTATTTCCCTTTCGCTATCGAAAATATTAATGCGATGGGGGAAGAGAATGGAATGTATCAAAGTAGAGAGAGAAAGATAAAAGTGTAATTGATTAGCATATTTAGAGGATTAGGGTTAGGAGTTAATGAAAATTAAATATTTTACTATAAAATTTTAAACCTTAAAATATATCTATACAATATATTTTTTAAATGGTATTTATTTAACCTTTACTATAGGATATAAAATTTCTTGTTTTTAAGACCTTATTTAAGATGTAATTCAACTTTATAATTTTTTTTACCTTTAGCCATTTTAGTATTAACTTCAAGCTTAAAATTTAAAGTTTTGAAAGTTTCAAAAATATGATCTAAAATTTGGCTTGCCAAATCCTAAACGTATTTTAAAAAAATGGAATATATAAATAGCATGATGAAAACTGTTGTGACGACCCAAAGCGTTATCACATATTTTTAATTGAATTATGTGTCCCCAAGGTCTTAAAAACCTCATTTAAAGTTGCATTGATTTGCGTGAGAACTCCGGACGCATAGTCAGAAAGATCAAACGAGAATATGTGTGAAAAATAATAAGTTTTGACTATAAAATAAATTAATTTGACCTTGGTCAATGTTTTGAGTAAACAGATCCGGACCCATGATTTGACGGTCTCAGAGGGACTGTAGGAAAATATGGGACTTGGGCGTATGCTCAGAATCAAATTCAGAGGTCCCGAGCACGAAAAATAAAATTTTAAAAGAAATTATTTTCTAAAATTGTTTAAGGAAATTTATAATGAAATTTAATTAGAACATGTTGGTATCGGTTAGTTTTGTTCTGGTGTCCAATAGAGGTCTTATATATAATTAAGACGTTTCTGTAAAGTTTGGTGAAAAATGGACGATGTTTGACTTAAGACGTGCGTTTGGTCCGGAGCCTCGAGAGCTCGGGTGTGTGTCGGATATGAGTCGAGAAGGTTTGAACTTAAGAAATATTGCAGAAATTACAGCTGAGCGACATTCATGTCGCAAATGCGAAGGTCTAATATTTCTCAAGGGTTCGCATTCCGAACCATGTGTTCTTAATTTCCACATCGGCAGGTCGGGGTTCGCAATTGCGAACCCTTGTTCGCATTTGCCATAACTGAGATTGCATATTTTTACAGTTAACAGATTTTGAACCCCATTTTTCATATTTTCTCAAACCCAAACACACTTAGGCAAGTTTCCAAGAATACTTTCTTCTCCAAATCAATTGTAAGTCATTTTTAAAAGACTTTCTTCGATCCTTATCTTTTAACATGATTTCAACTTAAAAATCAAAGATTTTCATGGGGGGAAATTGGGTGTTTTGGGTAGAACCTATGTTTTTCAAAAATTAGGGATTTGGACCTCAATTTGAGGTCCAATATCAAAATAAATTATATATGTGAGTTCGTGGGAGAATGGGCAATCGGGTTTTGGTTCAAACCTCAAGTTTTGACCACGTGGACCCAGGGGAGATTTTTGAATTTTTGGTTAAAACTTTGAAAAACTTATTTTCATGCATTGGGGTTGATTCATTTAGCATTTATTGATGTAATTTAGTAATTTCTTATTAGATATGAGCGAATTTGCGGTGGAATCAAGGAGTAAAACTATAATTGAGGCTTGAGTTATGTTCGATGCATCGAGGTAAGTGTTTGGTTTAACCTTAGCTTAAGGGATTATGAGTGGAGTCCTATTTGCTCTGTGGTAATGGTTGAGTACGATGTATAGGAATATTGACGAGTGTCTATATATTGGTGTCTATCATGATCGTCAGTCTTTACATTGTTAATATCTTGATTTTGTTGTATCTCTCATGCTTTGATGATGTTTCCTATTTGTTGTGAAAAGTTTGTGAAAGGAAATTGTGACCTATAAATATAGAGGAGCATTTGCTCAAGTTATATTCGAATTGTGAAAGTATATGAGATGATTGAACCCTTTGGAGCATTGGCTCAAATAGTAAAGTGAGTTATAAATAAAAGTGAAAGAAAGAGAAAGAGTTATTAAATTTTTCTCTTGCCGGGATATCGTTGCCTTGTGGATTATCTCCCTTGCCGGGATGTTGAGATTATTGATGTTGTAACCTTGTCGAAATTTAAATGTTTAATTGTGTTTCCTTGCCGGGATTTCTTTTATTCTTTTGTTCATTCCCTTTCCCATTGTTTGTGATTGTTGTTTGGGTGAGGAAGAGCGTTAAAGCACGAAGGGTGATGTCGTGCATTATTTGTTTATTGTGAGGAATGAGTATAAAGCACTAAGCATGTTTCCTGATAATTCTGTTGAGATACTTCTTTATCTGTTATTTTCCGAAGCATGATTTTCCCTCCCATCTTTATTTGTTTATTTCTGCTCTACTTTCCACTATATATTGTATAATTGCATATGTTTATTTGGTGGTCTGGTCCTAACCTCGTTACTACTTTGTCGGGGTTAGGCTAGGAACTTACTAGCACATGGGCTACACTCTACACTTTCATTAGACGACCCGGGGTAGTCCGAGGTAGCTCATCTGACGACCCGAGGTAGTCATGCAGGTGTCTGTAGGACTTGGCATCTTCTTCTATCAACTATTCATGTTTTTTCATGCATTTCTAGAGACAATGTTATATTTATTTCTTTCAGACCATTATTTGTAGTATTCTTAGACCGTCTGTGAAACTGTGACACCGGTTCTGGGTAGTTGGGACTCAATAGTTGTATTGGATTCATGTTCAACTAGCTTATCGCTTTTCTTCCGCTTATGATAAATTCCGTTGTTTAATTAATATTATTTTGCAATTGTTAATGAATATAAAATGGGTAAAAACATAAGTTGTTCATATAATTGGCTTCTCTAATTCACATTAGTAGGCACCATCATGACTCCTGAGGGCAAGAAATTTGGGTCATTAGATGTTAGTATCAGAGCTCTAGGTTACATAGATGTCACAGTTCACAGACAAGCTTAGTAGAGTTTGAGGGATCAGTACGGAGACGTATGTATTTATCCCTCAGAGGCTACAGAGTTAGGAAAAAGTTTCACTTTTATTCTTTACTGTCGTGTGATTTTGTTCTCTAAGTGCAAAATTGAAACCTCCATTATAGTCCTTTTGTGATTGGTGAGGTCATGTACCGCTTCTTTAGCTGAGCAGTAGCACAGACCGGTGATAGATCAGCCACATCTTTTGAGGCATTGTGGAGATTGGATAAGTTTCCTTATGCTCTTCACTATTACATTCAGCGGTGCATCTACTGATGATCCCGAGGATTATCAACACAACTGTCATGAGGTTCATAGGAACATGGGGATATTTGAGACCAATGTGGTTGATTTCGCTACATTTTGCTTGTATGGATCCACCAAGACTTGGTGGAGGTATTATTGCCTAGCTAGACCAGCAGGGTTGCCAGCCTTGACTTGGGACCAATTCACACAGCTATTTCTGGAGGAGTTTCTCCACATCACTCAGATAGAGGTATTATACATGGAGTTAGAGGTATTAGAGGTGGAGGTATAGATGCGAGAGGTGGAGGTAATGGTATTAGAGGTGAAGGTGGAGGTATTGTTCTGGTTTTTGGTAGAGAAGCTTCCATTTTATTTTGCACCATATTCGGTAGCGCATAGTGATTCTATTATGGTAGATCGTGTCCATTGTTCATGTATAGTGGAGATTGGAGGTTTTGAGACTCGTGTAGATTTGCTTCTTAAGTATGTGGATTAATTCAGTGTTATATTGGAGATGGACTGGTTATTACCTTACCATGCTATCCTGGACTGTCATTCCAAGGCTATGACCTTAGCTTTACTGTGTTTGCCTCATTTAGAGTGGAGAGAGACTCCTGGTTTTTCTACCTGCAGCGTTATCTCTTATGTGAAGGCTCGACATATGGTCGAGAATGGGTGTTTCGCCTATTTGGAATGTGTTTGTGATTCTAGTGCTGAGGTTCCTTCCATTGATTATGTGCCTGTTTCTCGTTAGCTTCCTGAGGTTTTCCCTTAAGATCTACCGAGTATGCCACCCGACAGGGATATTAACTTTTGCATTAATTTGGCTCCTAACACTCAGTCCAATTCTATCCCACCGTATTATATGGCCTTGTCTGAGTTGAAAGAGCAGTTGCAAGACTTGCTTGAGTAGGGTTTCATTAGACCCAGTGCTTCGCCTTGGGGTGAGCCGGCGTTGTTTGTCAAGAAGAAGGACGGATCGATGAGAATGCATATTGATTATTGGCAGTTCAATAATGTTGCAATCAAGAATAAGTATCCATTGCTGAGGATTGATGATTTGTTTGATTAGCTTCAGGATGCCAAAGTATTTTTGAAGGTTGACTTGATATCTGGCCACCAGTAGTTGAGGATTAGGGCATCCGGTGTCCCTAGGATAGCTTTTCGCACTCGATATAGGCATTATGAGTTTTTGGTTATATCATTCGGGTGACAAATGCCCCAACACCATTTATGGATTTGATGAATCGAGTGCTCAAGCATCATTTGGATTCGTTCATGATAGTCTTCATTTATGATATTTGGATCTATTACCGCAACCAAGAGGAGCACAAGCAGCATCTTAGGGTGGTTCTTCAGACTTTGAGGGATAGTCAGTAGTTATATGTAAAGTTCTCTATGTGTGAATTTTGGTTGAGTTCGGTTGAATTTCTGGGTCATGTGGTGTCACCAGAGGGTATTCAGGTTTATCCGAAGAAGATTGAGGCAGTCAAGAACTAGCATAAACCAGCATCAGCTACAGAGATTTAGAGTTGCTTGGGATTGGAAGACTACTATCATCGGATCATAGAGGGGTTTTCATCCATTGCAGCCCTAATGACCAGGTTGACCCAGAAGGGTGCCCAGTTCATGGTCGCATGAGTGTGAGGCAATCTTTCAAAATCTTAAGACAGCTCTGACTATGACACTGGTGTTGGTTTTTCCTACACGTTTAGGACCTTATACAGTCTATTGTGATTCTTCCTATGTCGGGCTTCGAGCAGTGTTGATGTAGGATGGAAAAGTCATTGCCTATGCTTCGAGATAGTTGAAGATTCATAAGAAGAACTATTCGGTTCATGATTTGGAGTTGGTAGTCATAGTTCACGCATTGAAGATTTGGAGGCAATATCTGTATGGCGTGGCATGTGAGGTGTTTATAGATAACAAGAGTCCTCACTACTTGTTCAAGCAAAAGGAGTTGAATTTGAGGCATAAGAGGTGGTTGGAGTTGTTGAAGGATCTTGATATCACCATTTTATATCATCTGGGAAAGGCCAATATGGTGGCCAATGCTTTGAGTAGGAAGTTAGCATATTTTATTATTATGGCAGTCTCTTATTCATCTGAGAGGTAAGTTGAGATATACATTCGGGAGATTGTTCGCCTTTATGGTGTGCCCGTATCTATCATTTCGGACCAGGTATGGGGTTTACCTCGCTTTTCTGGAGGGCAGTTCAACGAGAGTTTGGCACACAAGTAGACTTGAGCATAACATTTCATCCCCAGACAGACGGTCTGTTCGAGTGGTCTATTCATATTTTAAAGGATATGCTCCGAGCTTGTGCCATTGATTTTGGAAGTTTGTGGGATTAGTTTTTGCCTTTAGAAGAGATTGTCTACAACATCAGCTAGCAGTCGAGCATCTAGATGGCTCCTTATGAGGCTTATATATTAGGCAGTTTCGGTCTCCGGTTAGATGATTTGAGCCGGGAGAGGCTCGGATGTTGGGGATGGATCCAGTTTAGGAGACCTTGGACAAGGTCAGGATCATTCAAGATAGCCTTCGTTCAGCTCAGTCTAGGCAAAAGAGCTATGCAGGCCACAAGGTTCGAGATATGGCTTTTATGGTAGGTGAGCGGGTATTGCTCCTAGTGATGCCTATGAAGTGTGTGATGATATTTGGGATGAAGGGCAAGCTTAGCCCTAGGTTCATTGATTCTTTTGAGATTCTTGATGAGTGAGAGAGGTGGCTTACAGACTTGCCTTGCCACCGAGATTATCATCCGTGCATCCAGGGTTTCATGAGACCATGGTTTAGAGGTATCACGACGATCCAACTCACATGTTAGATTTCAACACTATCTAGTTGGATAAGGACTTGTATTATGAGGAGGATCTGATGGCTATTCTAGACCAGCAGATTCATCAATTGAGGTTGTGAGCACGTGATTTTTTCTATAAAAAATGATTTTTGATTGCAATTAGCTTGATTAGTGTATAAAAATACCTGTGTTTTCCTCGTTTAGAGTGGAGAGAGACTCCTGGTTTTTCTACCTGCAGCTTTATCTCTTATGTGAAGGCTCGACATATGGTCGAGAATTGGTGTTTGGCCTATTTGGAATGTGTTCGTGATTCTAGTGCTGAGGTTCCTTCCATTGATTATGTGCCTATTTCTCGTGAGCTTCCTGAGGTTTTCCCTTCAGATCTACCGAGTATGCCACCCGACAGGGATATTAACTTTTGCATTAATGTGGCTCCTAACACTCAGTCCAATTCTATCCCACCGTATCATATGGCCTTGTCTGAGTTGAAAGAGCAGTTGCAAGACTTGCTTGAGTAGGGTTGCATTAGACCCAGTGCTTCGCCTTGGGGTGAGCCGGCGTTGTTTGTCAAGAAGAAGGATGGATCGATGAGAATGCATATTGATTATTGGTAGTTCAATAATGTTGCAACCAAGAATAAGTATCCATTGCTGAGGATTGATGATTTGTTTGATTAGCTTCAGGATGCCAAAGTATTTTTGAATGTTGACTTCATATTTGGCCACCATCGGTTGAGGATTAGGGCATCCGGTGTCCCTAGGATAGCTTTTCGCACTCGATATAGACATTATGAGTTTTTGGTTATATCATTCGGGTGACAAATACCCCAACACCATTTATGGATTTGATGAATCGAGTGTTCAAGCATCATTTGGATTCGTTCATGATAGTCTTCATTTATGATATTTTGATCTATTCCCGCAACCAAGAGGAGGACAAGCAGCATCTTAGGGTGGTTCTTCAGACTTTGAGGGATAGTCAGTAGTTATATGTAAAGTTCTCTATGTGTGAGTTTTGGTTGAGTTCGGTTGAATTTCTGGTCATGTGGTGTCACCAGAGGGTATTCAGGTTTATCCGAAGAAGATTGAGGCAGTCAAGAACTAGCATAAACCAGCATCAGCTACAGAGATTTAGAGTTGCTTGGGATTGGAAGATTACTATCATCGGATCATAGAGGGGTTTTCATCCATTGCAGCCCTAATGACCAGGTTGACCCAAAAGGGTGCCCAGTTCATGGTCGGATGAGTGTGAGGCAATCTTTCAAAATCTTAAGACAACTCTGACTATGACACCGGTGTTGGTTTTTCCTACAAGTTTCGGACCTTATACAGTCTATTGTGATTCTTCCTATGTCGGGCTTGGAGCAGTGTTGATGTAGGATGGAAAAGTCATTGCCTATGCTTCGAGATAGTTGAAGATTCATAAGAAGAACTATTCGGTTCATGATTTGGAGTTGGTAGTCATAGTTCACGCATTGAAGATTTGGAGGCAATATCTGTATGGCGTGGCATGTGAGGTGTTTATGGATCACAAGAGTCCTCACTACTTGTTCAAGCAAAAGGAGTTGAATTTGAGGCATAAGAGGTGGTTGGAGTTGTTGAAGGATCTTGATATCACCATTTTATATCATCTGGGAAAGGCCAATATGGTGGCCAATGCTTTGAGTAGGAAGTTAGCATATTTTATTATTATGGCAGTCTCTTATTCTTCTGAGAGGTCAGTTGAGATATACATTCGGGAGATTGTTCGCCTTTATAGTGTGCCCGTATCTATTATTTCGGACTAGGTATGAGGTTTACCTCGCTTTTCTGGAGGGCAGTTCAACGAGAGTTTGGCACACAAGTAGACTTGAGCATAACATTTCATCCCCAGACAGACGGTCTGTTCGAGTGGTCTATTCATATTTTAAAGGATATGCTCCGAGCTTGTGCCATTGATTTTGGAAGTTTGTGGGATTAGTTTTTGCCTTTAGAAGAGATTGTCTACAACAACAACTAGCAGTCGAGCATCTAGATGGCTCCTTATGAGGCTTATATATTAGGCAGTTTCGGTCTCCGGTTAGATGATTTGAGCCGGGAGAGGCTCGGATGTTGGGGATGGATCCAGTTTAGGAGGCCTTGGACAAGGTCAGGATCATTCAAGATAGCCTTCGTTCAGCTCAGTCTAGGCAAAAGAGCTATGCAGGCCACAAGGTTCGAGATATGGCTTTTATGGTAGGTGAGCGGGTATTGCTCCTAGTGATGCCTATGAAGTGTGTGATGATATTTGGGATGAAGGGCAAGCTTAGCCCTAGGTTCATTGATTCTTTTGAGATTCTTGATGAGTGAGAGAGGTGGCTTACAGACTTGCCTTGCCACCGAGATTATCATCCGTGCATCCAGGGTTTCATGAGACCATAGTTTAGAGGTATCACGACGATCCAACTCACATGTTAGATTTCAACACTATCTAGTTGGATAAGGACTTGTATTATGAGGAGGATCTGATGGCTATTCTAGACCGGCAGATTCATCAATTGAGGTTGTGAGCACGTGATTTTTTCTATAAAAAATGATTTTTGATTGCAATTAGCTTGATTAGTGTATAAAAATACCTGTGTTTTCCTCGTTTAGAGTGGAGAGAGACTCCTGGTTTTTCTACCTGCAGCTTTATCTCTTATGTGAAGGCTCGACATATGGTCGAGAATTGGTGTTTGGCCTATTTGGAATGTGTTCGTGATTCTAGTGCTGAGGTTCCTTCCATTGATTATGTGCCTATTTCTCGTGAGCTTCCTGAGGTTTTCCCTTCAGATCTACCGAGTATGCCACCCGACAGGGATATTAACTTTTGCATTAATGTGGCTCCTAACACTCAGTCCAATTCTATCCCACCGTATCATATGGCCTTGTCTGAGTTGAAAGAGCAGTTGCAAGACTTGCTTGAGTAGGGTTTCATTAGACCCAGTGCTTCGCCTTGGGGTGAGCCGGCGTTGTTTGTCAAGAAGAAGGACGGATCGATGAGAATGCATATTGATTATTGGCAGTTCAATAATGTTGCAATCAAGAATAAGTATCCATTGCTGAGGATTGATGATTTGTTTGATTAGCTTCAGGATGCCAAAGTATTTTTGAAGGTTGACTTGATATCTGGCCACCAGTAGTTGAGGATTAGGGCATCCGGTGTCCCTAGGATAGCTTTTCGCACTCGATATAGGCATTATGAGTTTTTGGTTATATCATTCGGGTGACAAATGCCCCAACACCATTTATGGATTTGATGAATCGAGTGCTCAAGCATCATTTGGATTCGTTCATGATAGTCTTCATTTATGATATTTGGATCTATTACCGCAACCAAGAGGAGCACAAGCAGCATCTTAGGGTGGTTCTTCAGACTTTGAGGGATAGTCAGTAGTTATATGTAAAGTTCTCTATGTGTGAATTTTGGTTGAGTTCGGTTGAATTTCTGGGTCATGTGGTGTCACCAGAGGGTATTCAGGTTTATCCGAAGAAGATTGAGGCAGTCAAGAACTAGCATAAACCAGCATCAGCTACAGAGATTTAGAGTTGCTTGGGATTGGAAGACTACTATCATCGGATCATAGAGGGGTTTTCATCCATTGCAGCCCTAATGACCAGGTTGACCCAGAAGGGTGCCCAGTTCATGGTCGCATGAGTGTGAGGCAATCTTTCAAAATCTTAAGACAGCTCTGACTATGACACTGGTGTTGGTTTTTCCTACACGTTTAGGACCTTATACAGTCTATTGTGATTCTTCCTATGTCGGGCTTCGAGCAGTGTTGATGTAGGACGGAAAAGTCATTGCCTATGCTTCGAGATAGTTGAAGATTCATAAGAAGAACTATTCGGTTCATGATTTGGAGTTGGTAGTCATAGTTCACGCATTGAAGATTTGGAGGCAATATCTGTATGGCGTGGCATGTGAGGTGTTTATAGATCACAAGAGTCCTCACTACTTGTTCAAGCAAAAGGAGTTTAATTTGAGGCATAAGAGGTGGTTGGAGTTGTTGAAGGATCTTGATATCACCATTTTATATCATCTGGGAAAGGCCAATATGGTGGCCAATGCTTTGAGTAGGAAGTTAGCATATTTTATTATTATGGCAGTCTCTTATTCATCTGAGAGGTCAGTTGAGATATACATTCGGGAGATTGTTCGCCTTTATGGTGTGCCCGTATCTATCATTTCGGACCAGGTATGGGGTTTACCTCGCTTTTCTGGAGGGCAGTTCAACGAGAGTTTGGCACACAAGTAGACTTGAGCATAACATTTCATCCCCAGACAGACGGTCTGTTCGAGTGGTCTATTCATATTTTAAAGGATATGCTCCGAGCTTGTGCCATTGATTTTGGAAGTTTGTGGGATTAGTTTTTGCCTTTAGAAGAGATTGTCTACAACATCAGCTAGCAGTCGAGCATCTAGATGGCTCCTTATGAGGCTTATATATTAGGCAGTTTCGGTCTCCGGTTAGATGATTTGAGCCGGGAGAGGCTCGGATGTTGGGGATGGATCCAGTTTAGGAGACCTTGGACAAGGTCAGGATCATTCAAGATAGCCTTCGTTCAGCTCAGTCTAGGCAAAAGAGCTATGCAGGCCACAAGGTTCGAGATATGGCTTTTATGGTAGGTGAGCGGGTATTGCTCCTAGTGATGCCTATGAAGTGTGTGATGATATTTGGGATGAAGGGCAAGCTTAGCCCTAGGTTCATTGATTCTTTTGAGATTCTTGATGAGTGAGAGAGGTGGCTTACAGGCTTGCCTTGCCACCGAGATTATCATCCGTGCATCCAGGGTTTCATGAGACCATGGTTTAGAGGTATCACGACGATCCAACTCACATGTTAGATTTCAACACTATCTAGTTGGATAAGGACTTGTATTATGAGGAGGATCTGATGGCTATTCTAGACCGGCAGATTCATCAATTGAGGTTGTGAGCACGTGATTTTTTCTATAAAAAATGATTTTTGATTGCAATTAGCTTGATTAGTGTATAAAAATACCTGTGTTTTCCTCGTTTAGAGTGGAGAGAGACTCCTGGTTTTTCTACCTGCAGCTTTATCTCTTATGTGAAGGCTCGACATATGGTCGAGAATTGGTGTTTGGCCTATTTGGAATGTGTTCGTGATTCTAGTGCTGAGGTTCCTTCCATTGATTATGTGCCTATTTCTCGTGAGCTTCCTGAGGTTTTCCCTTCAGATCTACCGAGTATGCCACCCGACAGGGATATTAACTTTTGCATTAATGTGGCTCCTAACACTCAGTCCAATTCTATCCCACCGTATCATATGGCCTTGTCTGAGTTGAAAGAGCAGTTGCAAGACTTGCTTGAGTAGGGTTGCATTAGACCCAGTGCTTCGCCTTGGGGTGAGCCGGCGTTGTTTGTCAAGAAGAAGGATGGATCGATGAGAATGCATATTGATTATTGGTAGTTCAATAATGTTGCAATCAAGAATAAGTATCCATTGCTGAGGATTGATGATTTGTTTGATTAGCTTCAGGATGCCAAAGTATTTTTGAAGGTTGACTTGATATCTGGCCACCATCAGTTGAGGATTAGGGCATCCGGTGTCCCTAGGATAGCTTTTCGCACTCGATATAGACATTATGAGTTTTTGGTTATATCATTCGGGTGACAAATACCCCAACACCATTTATGGATTTGATGAATCGAGTGTTCAAGCATCATTTGGATTCGTTCATGATAGTCTTCATTTATGATATTTTGATCTATTCCCGCAACCAAGAGGAGGACAAGCAGCATCTTAGGGTGGTTCTTCAGACTTTGAGGGATTGTCAGTAGTTATATGTAAAGTTCTCTATGTGTGAGTTTTGGTTGAGTTCGGTTGAATTTCTGGTCATGTGGTGTCACCAGAGGGTATTCAGGTTTATCCGAAGAAGATTGAGGCAGTCAAGAACTAGCATAAACCAGCATCAGCTACAGAGATTTAGAGTTGCTTGGGATTGGAAGATTACTATCATCGGATCATAGAGGGGTTTTCATCCATTGCAGCCCTAATGACCAGGTTGACCCAAAAGGGTGCCCAGTTCATGGTCGGATGAGTGTGAGGCAATCTTTCAAAATCTTAAGACAACTCTGACTATGACACCGGTGTTGGTTTTTCCTACAAGTTTCGGACCTTATACAGTCTATTGTGATTCTTCCTATGTCGGGCTTGGAGCAGTGTTGATGTAGGATGGAAAAGTCATTGCCTATGCTTCGAGATAGTTGAAGATTCATAAGAAGAACTATTCGGTTCATGATTTGGAGTTGGTAGTCATAGTTCACGCATTGAAGATTTGGAGGCAATATCTGTATGGCGTGGCATGTGAGGTGTTTATGGATCACAAGAGTCCTCACTACTTGTTCAAGCAAAAGGAGTTGAATTTGAGGCATAAGAGGTGGTTGGAGTTGTTGAAGGATCTTGATATCACCATTTTATATCATCTGGGAAAGGCCAATATGGTGGCCAATGCTTTGAGTAGGAAGTTAGCATATTTTATTATTATGGCAGTCTCTTATTCTTCTGAGAGGTCAGTTGAGATATACATTCGGGAGATTGTTCGCCTTTATAGTGTGCCCGTATCTATTATTTCGGACTAGGTATGAGGTTTACCTCGCTTTTCTGGAGGGCAGTTCAACGAGAGTTTGGCACACAAGTAGACTTGAGCATAACATTTCATCCCCAGACAGACGGTCTGTTCGAGTGGTCTATTCATATTTTAAAGGATATGCTCCGAGCTTGTGCCATTGATTTTGGAAGTTTGTGGGATTAGTTTTTGCCTTTAGAAGAGATTGTCTACAACAACAACTAGCAGTCGAGCATCTAGATGGCTCCTTATGAGGCTTATATATTAGGCAGTTTCGGTCTCCGGTTAGATGATTTGAGCCGGGAGAGGCTCGGATGTTGGGGATGGATCCAGTTTAGGAGGCCTTGGACAAGGTCAGGATCATTCAAGATAGCCTTCGTTCAGCTCAGTCTAGGCAAAAGAGCTATGCAGGCCACAAGGTTCGAGATATGGCTTTTATGGTAGGTGAGCGGGTATTGCTCCTAGTGTTGCCTATGAGGTGTGTGATGATATTTGGGAAGAAGGGCAAGGTTAGCCCTAGGTTCATTGATCCGTTTGAGATTCTTGATGAGTGAGAGAGGTGGCTTACAGACTTGCCTTGCTGCCGAGATTATCATCCGTGCATCCAGGGTTACATGAGACCATGGTTCAGAGGTATCACGACGATCCGGCTCACATGTTAGATTTCAACACTATCTAGTTGGATAAGGACTTGTATTATGAGGAGGATCTGATAGCTATTCTAGACCGGCAGATTCGTCAATTGAGGTTGTGAGCACGTGATGTTTGGTATAAAAAAATGATTTTTGATTGCAATTAGCTTGATTAGTGTATAAAAATACATGTGTTTATTTTGATTGAAATAAATTTGAAATAAAATACAAAAGGAAATTAATTGGAAAAAATATCACAAAAGAATATAAGGTAAATACTAGGAAATTGGAAAAATCAAGGAAAAAATACAAAAATTTGAGAATAAAAAAAAATACATTAATATAAACACACAAGGAAAGTAAGTCTAAAATACAAAGGAAAATACAAAAAATCAAATAATACAATTCAGAAATAACAAAAATAGAAAAATAAAATTTGAAATACCAAAACTAGGCCAAATACACGAAATATTCAAGCCCAAAATAATACAATACAGACCAGGCCCAAGCTAATTGAACCGGCCAGTCTCACAAGATACCAAACGACACCGTATAACATCATAATATCTGTGTCGTTGATGATTTGGATCGAATGAATCAGATAATGCGGTGGCCTTGTACGTAAAATGACACCGTGTGAGGAGACAATCTAGGCCGTCCATCTCATTTAATCTGATGGATGAGACCAGTGTCTCAATTAAACAAACTACATCGCCTAATCAATTAAATCATAGCCGTTTAATTATTTAATTTAACGGACCAGATGGAAGTCTCATTAAAACCATACGTCGCCTTTTTCAGGTCAAACAGATCTTGGCTGTTCATCTCAGCCAATCCAACGGCTAATAACCAACAATACAATTTCAATATATAAACAATACCCCCATTCATTCCCTATTATTATACACACACACACACACACACACACATTCATAACACAAACCCTAGCCGCCCCTGTACCCTCCTTCTCTCGCCCATTTCTCTCACAAGACCACCAGAACCCTACCGGTGGTCACCCTTTGTTGTCTTCTCCGACTCTGGCCACTCCCCTGAACCCCTTCCTTCTTCTTCTCACACCTTATATCCATTAATCTCACCACAAAAACCCACCAGTATTAAATTTCTTGAAATTCCGGTCGTCGGAACCCTAGCCGGCAACCACCAAGTTATGAACTAGCCCTCCACCTCAACACTCGAAACCATCATAAGACGATCTTTCACCCCATCCTAGTCCCACACCTCGAATATACCCCAAAACCCTTCGAATATCAAAAAATGTCTCGCCGGAACCCTATTCCGGCGAACACCCAAACACAAAAGCATTCAAAAATCTCACTTTGGGTATTCAGATACCCCTCTCACACACCAAAGCAGATTTCCAAGAGTGTAATTGAAAGATCCATCACTTCAAGAGACCCCAAGTCTCCGAAATGCTGGAAAATTAAAAAATAAGAAAGAAAATGAAAGAAAGAAGTAAAGAAAGAAAGAAAAGGAAAAAGAAAGGAAAAGAAGAAGCCCTAAAGCTAGGTACCCTGAAACCTGCCTTGTTCAGTGTTTTTGTGTTCTTATCTGTTAAATCTGGATCTATTGCATGTTTAAAAATCCCTATACATGTTAAAAATGATTAAATGCCCTGAATCCACCTCTGTGCTATACTTTGCACTTCTGTGTTACTACTTGTTAAAAACCTTAGCCTATTACATGTGTATGCCTGAAATTGACTAAGTATCCTAGTTCTGAATATAGCTACTTGTAAATCATATGCTAATTAGTTATTTTATGTTATTGTTCAATAGATCATGTCTCGACTAGGGTTTTGATTAGTTGGAATTCAACCATTATAATTTGTCTCTCTGAGTTCTAATTAATTTTAAAGCTAGTCGTAATTAGGGCTATTTGTGCAAGATTACAAAAAACTGGCAACATTTGCAATATGATTCATATGTTTGTTTCTTCTGAACTTCTGAGTGCTTATACACATTTAGGTTATATGTGTAAAAAGTCTTGGTGGTTATATTTGCAACACAATATGAGTCTTTGACTTTGTAAAGTCTATTTGTGGCTATCTTTGTAAGATTGGTTAATCCTTAAAAGGTTACCTAGTTTGAAACTGGCTGAAACATAAAACGAGTCTCAGGGGGTTATATTTTAAATGTGATAATTACCCCAAGTCTTGGCAGACCTAATGATAGGTCGGGTAAATATCATTGAGTGTAAAGGGTAAAAGGGAAAAGGGAAATGGTATTTCTGTAGATTACATAAAGGTAATGGGGGTATAAATGACTTTAATACCTGGTCTTACTAAAGATACATGAACAATAAGGGGTAGATTAGGCAAAGTTAAAAGGAAAACGTGTAATAAACCTTATCAAGTGAGGGAAACTAGGTAAAATCCGCCCAATAGAACAATAAGGAATAACCTAGAACCTTCTAGCAGGGGTTAAAGTGTATTTCCATTAGAATTGTGCTATACTTAATTGATTGAATTTAAAAAGAGTTGGAGTGGGAAATATGAATAACTAATTCAAAATTCCCTCCCAAATTTATTCTATAAATAGGCTATCTCAAGCCTGAAAAAGGGGTTCCAACATTCAGAAAATTAGGGGATCAATTTTCTGGTACACAATCTTAGAGTTGAAAAAATCACTTAAAAGAGTTCTGAAACTTCAGAACTCTACTGGTCTTCTACTTAGCATACCATTCGAGTACTATTTCTGGAATCTTTGCTGATTGTTCCTCTGTCGTGTTTACTTCAGCTTAGCTTGGATTTCTATCTGTTCCAGTTATTTGCTGGTTGCCTGTTGAGTTGTGAGATTTGCTGTGTTAATTGCTCTTGTTGGTTGTTGCTTATCGTTATTGTTGTTGCTGATTTTTCCTTCTTCTTCAAAACCTAGAACTTGTTGATTTACTTTTGAATCAGGTACACTACTATGTCCTGGAGCTGTAATTGAGTTGTTGATTGAAGAAATAAAAATGTTAACCATGTTCTAGTAATTCATTGTGTATCTATTCTATTCGTTATGTAATTTTGAATGCCTAGATATCTGTAATTCATTTAGAATCTGGTTGTAAAAGTAATTGACTATATAAGTATACTTTGAATTTAGTAGTAGTGGTAGTGATAAAAACGGTAGGTTAAATAAGCTAGGCAAAAATGATTACTTAAATCTAAGGTTAAAACTGGTTAAAACTTAGTTAAATCGTCTGGATTTATGACTATTATGAATTATATGTGAAGCATTAACTCTTGGATGCTCTGCTAATTCAGTTTTGAATCTGAATCAATAAATTGGAAAAGTATAAGTAGTTTTGAATTTCAAATTGTATTACTGTTTATCCTTACTTAAAATGATTTAGCTACAAATTTTCTTTTAGACTCTGCGATTTGATAACAGTAGTTCAAGCATGCTTAGTTAAAATTAGAATACTATTTTCTTTAGTTAAAAATAAAGATATAAAAAAAATAATCCTACAGCCAGTGTCATAATAACGATTTGAATATCAGATTCTTCCAGTTGAATAATAACATTGATATAAACTACTGTGTTAGAAATCTTAATTAATTGTTAAATATTGAAATCAGTAGTGACTACATGCAAATTGGCGTTTGTAGAAACTGTTAATTGTCACATTCATAAGAGCTGCTAAAATGATAATTAGTTCATGTGTTGCTTTAAATGTGAATGATTTAGGCCTCAATGAGAAATCAGGCCTTGATCGAATTGATATGGCATTCATGCCTTCGAATAGGAACAAAAATATCTGCTGGGCTCCAGAGGCCCAGTTGTATTTGACTATGAACTGTTAGGCAGTCTGAAGTCCAGGCCCAATAATGAATAATGGCCTGGACTCCAATATTAATAGTCTGAAATTAATACAAAAACAATCATATATGAGGAAGAAACAACAAAAATAGAAAATATAGTGCACGAATAGGATTGACTTTTAAAAATAAGGGACGAGCCTCGTTACAAAAAATGAAAACACACAGTGCCCCTAAATAAGTTTCAACATAAAAACTCTAGATTCGGAAGGACCGTTTAGGGAATTTCACGGTCTTTCCCAAAGTTAAAGAAGACTTAGATACTTTAGGCGCGATTAATAATATTACATTCCTAACACGGGTGCACATTTATGTGACCCAAATCCAAATCCCGGCGAAGTTGAAATGCATTAAGTCACAGGCGTACTCGTACGGTGTGACTCGAAATGCTTTTTTGCGATGTCGCAATTCTTAAAAAATGACAAAGCGGGACATTAATAATGCATAAAATGGAAGCGTATAAAGAAGTCAGATAAAAACAAATGGAACAATTGAGCGACCGCGCTAGAACCACGGAATCCGGGAGTGCCTAACACCTTCTCCCGGGTTAACATAATTCATTATCCGGATTTCTGATTCGCATACTGTAACACAGTCATAATTTCCTTGGTTCGGGATTAAACCGGTGACATGGGACACCATTATTTTCGCAAGTGGCGACTCTGAATTTTAATAAATAAATCTCGTTCCCACTGTCCTTTAATTGGAAAAACTCCTTCCCTTCTTATTATTATATCCCTTCCAGGGTGTAGTATTATTAAGCGGTACATAAGAAGTAGCGGTAAAAGAAAAAGAAGGTGTGACAGCTCTGGCGACTCTGCTGGGGATAAGAAACCCAAAACATCGATTCAGGATTTTAAGAATTTGAGCTCAATTAAATTGCTATTTTTGTTTATATCTGATTTCATTATATGCTTTGATCAATGTGCTATATGTTTACCGCTTTGATATTACATGAAATTTGTATAAATTATGCCGAAAACCCTTCTCTTCTTACCTCCGGGGATGTTCTTACTGGTAGAGACTCCCCTTTCTATTAAGTCATACCCAAATAAGAAAGAGAGGCCGGAAAAGTTACAAAGCTGGACGATCCCGTGGGTCCCCGATACGTAGACCCCTCCTCGATCCGAGTTGTCCGCTCGGGTACACAGTCTAGTACCATTGAAAATCAGGATATTGAGCCTAGAATTAGGACGTTTATTTGCATCATATGTGACTTAGGGGACTCAACAATGGGGTTGGGTCCGTCTAGGACAGGTAACCCGGATGTAAAAGACCAAGCATGATTATGTGTTGCATTTATTTGTCCTAGACTATTATGCTGACCAACCAAGTAATTGAAAACAAAAAGAGAGGAAAATAGCGATTTCTAGAATGGCAATACTTAAATACTGACGAAACGCTATCAAAATTTTGAGAAAAAAACATGAAAATAGTTGGGTTAATTTTGTCAAAATGGTTGGTCTAAAAATAATTTTACTGAACTACGCTGGTTTGATTCTCACCACTAGGCGAGATACGTAGGCAACCTTTGACGGGTCCAACCACCCCTTTTTCAGAAAAAAACCAAATAATGTCTGGTTTTTAATTTTTAATAAATCAAAGTGATGCCAATTTTGAAAATAACCGAATGTTCCGAAAGGACGCTGGAAGGTTGTTTGCGCAAAAATGGCCACTTTTGAAGTCATTTCCCTTAAATAATAAATATAGCCTTGAAATCTTCAAACGAAGTATTGAAAGGCTAAGTTCACAAATAGGGATTCTTTTGAAGAAAAATGACGAAAAGTTTTCTTAGAAAAATTATTTTGTTTTTGAGTCAAATAATATGAGTTTAAATCACCTTTAATAAATGTGTAGGATGAGCACAATGCAAAATGAACCCTTTTCACTGATGAATAAGATCCCTTTGGAGTTACGATTTTGGTGGAACGATTTGGGACAAGATGGACAAGATTGGGTCAAGAAATATTTGAAAGATCTTACTGGGCTGCTTGATATCGTACCACGGAGCGTCATTATTCGAGCTTTAGTTGCTTGTTGGGATCCCGTACACAATGTTCTCCACTTCTCAGACTTTGAGCTCACTCCGACATTGGAAGAGATTGCCAACTACATCGGAAAGGGTGAGGTTCCCTTAAAGGACAAATATCTGGTTGCTCCAAGAGCCATCACCATGCACAGATTCCTCGACTCTTTGAAAATAGCCAGAAATGTTCACAATGAAGATTTGGTCCATGGGTTTTACACCATGAACTTTATATACCGCAGATATGGTCACGTTGGAGGATTTAATGTTCCAACGAACAAACTCTGCAGCAAAGCAAACCGGGCTAAATGAGAGGAACATAGGCGATTTGACTTCATGGTAGCCTTTTTGGGATTAATAATATTTCCAAGGAAAGACGGGAACATCGACATCAGAGTTACCGGGATTGCCAGTACCCTCCTTACACAGGACAACAGTACTTTGGCACCAATGATAGTGGCCGATATCTTTCGTGCTCTCATAGCCTGCAAAGCCGGAGAAGATTTCTTCGAGGGGTGTAATCAACTACTTCAGATGTGGATGATCGAGCATTTATGCCACCGCCCTCAGTTTTTGAGTTATGGATCATCTAAAAAGACTTGTATCGAAGAATTCTAGATAAGGACAAAAGAGGCCAAGTTTCCAGAAGGGTCGAAAGGTTGGATCACATACTTCCGATCACTTACTGCTAGCCAAATAGAATGGGCATACGAATGGTTGCCCATCAATGAAGTCATATACATGCCAGCAGAAGGATCGTATTTTCTTTTAATGGGTCTCAAGAGTATCCAACGATATGCGCCGTATCAAGTATTACGGTAGATCGGAAGATATCAAATTGTGCCAAAAGATGGGAATGTCATCCTTCAAGCAAAAGAGATTAGTAACGATGGGCAATTTCTGGAAGCAAAGGTTCGACAAATATGGAATGAGTGCCAATATCTGATAATGGACAGTTGTGTGAGAGATCGGGCTAGAGGTGAAGTGTCACCTGGGTATTCCACATGGTATCGTAGAGATTTTGAGCATGAAAGAACGATGAATAGACCTCACATTCAATAATTTAATAAAGCTATCAAAGAAATAATGGGATTGGCTGGCCAAGGAGAATGAATATCGAGCCAAAATCAGTACGTTGAAAAAACAAGTCGAGGACCTCAAATTTGAAAGCAGCGGCTGATGAGGGTTAAAAGAAACAACTTATTAAAGAGAATGAAACATTGAAGGCTGAGATTGTGAAAATGAGAGCAGCAACCGAAACCCAAGTTCAACTTGCCCGAGATGAAAAGCTAATTGATAATTTGCTGCGCAAGGTGAACGACTACATCTTTGATCTAGATAAAGCTAAGAATGCATTAATTGGGGTTCAGAAACAATTGGCTAGGAATGCTAAAGAAAGGGCTCGGATGATCCAACAGTTAAAAGATGAACATAATGTTGAAGTTGCTCAGCTAAGGAAAAAGATTGTCACGGCCGAGGTCAAAATTAGCAAACAAGCAAAAGAATTTGACATAGAAAGAGAGCACTGCTACATGGCCATGGCTCGGTTAGAATTGGAGCTACAACAACTTCAAAAGAAGAGCCAGCAAACCTTGGATGCTCGTGCCAAACAGATCGGGAGGTTGCTTCGAGAGAAAGGGATTATCAGGGAAAGAATTGTCAACATTGCTCACTATATTACACGGAAATGCCAACTGTGCCAGGATATGACCCATTCCACATTTGCCGCAGCAGCAATGATCTTTATGAAACAAGTAATGACAGACTTGGATAAACTCCAAAGGGGATTAGCATATAGGCCAGCGGTAAGACCGAATGATGTCTCGCAGGCACTAGGAACTTTAATGTATTCATAAGACCTGCATTTTTTATATTTTTATTTTTCGCATTTAGAAGATTGTAGTACAACATCATTTTTTGTAATCAATGATTGAGTATCAATGAAATTGAAAATCCAAAAAGTTGTCATTATTTTTCCTTACATTCAATTGCTTGTGCGATAGGCAAACATATAGGATCGAAAAAACAAAAAGAAAAAAAAAGAAAAAAAAAGGAAACAATAAAAACAAAAAACGATGGAAAAAGAACATGGGTGGAAACAAAAGAAAAGAAAAAGAAAAGCCGAAAAAGAAAAGAAAATTGGCGGGTCAAAAGAAAGACAATAATGCTGGGATGGCGCATAATTACCAGGCAAAGGTTGTGTTTTCAAAAATTGTGATGTCCCTCTATTATGATCTAAGTATTAACAAGTTTTTGTCGTTGATGAGTATCAGATAAAGCAGTTAGCAACTGGCATTCTGGCACATCACAACTACAACACTCGTTCTAAAAGCATGACAAAAGCAGTTACCCAAGAAATTGAGCCGACAATCATGGATCCCGCGCAAGAGGAGGAAGTATTAGATGTGAATAGAATGAAAGAAGAAATGTATAAGCTTAAACAGTAGATGTCGGAAATGTACCTGGCTTGGTCGAGGGGACAACCCTTACCTACCTACCCAGCCAATCCCACACCGGTCCCGAACCAAGATCCACCCATGATGAACTCATCTTCTACATACCCTATATACCCATACTATTATTCCACTACATCACAAGTACCGCCCTCACTTCCTAAACAAGCTCCACCACCACCACCCCAGGTTGCTCCAGTGTTTGTGGCACCACCACCAGCCGCTCTACACAAATCCTCTAGTGAGCCTATATTTCATATCCAGGATAATCATTACTACCTTCCAGAACCCCCAGAACCCACCTTCAGACAACATGATTCTTATACCCCACTTATCGATATGACGGAAGAGGAGAAACTAGTTAGAAATCCTAAACAAGAGGAGATGGCCAGGAAAATAAAGAGCCTTGAGCAGTCGTTTCGCAATATGCAGGGCCTGGGAGGCCAAGTTAGTATGGCATACAAGGACTTCTGTTTGTTCCCCAAAGTACAACTACCAGCTGGGTTTAAATTGCCAAAATTTGACATGTATGATGGCCATGGTGATCCAGTGGTCCATCTGAGAAGATATTGCAGCAAAATGCGTGGAGCTGGGGGAAAAGATGAACTACTTATGGCTTAATTCAGTCAAAGCCTCAGCGGCTTAGCACTTGAATGGTACACCCGTCAAGATCATACCTGATGGTTCATTTGGGATGATTTGGCTCAATCATTTGTGAACCATTTTCAATATAATCTGGAAATCATCTTGGATAGGTTGTCACTGACTAAAATGGAAAAGAAGTCCGGAGAGAGTTTTCGGGAGTATGGTTTCAGGTGGAGAGAGCAGGCGGCTCGTGTGGATCCACCAATGAAAGAAGGAGAAATGGTATATTGTTTCTTACAAGCTTTGGAGCCGACATACTACGGGCATATGGTGTCTCTATCGGAAAGACCTTTAATGAGGTGGTAAAAATGGGGAGTTTTGTTGAAGAAGGTTCGAAAATGAATAAAATCATGAGTTATTCAGCCATCAAGGCTACAAATCAAGCAATTCAGACGGGGACAGGATGAGCAATTGGGAAGAAAAAAAAAGAAGAAGTGGCAGTTATAGAGGGAAGGTCTTGGCCCCGGGGCCCCAACCCATATCATCATCAGCCTCGCCCATATCAACCTTACCCACCAACACCGTATATTCTACCTCAACATTATTAGCCTCCAACTGGTCCTCAGTTTTCTGTCCAGCATGCCCAGTCTTACCCACCGCCTCCTCCTTCATGGCGAACACCAGCCCCTCAGAATGTTTACCATGCCCAAAACACATACCCGCCACCAAAAACCTACAAAAATCCCAACAGAACCAGTTTCCGTCCCGACCCTAAAGTTAAAAGTGACAGGGCTCAGAGAAAGAAAACATTCACTCCTGTGGGAGAATCATATGACAACCTATTCCACCGTTTAAAACAACTAGGGATGTTGAGTCCTATTGAGCCTAAAATTCCCAATCCTCCACCAAGAAACTTAGTTCAATCCGTCCATTATGAATATTGTTCAGCGGCACCGAGACATGATATTGAGAAATGTTGGCACCTAAAATCTACGATACATGAACTCATGGACTCCAGAAAAATTGAGGTAAAAGCCCCCGAGGATCCCAACATAATGAAAAATCCTTTGCCTGTACACCATGAAACACATATGATAGAGCTAGTACAAGGACAAAGCTGCAAAAAGCCCTCTCAGACTGTGATGACAATCAAAACAAACCAAGATAGAGGAGAAAGTCGGGAGTGAGTAAGTATCAATTGAGCCACCTATAAGTCAGCTAGCAGTGGTAATTAAACATGAACCTGTAAAAGTGATAGTACGTGGGGTGAAGCCCATATTGACTATGATACGGGCACATACAGAACCAATTGTTATCAAGCCAGTCGTTCAGATGTCGATTGGGAACATCAAAGTCGTGCCTTAGAATTATGACAAGGTAACTGTCATGTACAAAGGAAAAGAAGTCAAGGGGGAGATCTGTGAAACCCATGGTTTGACCCGATCTGGGAGATGTTTTGCTCTTGATGATTTGAGGAAGGAGAAAGTTGTGAAAGAAAATCCGGCCCATGTGAAGAAAGCAGTCACCGAAGAAAAAGCTGAGGAGTTACTAAAGAAAATGAAAGCTCGAGATTATTCCATAGTTGAGCAGCTAAGGAAGACACCAGCTCAAATATCTTTGTTATCTCTGTTGATTCATTCCGATGAACACTGAAGGGCATTAATGAAGATCCTGAATGAAGCTCATGTACAAGAAAAGATCACAGTGTTTCATTTTGAAAAGATTACAAAAAATATTTTTGAGGCAAATTGGATAACATTCTCAGACGATGAACAACCATTGGAAGGGACAGAGCATAACAAGGCATTTACCTTACAGTGAAGTGTGAGGAATCAGTAGTGACCCGTGTTTTGGTCGATAATGGGTCGAGTGCTAATATTTGTCCTTTATCTACTTTGGGAAAACTAAAGATTGATCACGAAATAATTCACAGAAACAGCATATGTGTGAGAGGATTCGATGGAGGTGGAAAGAACATTGTTGGAGATATCATATTAGAACTCACCATCTGACCGGTTTAATTTACCATGGAATTTCAAGTGTTGGACGTTGATGTGTCCTATAACCTCCTGTTTGCTGTGTCCTATAACCTCTTGTTAGGACGTCCATGGATCCATGCTGCAAAAGCGGTGCCTTCTTCACTATATCAAATGGTGAAGTTTGAATGGGATTAGTAAGAGATAGTAGTGCATGGTGAAGATAATATTTGTAATGCATCACGCGATTACGAAGAAGTCGAGGGTAACAAAGGTCCTTGGGTGTACCAAGTGATGGTCATGGTGTTTGTGAACAAGATATCTGAAGGTGAAAGCATCCGAGTACCCAAAGTAACCCCTGCAGCAGTCATGATTGCTAAGGAAATGTTAAAGAATGGGTTCTCTTCGGGAAAAGGTCTAGGAGTTGCTCTGTAAGGAATAACACAACTAGTTCATCTTCCGGGTAGCACTAACACTTTCAGCTTGGGTTTTAAGCCAACCATTACCTATATACAGAGAGCCAAAAGATTGAAAAAGAAAGGATGGACCCTCCCCAAACCTATCCCAAAAAATTCCCATTCTTTCATCAAGCCTGGTACACATAGACGTCCGATGACTGTCATGCCGGGCCATGCAGAGATAAGGCCAGATGAAGAGCTGTTAAAAAGGTTTGACAGGTTGTTTGAAGGCGTGAATATGATAGAGGCAGCCGAGGGAACAAGCAAGATGGATGTTCAATTTGTTGGACCCCAGATCAGGCTAAATAACTGGGAAGCTACTCCTCTTCCAATTAGAAGGGAGTTGTGGTAGTTAGCTTTAATGCTCCATTCCTAAATCTGTCTTGTTTCAAAAATTGTAATCCTATGTCCCGTCTAGTCAAATGTATCCAAACCTTGTTACCTTTCAAAGTTTAATGAAATGCAATTTCTTTCTTCCTCTATTTTTGTAGCCTTATTTTATTTTCTTTTCTTTTCCTGTACAGTCCAGTTTTCGCTGATTTCAATGATATGTCATGCATGAAGGATTCCTGGTCCAATCTAGATAATCAGATAGTTATACGAGAAATTGAAAATGATAATGAAGTGGAATATGAGGATGAAGAAGTTTTGGAGGAAATTAGTAAGGATTTGAGCCACTACGAAGAGAAACCCAAAGCAAACTTAAATGAGACAGAGTCTGTTAATTTGGGGAATGAGGAGAATATTCGGGAAACAAAATTAGTGTGCACTTAGAGGCCTCACTAAGAGAGGACTTGATCTAGTTATTACATGAGTACAAAGATGTATTTTCCTTGTCTTATGATGACATGCTAGGGCTCAGTACTGATTTGGTGGTACATAAGTTGCCCATTTATCCGGAATGCCGGCCTGTTAAGAAGAAGTTGAGAAAGTTCAAAATAGATATCAGTGTGAAAATAAAAGAAGAAGTCAACAAGAAGTTTGATGCAAAGGTCATATGGGTCACCAAATACCCCACCTGGTTAGCCAATGTAGTACCTGTTCCGAAGAAAGACGGAAAAACCAGAGTGTGTGTTGATTATCGAGACCTTAATAAAGCAAGTCCAAATGATGATTTTCCATTGCCAAACTTCCACATATTAATTGACAATTGTGCCAAACATGAGATTAGTTCTTTTGTGGATTGTTATGCGGGTTATCATCAGATCTTGATGGACGAGAAAGATGCAGAAAAGACGGGATTTATCACACCTTGGGGAACATATTACTCCAGAGTAATGCCATTTGGGTTGAAAAATGCTGGAGCTACATATATGAGAGTAATGAACTCTATGTTTCATGACATGATACATCGAGAGATTGAAGTGTATGAGGATGATGTCATTATTAAATCCAAAAAGAAATGTGATCATGTCAAAGACTTTAAGAAATTCTTCTAGAGGCTTCGAAGATACAATCTCAAGCTCAATCCAACAAAATGTGCTTTTGGAGTACCATCAGGAAAGTTCTTACAGTGGTAAGCCGGCATGGTATCGGACTAGACCCGTCAAAGATAAAAGCAATTCAGAACTTGCCACCGCCAAAGAGCAAGAAAGAGGTGATGAGTTTGTTGGGCAGGTTGAATTATATTAGCAGATTTATTGCTCAGTTGATGTCGACCTGTGAGCCATTTTCAAATTATTGAAGAAAGATGCTGCGGTGAATTGGACTGAGGAATGTCAAGATGCATTTGACAAAATCAATGAATATCTGGCCAATCCTCCTGTATTGGTTCCTCCAGAACCTGGAAGGCCCTTGATCCTTATTGGACTGTACTGGATAATTCCTTTGGTTGTGTACTGGGACAGCATGATGAAACATGGAAGAAAGAGCAAGCAATATACTATCTCGGTAAGAAATTTACATCTTACGAGATAAAACACGCTCAGCTGTAAAGAACATGTTCTGCTTTAACATGGGTTGCACAGAAGTTGAAACATTACTTGTCGGCTTACACCACTTATCTCATATCTCGTTTGGATCCACTAAAGTACATCTTCCAGAAGCCTATGCCCACATGAAAGCTCGCTAAATGGAAAATTCTACTTATGGAGTTTGATATTGTTTATGTAACCCGCACTGCAATGAAGGCACAAGCAGTCGCTGATCATTTGGCAGAAAATCTAGTTGATGATGAGTATGAACCATTGAAGACATATTTTCCTGATGAGAAGACAATGAATATTGAAGAATTGGAAAACGAAGAAAAGCCGGGTTGGAAATTATACTTCGATTGGGCTGTCAATAGTAAAGGAGTCGGAATTGGAGCAGTGCTCATTTTAGAAATGGGTCAGCATTATCAGGTTACCGCTCAGCTCCGTTGTTTCTATACTAATAATATAGCCGAATATGAAGCATGTATACTAGGATTAGGAATGGAAATAGACATGGGTGTTCAAGAGATTTTGGTTATGGGTGATTCGAATCTCTTGATACATCAAATCCAGGGAGAATGGGAGATAAGGGATTTGAAGCTTTTACCATACCGACAGTGTCTACATGATCTATGTCAAAGGTTTCAATCCATAGAGTTCAAGCATATCCCAATAATGCATAATGAAGCTGCAGATGCTATGTCCACATTGTCGTCCATGTTGCACCATCCGGATAAAGCCTATATAGATCCATTACAAATACAAGTTCATGATCAGAATGCTTATTGTTTTACGGTAGAAGAGGAATTTGATGGTGAACCATGGTTCCATGATATTAAAGAATATTTGAGGACGAGGGTGTACCTAGTGCAAGCTACGGGAGATCAGGAAAAGGCTATAAGACGACTAGCGAGTGGATTTTTTTTCAGCAGAGGGATTGTATACAAGAGAACCCCGGATGTGGACTTACTAAGATGTATAGATGCACAACAAGCCGCTACAATCATGACTGAAATACATGCAGGAACTTGTGGACCTCACATGAGTGGATATGTTTTGTCCAAGAAAATACTAAGGGCTGGATATTATTGGATCACTATGGAGCGAGATTGCATCAGATATGTGCAGAAATACCATCAATGCCAGATACATGGGGACTTGATTCATTCCCCGCCATATGAATTGCATACAATGTCAGCACTGCAGCCTTTTGTCGTTTGGGGCATGGATGTCATCGGTCCGATAGAACCCGCAGCATCTAATGGGCACAGTTTTATTCTGGTAGTCATTGATTATTTCACTAAATGGATGGAGGCGAAGACATTTAAAGCAGTAACAAAGAATGCAGTAGTTGATTTCGTACATACAAACATCATATGTCGCTTCGGGATTCCCAAGGTGATTATTATGGATAATAGGGCCAATCTTAACAGTCATCTCATGGCGGAGGCATGTCAGAAGTTTAAAATCTTGCATCACAATTCTACACCTTATCGGCGTATAGCAAATGGAGCAGTTGAAGCTGCAAATAAAAATATTAAGAAAATTCTTCGAAAAATGGTAGAGGAATCGAGATAGTGGTATGAAAAATTACCATTTGCTCTAATGGGTTATCGCACTACTTTGCGAACTTCAATTGGTGCAACCCCTTACTCATTGGTGTACGGAATGGAGGTAGTGACACCTGCAGAAATTGAATTACCTTCCCTCCGGATTATAGCTGAGGGTGAAATTGATGATGATGAATGGGTAAAGACCCGGTTAGAGCAATTGAGCTTGATCGACGAGAAAAGCTTCGCAACAGTATGTGATTGACAGTTGTACCAACGGAGGATGGCTAGATCATATAACAAGAAAGTACGTCCACGGAAATTCAAGGTTGGACAATTGGTGTTAAGACGTATTTTACCACATTGGGCCGAAGCAAAAGGAAAGTTTGCGCCTAATTGGCAAGGGCCGTTTATAGTATCTCGGGTATTGTCCAACAGAACTTTATATCTAGTAGATGTAGAAGGGAAATGTGTAGAGATGCGGTCAAGAGATATTACGTATGATTCCTTTCATGTGTACAATTGTATTTGTCATAATTTTGAAATTGAAATGATGAAGGCATTTTATTTCTCTATCCAAACATTTAACCCATTGCTACCCCTTTTGAGCCTTATTACATTATTATTTCGTACCCCTCTTTCGGAATCAATGATGAAGTCAAAATGAATGATGAAATTTAAAGAAAAGAAAAAAAAGAAGATTGAAAAAAGAGAGAAAAAGGAAAATTTTGAAAAAAAGGGAGAAAAAGAAAAGATATGAAAAAAAAGAGAAGAAAGAAAATATATATATATACAAAAGAAGAAAATCAAGAAAAAGCCAAATGACGAAGAGACCTTATGGTATGAACGCCTGACTTGGTCCCGAAATGGTTCGTAGGTAGCCTCAATGAGGTTCAATCACGACAGAAATAAAATCCAAAGTTTACCCAAAAAATGAAACTAGGGCAGAAGTTATGTTTTTATAATTTCGAGAGTTGTAATTGTTTTGAACCCATGTTATAAATTTGAGCCTTTATACCCTTCTTTCTAAACCCATCCAGAAGCCACATTACGGTCCAAAGAAAGACCTTCTGATTAATTTCAATGAATGACAATGCAATGAGATTAAGGAAAACATATCATGGACAGTACCCGGGAGTTTGAAGACGGAAAATAAAATAAAAAATAATAAAATGACAGATTCTTATTGGTGAAAACTCTCACGGGCACCTTAAGGCTAATGTGAGTTGAGAGAAAATAAAAATGAGAGAGTCTTGTTGGTGAAAACCCTCTCGGGTACCATAAGGTGACGCGAGTCTGAGATAAAATAAATGAGAGAGTCTTATTGGTGAAAACACTCACGGGCACCATAAGGCGAAAGTGAGGAATGACCTGATGAAATGAAAGTGGCAAGACAAGTAAGGTTTGGGTTGATGAAAGGAAAAATCAAAGTTAGCAAAGATTTGGTTGGACAGACTGGGTCGGATATCCAAATGTATGGCATGGTCAAAGTAATCAGCCTTCCTACCCAGATAAGTTATGTCTTTTACTTCAAAATATCCCCACCTCTAATTGCTAGTTGAAAGCTAATTACCAGCTTCTCATGTTAGATGGCACAATGATACCGGGTACTTCAAAGGACAAGAGAAAATAAATAACATATTGCGGTCATATAGCAAAAGAAAATAAAAGAGAAAAGAAACAAAAAGAGAAAAAAGGGGATTACAATGAATGAATTGGGAGGACCATCGAGAAGTGACAGCAAAGCAGTACAAAGCAAGATGAGGCAGATAAGGAAGCAAGGCCAACAAAAATGCCAGTTGCTAACCATCATTTTATAGCTAACAAATTGTTTGCTGATTAAGACAAGGACAAAAGATTCAAATTCTTACTAATCACTTTAATGTGAATATGACCAATGTGGGAGAAGCAATCAGAAAGAAGTAACAATGGAGGAAAGAATCCACAATGGAGGAATCAATAATCAGGAACCCACTCGAACAATGATGGAGGTATTACCTTTTATTTTAAAGCTACACTCAGTTATCAAACTGAGGGAATACTTTTCTGCATTTTTAATTTTTGCATCAAGCACTCACCTGGATAACAAGGGAATACTTTTTGGCATTCTTAATTTCTGCATCAGGCGCCCACCTGGATAACAAGGTAATACTTTTCTACATTTTAAATTTTTTGCTCAGGCGCCCACCTGGATAACAACGGAATACTTTTCTGCATTTTTTAATTCTGGCTAAGGCGCCCACCTGGATAACAAGGGAAAACTTTTCTGCATTTTTTAATTTTTGCTTAGGCACCCACCTGGATAACAAGGGAATATTTTTCTGCATTCTTAATTTTTGCATCAGGCGCCCACCTAGATAACAAGGTAATACTTTTCTACATTTTAAATTTTTGCTCAGGCGCCCACCTGGATAACAAGGGAATATTTTTCTGCATTTTTTAATTCTAGCTCAGGCGCCCACCTGGATAACAAGGGAATACTATTCTGCATTTTTTAATTTTTGCTCAGGTGCCCACCTGGATAACAAGAAAATACTTATTTGCATTTTTAATTTCAACATCAAGCGCCCACCTGGATACCAAGGGAATACTTTTCGGCATTTTTAATTTCTGCATCAGGCGCCCACCTGGATAACAAGGCAATACTTTTATGCATTTCTAAATTTTTGCTCAGGTGCCCATCTGGATAACAAGGGAATATTTTTCTGCATTTTTAAATTTTTGCTCAGGCGCCCACCTGGATAACAAGGGAATATTTTTCTGCATTTTTTAATTTCTGCATCTGGCGCCCACCTAGATAACAAGGGAATACTTTTTCGCATTTTTAATTTCTGCATCAGGCACCCACCTGAATAATAAGGGAATATTTTTCTGCATTTTTTAAATTTCTACATCAGACGCCCACCTGGATAACAAGGGAATACTTTTCTGCATTTTTAATTTCTGCATCAGGCGCCCACCTGGATAACAAGAAAATACTTTTCTGCATTTTTAAATTTTTGCTCAGGCGCTCACCTGGATAACAAGGGAATAATTTTATGCATTTTTAAATTTTTGCTCAGGCGCCCACCTGGATAACAAGGGAATACTTTTCTGCATTTTTTTTAATTTCTGCTCAGGCGCCCACCTGTATAACAAGGGAATACTTTCTGCAAAATGAAAATTTTCTTTTATCTAACAAGTAACAGCATGATAGATTGTAAGCCCCATACTGGGGCAAAAAACGTTTTTCTTTATTCTTGTAGTAAGCAGGTACCAACCTGAAAAATAGGGAAACACATTTGGAAGTTACACAAGCAGAATGAAGCAATATGTTTGAAGCAAGTTACAAGCAAGAAGGTTCATCGAAGAATGGAAAACGCAAATAAAAGAGTAAGATGCAAGATGAAAGATCAAAGCAATACAAGACACAAGACATAGATAGGATTTTTTGTAATTCATAGACCATAGCTTAGGCTAGTATCTTTTATTTTTACCATGGTGTAATAAGGGGTCAGTCAGCAGTAACAACAACAACAGCAGTGAAATCACAGTCCCTGGTAGTCCTAGCTACCAGACATTCCCGAACTACACCGACCTGATTCCTGTATAACCCAGGATATGTAGGCAATCCTTGAAGCCGGATGCGGTCAAAACTTTTAAAAAATGCTTCATACGGAAAATGCGAGTGGGCAAAAATCCCTCATTACTGCTCACTTGTCTTTGTACTGAAACTCTTCGTGTTCCCGAGCAAAGAGGGGCAGCTGTGAGCACGTGATTTTTCCCCCAAGCAATTAATTCAAAAATAAAAATACAAAAATGATTTTTGATTGCAATTAGCTTGATTAGTGTATAAAAATACGAGGGTTTGTTTTGATTGAAAGAAATTTGAAATAAAATACAAAAGGAAATTAATTGGAAAAATATCACAAAAGAATATAAGGTAAATACTAGGAAATTGGAAAAATCAAGGAAAAAATACAAAAATTTGAAAATAAAAGAAAATACATTAATATAAATACACAAGGAAAATAAGTCTAAAATACAAAGGAAAATAAAGAAAATTAAACATATATAATTCAGAAATAACAAAAATACAAAAATACAATTTGAAATACCAAAAATGGGCCAAATACACGAAATATTCAAGCCCAAAACAATACAATACAGACCAGGCCCAAGCTACAAGATCTAGGCCGCTGATGATTTGGATCGGATGGATTAGATAAGGCGGTGGCCTTGTTCGTAAAATGACATCGTTTGAGGAGACAATCTAGGCCGTCCATCTCACTTAATCTGACGGATGAGACCAGTGTCTCAATTATACAAATGATGTCGCGTAGTCAATTAAATCATAAGCGTTTTATAATTTAATCTAACGGACCAGATGGAAGTCTCATTAAAACCATATGTCGCCGTTTTGAAGCCAAACTGATCTTGGCCGTTCATCTCAGCCAATCCAACAGCTAATATCCAACAATACAATTTCAATATATAAAAAATACCCCGTTCATTCCCTATCATTATACACACACACATTCATAACACAAGCCCTAGCCGCCTATGTACCCTCCTTCTCTCCCCCATTTCTCTCACAAGACCACCGGAACCCTACCGGTGGTCAAACTTCTGTTTTCTTCTCCGGCTCAGGCCACTCCCCTAAACACCTTCCTTCTTCTTCTCACACCTTATCTCCATTAACCTAACCACAAAAATCCACCAGTATTCCATTTCTTGAAATTCCGGTCGCCGGAACCCTAGCCGGCGACCACCAAGCTATGAACTAGCCCTCCACCTTAACACCCCAGAACTACCATAAGACGATCTTTCACCCCATCCTAGTCCCACACCTCGAATATACCCCAAACCCTTCGAATATCAAAAAAAGTCTCGTCGGAACCCTACTCCGGCGAGCACCAAAAAACAAAGCCATTCAAAAATCTCACCTTGGGTCTTCAGATACCCCTCTCACACACCAAAGCAGATTTCCAAGAGTCTAATTGAAAGATCCATCAATTGAAGAGACCCCAAATCTCTGAAACGCTGGAAAATCAAGAAAGAAGAAAGAAAATGAAAGAAAGAAGAAAGAAAGAAGAAAAGAAAGAAAGAAAAGGAAAAAGAAAGGAAAAGAAGAAGCCCTAAAGCTAAGTACCCTAAAACCTGCCTTGTTAGGTGTTTTTGTGTTCTTATCTATTAAATCTGGATCTGTTGTATATTTAAAAATCCTTGTACATGTTAAAAATGATTAAATGCCCTGAATCCACCTCTGTGTTATACTTCGCTCTTCTGTGTTACTACTTGTTAAAAACCTGAGCCTATTGCATGTTTATGCTTGAAATTGACCAAGTATTCGTAGTTATGAATATAGCTACCTGTAAATCATATGCTAATTAGTTATTTTATGTTATTGTTCAATAGATCCTATCTCAACTAGGGTTTTGATTAGTTTAAATTCAACCATTATCAATTTGTCTCTCTGAGTTCTAGTTAATTTTAAAGTTAGTCGAAATTAGGGCTAATTGTGCAAGATTACATAAAACTGGCTAGATTTGCAATATTATTTATATGTTTGTTTCTTCGGAATTACTGAGTGCTTTTGCACATTTAGGCCATATATGTAAAAAGTCTATGGTGGTTATATTTTCAACACAGTATGAGTCTTTGACTTTCTAAAGTCTATGCTATCTTTGTAAGATTGGTTAATCCTGGAAAAGTCACTTAGTTTGAAACTGGCTAAAACATAAAATGAGTCTCAGGGAGTTATATTTTAAATATGATAATTACCCCAAGTCTTGGCAGACCTAATGATAGGTCGGGTAAATATCATTGAGTGTAAAGGGTAAAAGGGGAAAGGAAATTGGTATTTCTGTAGATTACATAAAGGTAATGGGGGTATAAATGACTTTAATGCTTGGTTTTACTGAAAATACATGAACAATAAGGGGTAGATTAGGCATAGTTAAAAGGAAAATATGTAATAAACCTTAGCGAGTGAGGGAAACTAGGTAAAATCCGCCCAATAGAACAATAAGGAATCGCCTAGAACATTCTAGCAGAGGTTAAAGTGTATTTCCGTTAGAATTTTGCTATACTTAATTGATTGAATTTAAAAAGAGTTGGCATGGGAAATATGAATAAATAATTAAAAATTCCCTCCCAAATTTATTCAATAAATAGGCTATCTCAAGCCTGAAAAAGGGGTTCCAACTTTCAAAGAATTAGGGGTTCAATTTTCTGGTACAAAATCTTAGAGTCGAAAAACTCACTCAAAAGAGTTCAGAAACTTCACAAGTCTATTGGTCTTCTAATTAGCATACAATTCGAGTACTATTTCTGGAATCTTTGCTAGCTGTTCCTCTTTTGTGTTTACTTCAACTTAGCTTGGATTTCTATTTGCTCGAGTTATTTGCTGGTTGCCTGTTAAGTTGTGAGATTTGTTGTGTTAATTGCTCCTGTTCACTGTTGCTTATCGCCACTGTTGTTGCTGATTTTTCCTTCTTCTCCAAAACCTAGAACTCATTGACTTACTTTTGAATCGGGTACACTATTATGTCTTGGAGCTGTAATTGAGTTGCTGATTGAAGAAATAAAAATGTTAATCATGTTCTAGTTATTCATTGTGTATCTGTTCTATTCGTTATGTAATTTTGAATGCCTAGATCTCTGTAATTCATTTAGGATATGGTTGTAAAAGTAATTGACTAGATAAGTATAATTTGAATTTAGTAGTAGTGGTAGTGATAAAAACAGTAGGCTAAATAAGCTAGGCAAAAATGATTACTTAAATCTAAGGTTAAAACTGGTTAAAACTTTGTTAAATCCACTGGATTTATGACTATTATGAATTATATGTGAAGTATTAACACCTAGATGCTCTGCTACTTCAGTTTTGAATCTGAATCAATAAATTGGAAAAGTATAAGTAGTTTTGAATTTCAAATTATATTACTGTTTATTTTTACTTGAAATGATTTTGCTACAAATTTGCTTTTAGACTCTGCGATTTGATAACAGTAGTTCAAGCATGCTAAGTTAAAATTAGAATACTATTTTCTTCAGTTAAAAATAAAGTGATAAACAAAATAATCCTGCAACTAGTGTCATAATAATTATTTGAATATCAAATTTGCCAGTTGAATAATAACATTGATATAAACTACTGTGTTAGAATTCTTAATTAATTGTTAAATATTAAAATCAGTAGTGACTAAATGCAATTGGCGTTTGTAGAAACTGTTAATTGTCACATTCATAAGTGCTGCTAAAATGATAATTAGTTCCTGTCTTGCTTTAAATGTGAACTATTTGGGCCTCAATCGAAAATCAGGTCTGGATCGAATTGAAATGGCATTCATGCCTTCGAATACGAATAGAAATATCTGCTGAGCTCCGGAGGCCCAATTTTATTTGACTATGAACTGTTAAGCAGTCTGAAGTCCAGGCCCTGTAATGAATAATGGCCTGGACTCCAATTTTAATAGTCTGAAATTAATACAAAAACAGTCATATATTAGGAAGAAACAACAAAAATAGAAAATATAGTGCACCAATAGGATTGACCTTTAAAAATAAGAGCTGAGCCTCGTTACAAAAAATGAAAACACACGGGGTCCCCAAATAATTTTCAACATAAAAAGTCTAGATTCAGAAGGATCGTTTAGCGAATTTCACGGTCTTTCCCAAAGATAATAAAGAAGTAGATACTTTAGGTGCGATCAATAATATTACATTCCTAACACGAGTGCACATTTATGTGACCCAAATTCAAATCACGGCGAAGTTGAAATACACTAAAGTCACAAGCGTACTAGTACGGTGTGACTCGAAATGAGTTTTTGCAACGTTGCAATTCTAAAAAAATGACAAAGCGGGACATTAATAATGCATAAAATGGAAGCATATAAAGAAATCAGATAAAAACAAATACAATAGTTGAGCGACCGTGCTAGAACAATAGAATCCGGGAGTGCCTAATACCTTATCCCGGGTTAACAGAATTCCTTATCCGGATTTCTGATTCGCAGACTGTAACAGAATCATAATTTCCTCGGTTTGGGATTAAACCGGTGACTTGGGACACCATTATTTTTCCAAGTGGCGACTCTGAATTCTAATAAATAAATCCCATTCCGACTGTCCTTTATTTGGAAAAACTCCTTCCCTACTTATTATTATATCCCTTCCCGGGGTGTAGTATTAATAAGTGGTACATAAGTAGTAGCGGTAAAAAAAAGGAGTTGTGACAGAGGTCGATGCGTTTCCCTTCTGTTCGTGTTCAGTGTAGAGGTCAACCTCCTAAGGCATTGACCTGGGAGTTCGAGTCCGATACATGGAGCCATTATCCTCATCTTTTCCCCAACTCAGGTACTTCCTTCTTTTGACAATTCTCTTGAGATTCCTGATAATTATCATAATCTCTTGATATTTCTCTTGAGATTCCTCTTTGTCAGTTATTTCCCGACATGTTTCCCCCTCCCATCATTATTTGTTTATTTCTACTTTACTTTTTGTTGTATGTTATACAACTACACAGGTTATTTGGTGGTCTAGTCCTAGCCTCGTCACTACTTCACCTGGGTTAGGCTAGGCACTTACCAGCACTTAGGGTCGGTTGTGCTGATACTACACTTTACACTTTTGTTGTGTATACCCCAGTGTTGTAGTCTTTGGACCGCGGTTGGATTGCTAATTCAAGCTCATCAGATAAACTGAGGTAGTCCTGCAGGCGTCTGCAGGTCTCTGCGTCTTCTTCTATCTACTAATCATGTTTCTTTCATATTTCCAGATATAGTGTTGTATTTATTTCTTTCAGACCTTTATTTGTAGTATTCTTAGACCATTGCGAAACTACGACACCAGTTCTAGGTAGTCTAGAGTCAACAATTGTATTGGATTCATGTTCAGCTAGCTTATTGCTATTCTTTCGCTTATGTTAAATTCGACTATTTAAATGATATTATTTCGCAATTGTTGATGAATATAAAAAGGGTAGAAAAGTAAGTTGTTAACATAATTGGCTTTCCTAGCTCATATTAGTAGGTTCCATCACAATTTCCAAGGGCAGAAAATTCGGTTCGTGACAACTGCTCACCCCTTTAACATTGGGGCATTTGCATATATACCCGCTTTTTGGGTCACTTTTAACTTGTACCCCTTTTGTTAAAAGAATTGCAGACGTACCTACTTTTCCACGTAACTTTAGCGCACTAACCTGAAGTAGCAACGCAATCACGCAAACTTCATCATTCTAATAGACGGGCCTGAAGTAGCAAAAATTGCTGAAGAAAGTGTGCTGAAGTTTTTTTCTCTATTTTCTGAAGTTTTTATTTGGAGTTGCGAAACTTAAGCATTCTAGTTTTATCATAAAAAAAATTCAAAATCTTTAGCAGAAGATGCTAAAGTTATGTAGTTCATTTGTAAAATCTTCAGCACCAAATAAGCTGAAGTATTTTTATCCTGGATTCATTAGTTTTGTCATAAAGCTTTTTAAAAAACTTCATCAAAAGATGCTAAAGTTATTTAGTTCATTTGTAAAAACTTCAGCACTAAATAAGTTGATGTTCTTGAAAAAACTTTCTAACATACTAGATAAATAATCACCTTATTCTTTCATAGTGTATTGCTACTGTAAAATAATCAGATTTCCAACAATATTTATATCATAAATTTTGAAAACAATAAACATGAAAAGAACATAATTATCATGAAAAGAATCACTAAGTGTTAACATAAACCTCCCGTACGTGGAAATTTTCACAAATTATTGTCTGCTAATATTTATAATTATTTATAATTTATTTTTAAATAATCGGATAAACATACTTACATCAATCATCTCACGAACTGAACTTTTCGTAATGACCCGGCCCGTCGTTTTTGAAATTTATTCCTCGATCTCCAATTAACTGCTTCCCCTAAGTTCATTTTTGCCATTGTGGTTTGTCGGGATGTTCGATTCTAGAATTTGGAGTGTTTTGGGACACTTAGTCCCTAAATGAGAGCTTTATAGTTGAAAAATGGCCCGTATTCGGAAAAGTGTTAAGATGACCACATAACGGAAATCCGATGGTTCCATTAGCTCCGTTGGGTGATTTCGAGGTTGGGAGCATGTTCGGAATGTATTTTGGAGGTCCGTAGCTCATTTAGCCTTGAAATGCCGAAGTTTAGAATTTTTGAAAATCCGATCGATAGACGAGATTCTGAACCGGGAGTCGAAATGGAATTTCAACAGTTGCAGTAGCTTCGTTAGGTGATTTTGGATATGTCTGCAAATTTTCAGGTCATTCGGACGTCGTTTGGTCGGGTTTTTGATAGCATGTAGGTTGCAGATGTTTTGGTTGAAACTTAGGCTTGAATCCGCCATAATTGGATAATTTATGTGTTAATGATATGTTTTTATGATTGGAGCAAGTTCCTATCGTGATTTGGAGTAGGTTGTTGGTTTTGGTTGAGGTCCCGGGGGCCTCGGTGTGTTTTCGGGGGTCAAACAGACCATTTTTAGTTATAAAGCAGGTCGGATTTGTTGTCACGAGTATTGCAGATGATTGCTCTGTGCGATCGCAATAGGGTGATGCAATTGCATAGAAGGCTTGGGAGGAGGCTCAAAAATTGTTCTATGCAATCGCATAGTTGTGGTTAATTTTTCTCTGCGATCGCGAACGGTCTATGCGATCGCATAGTGGTAAGGTTACGGGTCCTAGGTCTTATAGTTTGTTCTATGCGATTGCGGAGCTGGGAGTGTGATCACATAAGGTTGTTTTGTTAAGCAATTCGATCGCAATGCTGTGTGTGTGATAGCATAAGGTAAAAATGTGAGGTTCAAAAGTTATTCTATGCGATCGCAATATGGGTCATGCGATCGCATAGAGTATTTCACTGGGTAAACAGAATCAGTATATTAAATTCATCCGCGAGGGTTTCACTATTTTTGCAAAAACTCAAGCTAGGGAGCTCGGTTATGAGTAATGTTTCGCGTGCTTTTTAGAGACAATTATGGGGTAACGATTTCTTAGTCCCTTGTGATCATTATTCACTAATCTAAACTCAAATTCTTCCTTTAATTTCGGATTTGGGGTGTAAATTGGGGTAGTTTTATACAAGAAATTTGATGATTTGGAGGGGTAAAAGAACTCCAATTTTGATATATTTTATATGGTTAGACTCATGAGAGTACGAGAGTTCTGAAAACGTAAAAATATTTTGATTCCGAGCCGATGGCTGGAGGGGTATTTTGGTCATTTCACCCATTTTCGTGTCGTAGCTTTAATTTTATCACTGTAGTTAGTTACTTGCAATGTTATTTACACTATGTAATTGGTTTGAAGAGATTTGGGCCAGTCGGTGTCGGATACTCGTTGCAAAGGACTCATTTCTTAGCGGTTTTGTTCCGGGATTGAGGTTAGTGACTTGTCTAACCTTACGTGGGGGATTTTTCTCCCCTAGGATATATATGTATTGATTTGAATCCCTTGTACACGAGATGACAGGCATTTACTTGCGCAAATTGTTGAAAAACTACTTTACTTGAACTGCTCGATCAGTGTTATCTCTGTTATTTAATTGGTTTAATTGCAAGATTTATCCTGTCTTAACTAGGGAAGCATGATTACATAGGATTGTCTGTCTAAATGCCTACTTGTCTTAATTGAATTCCCTATAACGTGTTCTGTGGACAGCGGGTTAAATTCCCAGAGATCCGGTGCTACAGAGGTAAAGGACTACGGGTTCGAATCTCGGAGATCCTGAGATACTGATTTACAGACTGTGGGTTCAATTCCCAGAGATCTTGTGATACTGATATAAAGGACTGCGGGTTCTATTCCCTGAGATCCTATGATACTGATATAAAGGATTGCGGGTTCAATTCCCGGAGATCCTGTGATACTGATATATGGACTGCGGGTTCGATTCCGGGAGATCCTGAGTTGTTGAGTATTAATGGATTGCAGGTTCAATTCCCAGAGATCCTAGATTTTTGATTTGTACTTGTTGTGTTAACCCCTCTCTGTTAGCTTAACTGTAGACGGCTTGTAGTATTTATCATCTCAGACATATTTCTTTTTTGCATTGTTCGGTATTATTATCATTATTTTTGTTATTCTCAGTAGGGCCCTGACCTTCCTCGTCACTACTCCATCGAGGTTAGGCTTGGCACGTACTGAGTACCGTCGTGATGTACTCATGCTACTCTTCTGCACACTTTTGTTATACAGATCAAGGTACGTCTGATTAGACACACTATAGGTGACCTAGGCGCATTTTCAAGAGACTCGGGTTATGAAACTGCTACGTCCGCAGATCCGGAGGGTCCTCTTCTATTCTCCCTGAGTAATGTCAGTTATTTCCTTTATTTCAGTTGTATAGATACTCTAGATGTATAGAGCTACAGTAATACTCTTTTAGTCTGTGTTGCCCATGAGTTTTCGGGTCTTGGTAGTTGTATATCTTTCTGGTATTTGGTAAAGTGTATGTGTCGAGCGGCACTTATTACATTTCTTTTATATCATTCCACTGTTATCTTAACTATTGTTCATAAGAGTTGTACATTCAGCATCGTGTTAGGCTTACCTAGTCGCGAAGACTGGGTGCCGTCATGACAGGTTCACGATTGGTGAACTAGGGTCATGACAAGTTGGTATCAGAGCTCTAGGTTCATAGGAGTCATGGGACACAGACCGGTTATTTAGAGTCTCGCTGATCGATACGGAGACATCCGTATTTATCTACGAGGGGCTATGTAACTGATTAGGAAACTCTTCATTCCTTTTTGAATTCCTTGTCGTGCGATCTTTTGACACCAAATCTAAACTTCTATCTTCTATTCTCTCACAGATGGTGAGGACACGTGCTACTCATGAGGATTAGGCACACGCGCTCTCTGCTGCTGCCGCCAGAGGCCAGGGCCGAGGTAGAGGTCGATGACGCACCCGAGGTGCAGCCACAGCACCCGCGCATGCTGCTGCTGAGGCACCACTGGTGGATCAGGTTAGAGCACATGCACCTCGTACACCTACTACAGCTACTACGACTCTAGCACTCCAGGAGACTCTAGCCCAGTTTTTGTGCATGTACACTACTCTAGCTCAGACGGGGTTGCTTCCTCTCGCTGCAACTACATCTCAGGCCGGGGGAGGGGCCCAGACTCCCGTAGCCTGCACACCTGAACAGCGAGTGCCTGTGGAGAAGGTTCCATAGGTTATTACTATACCACCTGCCGCACCAGTACAACTCGGGGGTGGGCCAACTGGCTCCGAGGACGAGCAGTACAGGTTGGAGAGGTTCAAGAAGTATGATCCCCAAGTGTTCAGTGGTTTAGCTTTAGATGATGCCTACTATGGGTATGGTGGAGGCCAGTGGGATTTCCTTTACTGCTTTTCAGCTTCGAATTCATAGCTCAAAAATGCCCGGATGATGGTCCGGATTCACCCCGAGGCCCCCGGGACCCCAACGAAAACCACCAACATACTCCAAAACACGATACGAACTTGTTCCAATTATAAAAACACGTCCTTAAACACAAAAATCATCGAATTATAGCGGATTCAAGCCTGGGATTTCATCTAAACTCCCGAAACTAACATTCAATTAAAACCCGATCAAACGACGTCCAAATGACCTGAAAATTTGCAGACATATCCAAAATCACATGACGAAGCTACAGAAATTGTCGGAATTCCATTCCGACCCCCGGATCAAAATCTCACCTACCGTTCGGATTTCGCCAAAATTCAACCTTAGCCAATTCAAGCCTATTTCTACACCGGACCTCCAAATTCAATTCCGATCGCTCCCCTAAGTCACAATCACCTCCCGGAACTAACCAAATCATCAGAATCCGATTCCGCACACTCTAACTAAATAGTCAACTCCATGATTTTTCATATTCAAGCTTCCTTCAAAAAGACTATATGCCTCATTTTCAATCCAAATCACTCCTAGCTCACCCGATAAACTCTAACACTGATATAAAAGCATAAAACACATAAATTCAAGGTAACGGGGTGGTAATTCCCGTGACGGCGAGCCGGGTCGTCACAATCTACAAAATAGATACATTGAATTTTAACATCTAAATTCTCATTTCAATTATAGCATAATTGGCATTTTTGATATAATTGTAGAGGATTTGTAGAAGTTTTAGTCTTCCCAATCTACGATTCATCTACAATTTATCTACAATATATCAATAATTCTACAATTTAACTATAATTTATCTATAATTTTTTGAAATATGTCTTCTTCTTCTTCTTCTTCTTCGAGTTTGAATCTGAAATTCAGTCAAAACCAAGTCTAATCTTCACCAAAACCCCTCAAAATTGAAATATAAACTCCTAAACATATTCTGAATTATTTACAACAACATCCAATTCAAACAAATAATGATTTTGAAAATCCAAATTTGAATTCAAAGCTTTCAAGCTTTTTAATGGCTATCAATGGTGGAAAATATATGGAAGAACAAATTTTTTTCAATTTTGAGTTGTTGAAACTAAAAAATTTGAATTGTTCATTCTTTGTTTTTTTTGAGAATTTGAATTGTAGTTCTAGAGAAAAATACGTAGATGAGAAATCTCCTTTCCCTTTTTTTAAAAATTGAATTTAATGTAGAATCAATTTATACCAAGTTTCTCTCCTTAATTTTAGCCTGTTTTATAGGGAATATTTAGCCCTTTTAATGCCTAATAATCGAATTGTACAAAATTTGTAGGAAAAACATAGACTTTGCGGGTAATTAACAAACTATACACATTTAAGGTAATAAAGTTTCATATATGGTATAGGTAGGTAAAACTCCTAAATGAAAATGGTATTCAATTTTTGCAAGCCTCATAAAATTTACATCTCGTAATCGAAAATTAATATATATTTTTTCGACTATTATTTTTTAAGTAGCTATATAATATTGCTTTTTCAAATTTGTAACCAATTCAATAGTGCCAAGTTGTATTCTTTTGGTTGTATAGTGCTAAAAAGTAATTTTTTGAACTCTCTTAAACAGGGACAAAATATAAATATTAGCCTCAAATACACTTTTTCGTGCTACAGTTTTTCGTGCACTAAACAAAAAATAGAGGGAGGACTTGGCCAGGCCATCCATTGGATTGCCCATCACTCGTTTTAAACTTAGCTAAGAGCAAAATAGTTGTTTTTAGAGAAATTTTTATAACGTGTTATTTTTTAATAGTAATTAGTTATTTATAGATATTATTTGATATATTATAGATTATAGATATTTTTTATATAGTTATAAAATGTATTTGATGTATTTAAGCTATTGTATTCATGAATACAGTAACAAAAATAGGCGTGAATCAGGGAAGTCCAGCTAATTAGTTGTTGTATTCGAGTGTATTTGACTGTATTCATGGAGTGAAACATGGGATTATTATTAAGAAAAATTCTCAACTGAAATATACCCCAAAGACATAGCAATCTTCAAAGAAATTATATAATACATCTGAATACATAAATTATATTAATTAAAAAAAACCCATGAATACATTCATGGCATATAGCAAGATAGTGAGTACCATGAAATACATAGAATATAGCGGGATACATTGAATGTCACGACCCTAGTTCACCAATCGTGAACATGTCATGACGGCACCCAGTCTTCGCGACTAGGTAAGACTAACACGATGCGGAATGTACAATTTCATGAAACAAGAGATAAAATAATAGAGGAATGATATAAAAGAAATGTAATAAGTGCAGCTTGGCACATACACTTCGCCAAAACACACTAAATAGCATACCACCAAAATCCGGAATCCCACGGGCAACACAAACTAAAAAGAAGAGTACAACTGTGGCTCTATACATCAAAAATATTTAAACAACGAGAATAAGGGAAAGTAACTGCTATCACTAATGAGAATAGAAGGCGCCCCTCCGGATCCACGAAAGTAGCAGATCATACCTCAAGTCTCCTGAAGTGCTGCTAAATCACCTGAGATGAGCCTGACCTGATGTACCTAGATCTGCACAACAAAAATGTCAAGCAGTAAGTGCTAAGCCTAACCTCGATGGAGTAGTGACGAGGAATGTCAGGGCCCTACTGAGAGATAATAACATAATGATAATAACGATAATAAGCAGTTTAAATAAGATTGAGTCTGAAATAGCAACAATAAAGTAATTTCGATTAAGCTGACAACAAGTAACCAACACAACATAAACTCAAATCAACAAGTCCAGGACCTATGAGAAATAAACCCACAGTCCCTCTCTATATTTCAACAACTCAGGATCTCCGGGAATTTAACCCGCAATCCCTACATCAATATCTCTGTGTCTCCGGGAATCGAACCCGCAACCCTAGGAACTTCGGGAATTGAACCCGCAGTTCGTACCTCAATATCTCAAGTCCTCCGAGAATCGAACCCGCAGTCCGTATCTCAATATATATCAATAAACTACGTGTCTCCGGGAACCGAACCCGCAACCCTTGGATCTCCGGGAATCGAACCCGTAATCCACAAACACTACAACTCCAGGTCTCCGGGAATCGAACTCGCAGCCCTTGGATCTAAAAAGGGAAGCATAGAGAAAAATGATATGCATATACACGTCCGTCACCTCGCGTACAAGGCAAGACAATTTCACCAAAGCCGGTATCAACAAATATCAAGAAGTTCAAGTAAGACAATTAGGCACTTAGACAGATAAATCCTATCTAACCATGATTTTCTCAAAAATATCAGGTAAATATCACGATTTAATCAGCTAAGAACAGATATATCACGAATTGAACAATTCCAGTAAGGTGGGTTTCAACAATCTGTGCATGTATATGCCCGTTACCTCGCGTACAAGGCATTTAAATTAACACATAATATCCTAGGGGTGAAGGTTCCCCCACACGAGGTTAGACAAGCCACTTACCTCGACTTCGGTACGAAACCGCTAAGAGACAACTCTCTTGCCACGAGTATCGGCCTCCACAAGTGTAGTATCTAATCAAAATCAATAGAAATACATCAAAATATGCCAATTGGGCATTACCCAATCGAAACAATTCGAAATACACCAAAAACCACAAGTTGCCAATACCCGACTTTTGGTACGCTTCTCAAAAAATTATTAAAGTTACATATTCGGGTTCCTTATCTCAATACGAGTCTATGCATATAAAATTTACCAAAATCGGACTCCGTTTGCCCATTCAAATCGACGATTTACCATAATTTAGGCCTAGGGCTAAAATCCCCCATTAATCTTCATTAACAGTGAAATACTCAGAGATTCCATGATAAAATAACGTAATTAGGCCATAAAACTTACCTCCGATGAATCCCCGATGAATCTCCAACAATTTCCCGTGAGTTTCTCTCTCTAAGACTCAAAAATGGCATTTTTGTGTATAACCCCGCGACTGAACTATTATGGAATTTAATTCACTGCCAGACGGATTTACTCTACGCGTTCGCGTTACTGTTCACGTGTTCGAGATGCACAACTCAATTTTTCTCTACGCGAACGCGACGCCTCCCACGCGTTCGCGAAGAACAACTCTTCAGTCGTCCGGAATTTCTTCTACGCGAACGCGACACCTGGGACGCGAACGCGATGCTCCCATTTTTCCTCCTACGCGAACGCGACGCCAGCATCGTGAACGTGATGCTCATTTCTACCTTACCTGCGCGAACGCGGCCAGTGCCAACGCGAAGGCTTAATGCCTGCTGCACAGAATCTGCAATTTTCTGCAGATTCTCTTAAGTTCCAAATGTCCGAATGAAGGTCCGAATTCACCCCGAGGCCCCCAGGACCCCAACGAAAACCACCAACATTCTCTAAAACACGATACAAACTTGTTCCAATCATAAAAACACGCCCTTAAACACATAAATCATCGAATTATAGCGGATACAAGCCTAGGATTCAACTCAGACTTCCAAAACTAACATTCAATCAAAAACCCGGCCAAACGACGTCCGAATGACCTGAAAATTTGCACACATATCCAAAATCACATAACGAAGCTACAGAAATTGTTGGAATTCCATTCCGACTCCCGGATCAAAATTTCACCTACCATTCGAATTTCGCTAAAATTTCAAACTTCGGCATTACAAGCCTAATTGAGCTACAGACCTCCAAAATACATTCTGAACGCGCTCTCAACCCCGAAATCACCTAACGGGCTAATGGAACCATCAGATTTCCGTTCCGAGGTCGTTTTAAAACTGTTCTGAATACCGGCCATTTTTCAACTATAAAGCTCTTATTTAGGGACTAAGTCTCCCAAAAACACTCCAAATTCTAGAACCGGCCCTCCCGACAAACCACAATAGCATAAATGAACTTAGGGGAATAGTTAAATTGGGGATCGGGGCGTAAATTTCAAAAATGACCGGCCGGGTCGTTACATCTTCCCACACTTAAAAGATTCGTTCGTCCTCTAATGAGCATAGAGAACATACCTAGAGTGGTGAAGAGGTGACGGTACTAGTTGCGCATATCTTGCTCGGTTTCCCAAGTCGCCTCATCGGCCGGCTGACCCCGCCACTGGACCTTTACTGAAGCGATGTTCTTTGACCTTAGCTTCCTGATTTACCTGTCCAGAATGGCCACTGGCTCTTCAACATAAGACAGATCCTCGTCTAGCTGAACAGAAGTGAAATCCAACACATGCGACGGGTCACCATGGTATCTCCGGAGCATAGAGACATGAAATACGGGATGGACTCCAGCTAGGCTGGGAGGTAAGGCCAACTCATAAGCAACCTCCCCAACACGCCTCAAAATCTCAAAAGGACCAATGAATCTAGGACTCAGCTTCCCCTTCTTCCCAAACCTTATAACGCTCTTCATGGGCGAGACCCGAAGCAGAACCCGCTCGCCAACCATAAAAGCCACATCGCGGACCTTCTTGTCCGCATAACTCTACTGTCTAGACTGGGCTGCACAAAATCTATCCTGAATCACCTTGACCTTGTCTATTGCGTCCTGGACCATCTCAGTACCTAGCAGTCTGGCCTCGTCCGGCTCGAACCAACCCACGGGAGATCTGCACCTCCTACCATATAGGGCCTCATATGTGTCATCTAAATACTGGACTGGTAGATGTTGTTATAAGCAAACTCCACCAGTGGCAGAAATGATCCCATGAATCTCCAAACTCAATGACACACGCATGGAGCATATCCTCCAAAATCTGAATAGTGCGCTCGGACTAGCCATCAGTCTGGGGGTGAAACACTATGCTCAACTCCACCCGAGTTCCTAACTCGTATTGCACGGCTCTCCAGAACCGTGAAGTGAACTGACTGCCTCTATCTGAAATGATGGAAACTGGGATACCATGCAGCCGAACTATCTTCATGATGTAGATCTCCGCTAGTCGCTCTGATGAATAAGTAGTGCGCTCACCGGTATGTAATGGGCGGACTTGGTCGGCCGATCCAAAATAACCCAAATGGAATCAAACTTCCTCACACTTCGTGGAAGCCCAAATACAAAGTCCATGGTGATGCGCTCCCATTTTCAGTTTGGAAGCTCAATCTGCTGCATTAACCCAACCGGACGCTAATGCTTATACTTCACCTGCTGGCAGTTGAGGCACCTAGAAACATAATCAACTATATTCCTCTTCATCCGCCTCCACCAGTAATGCTGTCTCAAGTCCAGATACATCTTCACGGCACCCAGATGGATGGAACCCCGCAAATATAGGGCTTTGCTAGAATCAGCTCTCGAAGATCATCTACATTGGGCACAAAAATACGCCCCTGCATCCCCACAACTCCATCATCCCCAATGGTAACATCTCGAGCATCACCACGCCGAACTCTATCATGGAGGACAACCTAATGAGGGTCATCGAACTGACGCTCCCCGATGCAGTCAAATAGAGAGGACCGAGAAACTACACAGGCCAGAACCCGGCTGGGCTCCGGAAGATCTAGTCTAATAAACTGCCTGGCTAAAGCCTGAACATCTATCGCCATAGGCCTCTCTGAAGCTGGTAGATATGCCAAACTCCCCAAACTCTCTGCCCGGCGACTCAAGAAATCGGCAACTACATTAGCCTTGCGCGGATGATAGAGAATAATAATATCATAGTCCTTCAGCAGCTCCAACCATCTCCTCTGATGCATATTCAGGTCCTTTTGCTTAAGCAAGTGCTGCAAACTCCAGTGATCGGTGTAGATCTCACAAGGAACCCCATACAAGTAATGACGCCAAATCCTTAAGGAGTGAACAATGGCAGCTAGATCCAAATCATGAACAGGATAGTTCTTCTCATGTACCTTTAGCTGTCTGGACGCGTAGGCAATCACCCTACCGTCCTGCATCAATACTGCACCGATTCTGAATCGTGAGGCATCACAATATACTGTATAGGACCCCGAACCTATAGGCAACATCAAGATAAGGGCCGAAGTCAAAGCTGCCTTGAGCTTCTGAAAGCTCGTCTCACACTCCTCTATCCACTGGAAAACGGCACCCTTTTGGGTCAATCTTGTCATAGGTGTTGCGATCGAAGAGAACCCCTCTACGAAGCAACGATAATAACCTGCCAAACCAAGGAAACTGCGAATCTCAGTAGCTGAGGAGGGTCTGGGCCAACTCTGCACGGCCTCCACCTACCTCGGATCCACTCGAATACCATCGCTCGACACCACGTGGCCTAGAAATGCCACTGAATTCAGCCAAAATTCACATTTAGAGAACTTTTCATATAACTGCTTCTCCCTCAAAGTCTGAAGCACTACCCTCAGATGCTGCTCGTGCTCTTCCCGACTCTGAGAATATACTAGAATATCATCAATGAAAACAAACACAAACGAGTCCTGATATAGCCTGAACACACTGTGCATCAAATCCATAAAAGCTGTTGGGGCATTAGTCAGCCCGAAAGACATGACGAGGAACTGGTAGTGACCATATCGAGTCCTGAATGCAGTCTTCGAGATATTTGACTCCCGAATCTTCAGCTGATGACAACTAGAGCGCAAATCAATCTTGGAGAACACCTGTGTGCCCTGTAGCTGGTCAAATAAATCATCAATACGTGGCAAAGGACACCGGTTCTTCACTGTAACTTTGTTTAACTGACGATAGTTAATACACATATGCATAGAACCATCTTTTTTCTTGACAAACAACACAGGAGCACCCCAAGGAGAAACACAGGGTCGAATGAAACCCTTACCTATTAACTCCTGTAACTGATCTTTCAACTCCTTTAACTCAAGAGGAGTCAAATGGTACGGTGGAATAGAAATGGGCTGAGTGCCCGGCAATAAGTCAATACCAAAATCAATATCTCTGTTCGGCGGCATGCCCGGGAGATCAGCTGGAAACACATCAGAGAAATCACATACCACTGGAACGAAATCAATAGAAGGAGTGTCAATACTGACATCCCACACATAAGCTAGATAAGCAGCACACCCCTTCTCAACCATACACTGAGCTTTGAGAAAGGAAATACCATGGCTGGGGTGTGATCTTGAGTACCACTCCACCCAATACGTGGAATGCCTGGCATAGCCAGCATCACGGTCTTGGCGTAACAATCAAGAATATCATAATGTGGTGACAACCAGTCCATGCCCAGAATAATATCAAAATCGACAACCCCGAGCAACAATAGATCAGCTCTGGTCTCAAAACCACATATAGTAACCAAACACGACCGATACACACGGTCCACAATCAAGGAATCTCCCACCGGAGTAGAAACATAAATGGGGGCACTCAAAGAATCCCGAGGCACACCCAGATGTGAAGCAAAATAACAGGACACATATGAAAAAGTTGAACCAGGATCGAATAAAATCGATGCCTCTCTATGACTAACCAAAATAATACCTGTGATAACAGAATTAGATGCAACAGTTGCAGCGCGATCAGGAATAGCATAAAATTTGGCCTGACCCCTCTCTCGAGGGTGGCCTCTGGCACCCTGATCCCCGCCCCTAGCTGGCTGGGCAGGTGGAGTGGCAGCTGGGGCTGGAATGATGGCCTGCTGGCCTTGTGAACCACGCTGAGGCTGCAAAGTCTGTGGAGGTGCTCCTATCCTATGCTTGGGACACTCCCTAACCAGATGGCGATTATCCCCGCACTCAAAACAAGCTCTGGGAGGACGCGGTGGCTATGACTGACCGACCTCACCCCCACTAGTCTGACCCCTGGAGGTACCCTGCGCAAAAGGCGCACTGGAAATTGGAGAGCATAATAAGGCTCCTGAGGTGCTGGAAGAGCTAGAGTACTATCGCCTGCTGGCAATGCTGAATGAACTGGACGACCAGAATAACCCCTACCAAAATGACCGGCTGCTAAAGTGCGGGCACCAGAGAAATGGCCCGACTCACGAGACCTCTTGGCCTCCCTCTCTCCCTGTTCTCTAGGGAGAATACTCTCGATCCTCCTTTCAAGGCTCAAACTCCGATCGCCAAGAATCCTTAAGGCTCTAGGGAACAAAACCCCTCAAAAATAGATCAGAAAACTGCGTCCAGGTCAATGAAGTAGATTCATCTGGACTATCCAACTCATACGTGTGCTACCAATCATAAGCAGCCCCACGAAGCTGAAAAGCAGTGAAGGAAACCCTGCTGGTCTCTATTATCCCATGGAACGAAGGATACAATGACACTCCTCCAGAAAACCCAATGCATCCTCTGTAGCAAAAGCACTGAACACTAGAGGATCATATTTATTGAACCTCTCTAATCTACGCTGCTCGTCCTCGGAGGCAGCTGGTCCACCACCGGGCTGTACCCGGGGCGGTGGGAGGCATAACAATAATCTCTAGAACCTGCTCCACGGGCACTCGCTGCTCAGGTGTAGCGGTGGTGGGAGTCTAGGCCCCTCCCCTGGCCTAACACGTAGCTGCAGTGAGAGGAAGTAACCATGCCTGAGCTAAAGTAGTATACATGCTCATGAACTTAGCCATGGTCTCCTGGAGTGTTGGGGTAATAGCAGTTGTAGTCAGTGTGTCAGGTGCCTGCGCTCCAACCAGATCCACCGGTGGTAACTCAGCGATAGCGAACGCTGGTGCCGTGGCTACACCTCCGGCGCATCCTTATCCTCTATCACGGCCCTGGCCTCTGGCGGCGGCAGCAGGGGGCGCGTGTGCCTGGTCCTCCAAGTAGCACGTGTCCTCACAATCTGTGAGAGAATAGAAAGCAGAAGTTTAGATTTGGTGTCAAAACAATGTCGCACGACAAGGAATCCAAAAGAAATGAAGAGTTTCCTAAACAGTTACACAGCCTCTCGTGATAAATACAGACGTCTCTGTATCAATCAGCAAGACTCTATGTAACCGGTCTATGTCCTGTGACTCCTATGAACCTAGAGCTCTGATACCAACTTGTCACGACCCTAGTTCACCAATCGTGAGCTTGTCATGACGGCACCCAGTCTTTGCGACAAGGTAAGCCTAACACGATGCGGAATGTATAATTTCATGAAACAAGAGATAAAATAATAGCAAAATAATATAAAAGAAATGTAATAAGTGCCGCTTGGCATATACACTTCGCCAAAACACACTAACTAGCATACTACCAAGACCCGGAATCCCACGGGCAACATAGACTAAAAAGAAGAGTACAAATGTGGCTGTATACATCAAGAATGTCTAAACAACGAGAATAAGGGAAATTAACTCCTATCACTAATGAGAATAGAAGGAGACCCTCCGGATCCGCGGACATAGCAGATCATACCTCAAGTCTCCTGAAGTGCTGCTAAATCACTTGAGATGAGCCTGACCTGATGTACCTGGATCTGTACAACAAAAGTGTGCAGAAGAGTAGCATGAGTACACCACGGCGGTACTCAGTAAGTGCCAAGCCTAACTCGATGGATTAGTGACGAGGAATGTCAGGGCCCTACTGAGAGATAATAACATAATGATAATAAAGATAATAAGCAGTTTAAATAAGATTGAGTCTGAAATAGCAACAATAAAGTAATTTCAATTAAGCTGACAACAAATGACCAACACAACATAAACTCAAATAAACAAGTCCAGGACCTATGGGAAATGAACACACAATCCCTCTCTATATTTCAACAACTCAGGATCTCCGGAAATTTAAGCCGCAGTCCCTACAGCAGTATCTCTGGGTCTCCGTGAATCGAACTCGTAGCCCTAGGAACTCCGAGAATTGAACCCACAGTCCGTACTTCAATAGCACAGGTCCTCTGGGAATCGAACCCGCAGTCTGTATCTCAATATATATCAATAAAATCCGGGTCTCCGGGAATCGAACCCGCAGCCCTTGGATCTCCGGGAATCGAACCCGTAGTAAAAAACCCTACAACTTCGGGCCTCCGGGAATCGAACCTGCAGCCCTTGGATCTTCGGGAATTGAACCCGCAGTCCACCAACACAACAATAAAAGGAAAGCATAGAGAAATATGATATGCAAAACTACAATTTACCCAAGCCAGTATCAACAAATATCAAGAAGTTCAAGTAAGATAATTAGGCACTTAGACAGATAAATCGTATCTAACCATGCTTTTCTAACGAATATTAGGTAAATATCACCATTTATTCAGCTAAGAACAGAAATATCACGAATTGAACAATTCAAATAAGGTAGGTTCTAACAATCTGTGCATGTACATGCCCGTCACCTCGCGTACAAGGCATTTAAATTAACACATAATATCCTAGGGGTGAAGGTTCCCCCACACGAGGTTAGACAAGCCACTTACCTCGAATCCGGTACGAAATCACTAAGAGACAACTCTCTTCCCATGAGTATCGGCCTCCACAACTGTAGTATCTGATCAATATCAATAGAAATACATCAAAATATGCCAATTGGGCATTACTCAATCGAAACAATTCGAAATACACCAAAAACCACAAGTTGCCAAAACTCGACTTTTGGTACGCTTCTTGTAAAATTACAAAAGTTACATATTCGGGTTCCTTATCTCAACACGAGTCTATGCATATAAAATTTACCGAAATCGGACTCTGTTTGCCCATTCAAATGGATGATTTACCATAATTTTGGCCTAGGGATAAAATCCCCCATTAATCATCAATTAACAGTGAAATACTCAAAGATTTCGTGATAAAATAACATAATTAGGCCATAAAACTTATCTCCGATGAATACTCGATGAATCTCCAACAATTTCCCGTGAGTTTCTCTCTCTGAGACTCAAAAATGGCATTTTTGTGTATAACCCCGCGACTGAACTGTTCTGGAATTTAATTCACTGCCGGACGGATTTACTCTATATGTTCGTGTTACTGTTCATGTGTCTGCGATGCACAGCTCAACCTTCCCCTAAGCAAACGCGACGCCTCCCACGCGTTCGCGAAGAAGAACTCTTCAACCATCTGGAATTTCTTCTATGCGAACGTGACACCTGGGACGCGCACGCGATCCTCCCCTTTTTCCTCCTACACGAACGCGATGCCAGCATCGCGAATGTGATGCTCATTCCCACCTTGTCTACGCGAACACGGCCAGTGCCACGCGAACGTGAAGGCTTAATGCCTGCTGCACAGAATCTGCAATTTTCTGCAGATTCTCTTAGGTTCCAAATGTCCGAATTTACCCCGAGGCCCAACGAAAACCACCAACATCCTCCAAAACATGATGCAAACTTGTTCCAATCATAAAAACACGCCCTTAAATATAGAAATCATCAAATTATAGCGGATTCAACTCAAACTTCCAAAACTAACAATCAACCAAAAACCCGACCAAACGATGTCCGAATGACCTGAAAATTTACAGACATATCCAAAATCACATAACGAGCTACAATTATTGTCGGAATTTTATTTCGACCCCTGGATCAAAATTTCACCTACCGTTCGGATTTCGCCAAAATTTCAAACTTCGGCATTTCAAGCCTAATTGAGCTACATACCTCCAAAATATATTCCGAACGTGCTCCCAACCTCGAAATCACCTAACGGAGCTAATGGAAACAACATTTCCGTTCCGAGGTCGTCTTAACGCTGTTCCGAATACAGGCCATTTTTCAACTATAAAGCTCTCATTTAGGGACTAAGTGTCCCAAAGCCACTCGAAATTTTAGAACTGACCCTCCCGGCAAACCACAATAGCAGAAATGAACTTAGGGGAACAGTTAAATTGGGGATCGGGGCGTAAATTTCAAAAACGACCGGCCGGGTCATTACATTGAAATATAATGAGAAAAAAGACAGTGAATACAATGAAATACATGGAATGCAATGAGATACATCCAATTACAATGAAAAAAAAAAGATAACGAATACAATAAAATATATGAAAAACATTGAAATATATTAACAGAAAATCAAGTGCTCAGTCCCAAACTCCATCATTCTTGTTAAAGAACAAACCCTAATTTATGGCGAATCCGCCATTCACCGTAATTGTACTTCTTATCATTCTTTGATTCTTTGATTTTATCTTTGTGATACAACAATTCTGCAAATAAATGCAAAGTATAGCTTTCGCAACCATCTCACCAATGGCCACACAAACTAATTATCTTCTCGTATTTTTTATCCATAACGTGTTCAAACCAGGCACCAGCCTTCTCAAACGGCATATTGACTTGGGTATTTGCCCAGTGAATTGAAGCAACCAAGAGAAGAATCAAACTAGGAGAGTACATTCATGACATATGAAGCAATACTGGAGAACTCCAAAATATGCTATTATTGGATTTCAAGCTATCCTTAGATTTGTTTTTGGTAAACAAAGATAATACGATTAATAATTAAGTTGTGTGTACAGAGGAGTGATGCATATATGGCATCCTATTACAAACCATAGAACTAGTAGTAGTTATAATTACATCTGTCATGGCATTCTTAGTAGAATTATCATCATGACAATCATTGATACTAAATTGACTAACTGGCCTATTAGCATCAAAACATAACGTAGCAAAAAGAGGAACAGTTTCCAAAATTGTAGGTCCGAGATTTCTTGCAAAAAGATGTCCCTTCTTAGCTAGTTGGCCAGCCACCATATTCTTCCCTCTGCACACATGGTTAATAGGCGGTTTACCTAGCTCGTCCAGGTAGAACCTGCAATCCATAATCAAATTAGATAAAGTAATATTTGTTGATTGTAATAGAGAATAAGTGCAAGTGCATCCACCTCCACCACCAGTGGCATTAATTTACGATCAAAAGCTAATTTTATTCCTTGTAATAACGGAAATAACTCAGTGTAAATAGAGGAGACATAAGGTGATGAACCAGTAAAACCTATTATCCAATCAGCATTAGATCTAAATACTCCTCCAATGCCAGCTCTTTTTTTAGAAAAAGGCCCATTAGTGGTTAGTTTATAGTGATTAGTGATAGGCAGATTCCATTTAATATTATTAATTACAAAAGCTTTATGAATTGGCTTAAAATGATAAGAAGTTAGGTAAGTATATTTCGCCGATTGATAAGTAATAATAGAATGTGAAATATTATCCTTTTTATGATTGAAAATATTATTATTACGAGTGAGCCAAATATGCCAAAGCGGATAAGCTAAATAATTTTATGGATTAATGTTATAAGGAAAAACAATTGATTTAATCTTAGTGAGTTGATAAACCCACAAGTGAGTGTTATGAGTATGAAGGAGAGGCTTAATGTGATTTACGATACCTAAGTGATTCCAAAGAGCCTTAGCATTTATATAGTCTAAAAAATGTGTTTAGTAGTTTCATCCTCCTTATCACAAAAGAAACACTTGGCAGTTGGCAAAATGTTGATATGATGCAAGAAAGCACATATAGGTAGTCTATTGTGACAAAGAAGCCAAATGAAACTCTTAATTTTAGGATGAATTAGTAGTTTCCAAATCCAATTGTAACTATGACCAGTATTATTAAAATTCTGTTTAACGATAATTAAACAATTGTACAAAGATTTAACTGAGAAAATACCATTAGCAGTAATTCCCCAGTATAAAAGGTCATTATTAGTTACTAGATTAGACACATAAGTAGCATCGATCATATTATTAGTGGTATGATCAAGTTCAAAAGATAAATTACCCAATTTCCAGCCAAGGGGATCTCTAATATCAGAAAGTGTAAGATGCAATTGATCTTGCATTAGATAACCATGGATTAAAGATCGAAGTGATGTTCCTGGTATAATCCAGGGGTCATCCCACAGATTGATAAACTTGCCATTACCAACTCTCCATTGTAAACCTCTTTGGCAAGAATGCCATCCATTAAGGATATTTGTCCATGTTTTAGAACAATTATGACTATTTTGCTTAGAAAGGTATTTATTGTAAAGCATTTTAGACCATAGAGAATTTGGTGAATGGAAAAACCGCCAAGCTAGACTTGCTAACAAAGCCTCATTCTTAGTAGTAAGCTTTTGAATTCCTAGTCCTCCTCGATCTTTGTTAGTGGTTACAAAAGACCAATTAAGAAGATGCATTTTTTTCTTCGTGGATGTAGTATCCCATAAAAAATTCCTTTGATATTGCTCCATTTTATTGATAATATATTTAGGAATCTTAAAATATTGCATAACATGATTAGGAAGATTGTTTAAAGTTGATTTAATAAGAGTGGATCGACCCGTCAACGTTAGAAAATTTGTTTTCCAACCTGCTAGCCTATTTTTAAAATTATCAAGAAGAAATTGAAAACGTTCTTTTTTAGGCCTAGAAGTGAACATAGGAAAACCTAAATATTTGCCAAAAGAGATACCTTGCTTAACAGAAAAGGATTCTAATACGAAATTCTTATTATATAAATTAGTATTTTTTGAGAAAAAAATTCTCGATTTATCAAAATTAATTTTTTGGCCTGAACAACTTGTAAAATATTCAAGAGTGCCAATAATAGTGTGACAGCTTTTTGTAGCAACTTTGGACAGTAATACAATATCATCAGCAAATAGAAGGTGTAATAATGGAGGACCCTTTGTGGAAAGTTTGATAGGTTGCCATTGGAGATGTTCGACTGAAATTGATATGCTCCGTGAAAGCATTTCCATACACATGATAAATAGATAAGGAGACAAAGGGTCCCCTTGTCGAATACCACGTGTAGGTTTGAAAAATTGAGTTCTAGATCCATTAATAAGGATCGAAAAGGAAGATGTTGTTACGCACGACATGATAAGCCTAATCATAGGCTCAGGTATTTCAAAATAGGTAAGAGTTCTTATAATAAAAGCCCACTCTAATCTATCAAAAGATTTCTCTAAGTCAAATTTTAACAGCATGTAAGAAGTTTTACCTTTAGTGGTCGTAAAGTAATTTAAAATTTCCTGAATTATTATAGCATTATCAGAAGCACGTTTCCCTTTAAGAAAACTTGATTGAGTAGGTCCTATAAATTTTGAAATTACTAACTTTAGTCGCATAACAATTAACTTTGTGATTAATTTATAGAGAGTATTACAAAGACTAATGGGACGATATTGTTGAATCAAAGTAGGATGTTTAACCTTAGGAATAAGGCATATAAAAGTTTTATTTAACTCCGGAAGAATAGTATAATTGGAGAGAATTTCCAAGCAAAAAGGAATAACCTTATGACTAACCTCCGCCCAGTATTTTTGATAGAAAAAAGGGTGTAGTCCATCCGGGCCAGGAGATTTAAAAGGTTTAAAGCTAAATAAAGCATTCTTAATTTCTAACGGAGTAAAAGGTTTATTTAACAAATTAATGTCATTATTTGTAATATTATAAGGAGGAATATCAGAATAACAATTTGAAGAGCTGAATTGATCAGTTGTATAGAGATTGAGATAAAAGTTGGTAATATAGTTAAGAAGTTCATTATGATGTGAAATCCAATTACCTACAGAGTCACGAATAGTGAAAATTCTATTTCTTCTACGTCTATTAATAGTAGTTAGATGGTAAAATTTAGTGTTGGCATTACCATCATTTAGCCAATTTATACGAGATTTTAATCTCCAAAATTGTTCTTCAAGTTGTAAAATTTTACTATATTCCATTGATAGATATTTTTCAAGATTTTGTAGGAATAAACTAGTAGGGTAATGAATAGATCTTTGAATTCCAGCAAGTCTAGCAAGAATATTCCTTTTTTGTTTAAAAATATTACCAAATTAATTTTTATTCCAAAAATTAACAGCTTCTTGGAACCTAATTGTAGTAGTAGTTAGATTAAAATTTCCAAACCAAATACTTCTAACTAGATTAGAAATTGAAGGTTTGTTGTCCACATAGGTTCAAAACTAATTTTTTTTGTATGAATTAGGTTATTTGGTTCCAATGATAGTAATAGAGGACAATGGTACGAATAAGTCCTGGGTAAACGAGTTACCATAGAGTCTGGGTATAATTTAAGCCAATCAAAATTGGCTAAACATCGATCAAGTCATTCCAAAATTGTATAACCAGGAGCACGTTTATTTGTCCAAGTAAATCTACTACCATGAAAACCTAAATCTAATAATTGGCAAATGTTCAAACAGTTAAGAAATTTATCTACTCTAGTGTTGCTAATAGGTAATCCTCCATACTTTTCATTGTGATTAACAACTTCATTAAAATCACCAGCAACTAACCAAGGCATATTGTAATTATTTTTAATATAAATTAGATTATCCCAAAGAGATTGACGTCTAGAAGCGGTATGCTTTGCATAAATCGCGGATAATAACCAAGGATGATTAAGTGAACATACCTGAACCCAGCAGTGTATTTCCTGATCAGAAGTTACTACTTCAGACACTGTAATACCTTCTTCCTTCCAAAGAACCACCAAACCCCCCAAAAGGCCATTAGCTGGTACTTGGGACATACAGTTAAAACCAAAATCATCACGAAGCCTAGAATGATCATGCATGTGAGTTTCTAAAAGTATAACTAACACAGGTTGATGATTAAACAATAAGGATCTGAAATGGCGCCTAAACTCTGGATTATGTGATCCCCTACAATTCCATATTATGATATTCATAAAGGAATTAGGGTAAGATGTGTTGTCCTCCGGAACTGGACTCCTCTGCATGGGAAGGGAGGGAGATTGTTCGACATTCAGCAGAGAATTCGCAATCCCACGGGTAAAACAGACCAAAAAAAGAAGTACAACTGTGGCTCTATACATCAAGAGTATCTAAAAACAACGAAATAAGGGAAAATGTCTACTTTCACTATTAGAATAGAAGGAGGGCATCCGGATCCGCGGATGTAGCAGATCATACCTCGAGGTCTCCAAATGTGCAGCTGAATCACCTTGTATGAGCCTGTCCTGATGTACCTGTATCTGCACAACAAAAGTGTGCAGAAGAGTAGCATGAGTACACCACGGCGGTACTTATTAAGTGCCAAGCCTAACCTCGATAGAGTAGTGACGAGGAAGGTCAGGGCCCTACTGAGAGAACAATAACATAATAATCAAAACAGTAATAAGTAGGAATATGCGCGAAATAAATCTGAAATAACAACAATAAGGTAATTACTACAACCGATTACGATTAACTAACTACAAGTAACCAACTAACCAAAACTCAAACCAGCAAGTCCAGGACCTGTGGGAATTGAACCCACAGTCCCACTCTATAACCAACAACCAAGGAGCTACATGAATTTAACCCCACAGTCCCAATATCAGTATCTCCGGGTCTCCGGGAATCGAACCCGCAGCCCGTATCTCAATGTTTCAGGAGGTGTCCAATATCTCAGGATCTCCGGGAATCGAACCCGCAGTCCATATCACAATAATATATATCAATAAACTCCGGGTCTCCGGGAATCGAACCCGCAGCCCTTGGATCTCCGGGAATCAAACCCGCAGTCCACAAACAATACCACTCCGGGTCTCTAGGAATCGAACCCACAGCCCTGGGATCTCCGGGAATCGAACCCGCAGTCCACCAACATAACAAATAAAGAAACGCACAGAGAAAATATAATATGCTTAACTACAACTTCACCAAACTAGTACCAACAATTTTCAAGAAGTTCAAGCAAGACAGTTAGGCAATTAGACAGATAAATCCTATCTAATCATGCTTTTCTAATGAATACCTGGTAAATGTAACAATTTAATCAACTAAGAATCGGAATATCACGAATCGGACAATTCAAGTAAAGTGAGTTACAACAACCAGCGCATATACATGCCCGTCACCTCTTGTACAAGGCATTTAAACTATCACATAATATCCTAGGGGTGAAGGTTCCCCCACACGAGGTTAGACAAGCCACTTACCTCGACTCCAGTACAAAACCGCTAACAGACAACTCTCTTGCCGCGAATATCCGCCTCCACAGGTGTAGTATCTGATAAAAATCAATAGAATTACATCAAAATAGCCCAATTGGGCATTACTCAATCGAAACAATTCAAAATACACCAAAAACCACAAGTTTCCAAAACTCGACTTTTGGTACGCTTCTCGAAAAATTACGAAAGTTATATATTTGGGTTCCTTATCTCAACACGAGTCCATACATATAAAATTTATCAAAATCGGACTCTGTTTGCCTATTCAAATCAACGATTCTCTAAATTTTTGGCCTAGGGCTAAAACCCCCCATTAATCCTCCATTAACAATGAAATACTCAAGGATTTCATGATAAAATAACGAATTTAGGCCAAGAAATTTACCCCCGATGATTACCCGATGATAACCTAGCGATTTCCCATCAATACCTTCTCTTAGGACTCAAAAATGGAGGTTTTGTGTAAATTGGTCGCGGGTGAACTGTTCTGGTTTTTAATATTTCTGACTGGACATTAACCCTTCGCGTTCGCGTCCACCCTCACGCATCCGCAATGCCTTGCCAAAACGACCCTTCGCGAACGCTACGCCTGTCATGCATTTACGATGAAGAAATTCCCAGCCCTCCAGAATTTGCACTACGCGAACGCGGGCATCTTGTCGTAACGCGATGCCTCTCAAAACAAGCCTACGCGAACGCGACCTCCCCCATCGCGAACGCGATGCTCAATCAGCTGACCCTACGCGAATGCGGGCCCTGCCACGCGAACGCGATGAACAAAGGCCTTTTGCGCTGCTGCTGCATTTCTCTGCAGATTCTAAGGTTCCAAAATGTCCGAATGGTGGTCCGAATTCATCCCGGGGCCCCCGGGACCCCAACGAAAACCACCAACATACTCCAAAACATGATACGAACTTGTTCCAATCATAAAAACATGTCCTTAAACACAGAAAACAGCGAATTATAGCGGATTCATGCCTAAGTTTTCATCTAAACTTCTAAAATCAACATTAAATCAAAAACCCGACCAAACGACGTTCGAATGACCTGAATATTTGCAAACATATCCAAAAAATCACATAACGAAGCTACAGAAATTGTCGGAATTCCATTCTGACCCTCGGATAAAAATCTCACCTATCGTTCGAATTCGCCCATACTTCGGCATTTCAAGCCTAATTGAGCTACAGGCCTCCAAAATACATTCCGAACACGCTCCCAACCCCGAAATCACCTAACGAAGCTAATGGAACCATCAGATTTCTGTTCCGAGGTCGTCTTAATACTGTTCCGAATACAGGCCATTTTCCAACTATAAAGCTCTCATTTAGGGACTAAGTGTCCCAAAACACTCCAAATTCCGGAACCGACCCTCCCGGCAAACCACAATAGCAGAAATAAATATAGGGGAACAGTTAAATTGGGGATCGGGGCATAAATTTCAAAAATGACCGGCCGGGTCGTTACATCTTCCCACACTTAAAGATTCGTTCATCCTCGAACGAGCATAGAAACATACCTGGAGTGGTAAAGATATAAGGGTACTGGTTGCGCATATCCTGCTCGGTCTCCCAAGTCGCCTCCTCGGCCGACTGACCCCGCCACTTAACCTTTACTGAAGCGATGTTGTTTGATCTTAGCTTCCTGATTTGCCTGTCCAAAATGGCCACTGGCTGCTCAACATAAGACAGATCCTCTTCTAGCTGAACAGAAGTGAAATCCAACATGTGCGACGGGTCACCATGGTATCTCCGGAGCATGGAGACATGAAATACGGGATGGACTCCGGCTAGGCCGGGAGGTAAGGCCAACTCATAAGCAACCTCCCCAACACGCCTCAAAATCTCAAAAGGGCCAACGAATCTTGGACTCAGCTTCCCCTTCTTCCCAAACCTCATGACGCCCTTCATGGGCGAGACCCGAAGCAGAACCCGCTCGCCAACCATAAAAACCACATCACGGACCTTCTTGTCCACATAACTCTTCTGTCTAGACTGGGATGCACGAAGTCTGTCCTGAATCACCTTGACCTTGTCCATTGTATCCTAAACCATATCAGTACCTAGCAGTCTGGCCTCGCCTGGCTCGAACCAACCCACGGGAGACCTGTACCTCCTACCATATAGAGCTTCATACGGCGCCATCTGAATGTTGGACTGATAACTGTTGTTATAAGCAAACTCCGCCGGTGGCAAGAAATGATCCCATGAACCTCCAAACTCAATCACGCACGCACAGAGCACATCCTCCTAAATTTGAATAGTGTGCTCGGACTGGCCATCAGTCTGGGGGTGAAACACTGTGCTCAACTCCACCCGAGTGCCTAACTCCGACTACACGGCTCTCCAGAACTGTGAAGTGAACTGAATGCCTCTATCTTAAATGATGGAAACTGAGATTCCATGCAGCCAAACTATCTCCCTGATGCAGATCTCCAGCAGTCGCTCCGATGAATAAGTAGTGCTCAACGGTATGAAATGGGCGGACTTGGCCAGTCGATCCATAATGACCCAATTGGAATCAAACTTCCTCACAGTCCGTGGAAGCCCAGAAACAAAGTCCATGGTGATGCGTTCCCATTTCCACTCTGGAATCTCAATCTGCTGCATCAATCCACACGGACACTGATGCTCACACTTCACCTGCTGGAAGTTGAGGCATCTAGAAACATAATCAAATATATCCCTCTTCATCCGCCTCCACATGTAATGTTGTCTCAAGTCTTGATACATCTTCGCGGCATGCGGATGGATGGAATACCATGAGCTATGGGCCACTGCTAGAATCAGCTCTCGAAGATAATCTACATTGGGCACACAAATACGCCCCTTCATCGTCATAACTCCATCATCCCCAATGGTAACATCTCGAGCATCACCACGCCGAACTCTATCCTGGAGGACAAGCAAATGAGGGTCGTCGAACTGACGCTCCCTGATGCGGTCAAATAGAGAAAACCGAGAAACCACACAAGCCAGAACTCGGCTGGGCTCCGGGAGATCCAGTCTAACAAATTGCCTGGCTAAAGCCTGAACATCCATCGCCATAGGCCTCTCTGAAACTGGTAGATATGCCAAACTCCCCAAACTCTCTACCCGATGACTCAAGGCATCGGCAACTACAATAGCCTTGCCCGGATGATAAAGAATAGTAATATCATAGTCCTTCAGTAGCTCCATCTATCTCTTCTGACGCATATTCAGATCCTTTTGCTTAAGCAAGTTCTGCAAGCTCCAGTGATCAGTGTAGATCTCACAGGGAACCCCATACAAGTAATGAAGCCCAATCTTCAAGGCGTGAACAATGGCAGCTAGCTCCAGGTCATGAACATGATAGTTCTTCTCATGTACCTTCAGATGTCTGGACGTGTAGGCAATCACCCTACCGTCCCGCATCAATATTGCACCGAGTCCAACTCATGCGGCATCACAATATATTCTGTATAGGACCCCTAACCGGTAGGCAACATCAAGATAGGAGCCGAAGTCAAAGCTATCTTGAGCTTTTGGAAGCTCGCCTCACACTCCTCTGTCCACTGAAAAGGGGCACACTTTTGATCAATCTGGTCATAGGTGCTGCGATCGAAGAGAACCCCTCCACAAAGCGACGGTAATAACCCGCCAAACCAAGGAAACTGCGAATCTCAGTGGCTGAAGAGGGTCTGGGCCAACTCTGTACGGCCCCCACCTTCTTTGGATCCACTCGAATACCATCGCTCGACACCACGTGGCCTAGAAATGCCACTGAACTCAGCCAGAATTCACATTTAGAGAACTTGGCATATAGCTGCCTTTTCCTCATAGTCTGAAGCAGTATCCTCGGATGCTGCTCGCGCTCTTCCCGACTCCGGGAATATACTAGAATATCATCAATGAAGACAATCACGAACGAGTCCAGAGATGGACTGAACACACTATACATCAAATGCATAAAGGCTGTTGGGGCATTAGTCAGCCCAAAGACATCACGAGGAACTCTTAGTGACCATACCGTGTCCTGAAGGTAGTCTTCGGGATATCTGGTTCCCGAATCTTCAACTGATGATAACTAGAGCGCAAATCAATCTTAGAGAAGACATGTGCGCCCTGTAGCCGGTCGAATAAATCATTAATACGTGGCAAAGGATACCGGTTCTTCACTGTAACTTTGTTCAACTAACGATAGTCAATACACACACGCGTAGAATCGTCCTTTTTCTTCATAAACAACACGGGAGCACCCCAAGGCAAAACACTGGGTCGAATGAAACCCTTACCCAATAACTCCAGTAACTGATACTTCAACTCCTTCAACTTAGGAGGAGCCATACGGTATGGTGGAATAGAAATGGGCTGAGTGCCCGACAACAAATCAATAGCAAAATCAATATCTTTGTCGTGCGGCATGCCCGGGAGATCAGCTGGAAATACATCAGCGAAATCACGTACCACTGGAACGGAATCAATAGAAGGAGTGTCAATACCGACATCTCGCACATAAGCTAGATAAGCAGCACACCCCTTCTCAACCATACGCTGAGCTTTGAGAAAGGAAGTAACACGGCTGGGGGTGTGATCTAGAGTACCACTCCACTCAATACGTGGAATGCCTAGCATAGCCAGCATCACGGTCTTGGTGTGACAATCAAGAATAGCATAATGGGGCGAAAACCAGTCCATGCCTAGAATAATATCAAAAACGACCATCTCGAGCAACAATAGATCCGCTCTGGTCTCAAAACCATAAATGTTAACCAAACACGACCGATACACACGGTCCACAGCCAAAGAATCTCCCACCGGAGTGGAAACATAAATGGGGGCACTCAAAGAATCCCGAGGCACACCCAGATGTGAAGCAAATATAAGAGGACACATATGAAAAAATAGAACCAGGATCGAATAGAACCGATGCCTCTCTATGACTAACCAAGATAACACCTGTGATAACAGAATCGGAGGCAACAGCTGAGGCGCGATCAGGAATAGCATAAAATCTGGCCTGACCCCTCTCTCGAGGGGGGCCTCTAGCACCCTAATCCCCGCCCATGGCTGGCTGGGCAGGTGGGGCTAGGACGATGGCTTGCTGACCCTGTAAACCACGCTGAGGCTGCGAAGTTTGTGGAGGCGCTCCTCTCCTATGCCTGAGGCACTCCCTAACCAGATGGCGAGTATCCCCGCACTCAAAACAACCCCTGGGAGAACGCGGTGGCTGTGACTAACCGGCCCCGCTCCCACTGGACTGACCCCTGGAGGTACCCCGCGTAGGAAGCGCACTGGAAACTGGGCAAGCATAATAAGGCTCCTGAGGTGCTGGAGTACTACCAGCTGCTGCCAATGCTGAATGATCTGGACGACCGGAATAACCCCTACCAAAACAACCAGCTGCTGAAGTACGGGCACCAGAGAAATGACCCGACTCACGAGACCTCTTGGCCTCCCTCTCTCCTCGCTCTCTAGGGAGCATACTCTCAATCCTCCTGGCAATGCTCACCGCCTGCTGATAAGGTATATCCGTCTCCAACTCTCTGGCCATGTTGGACCGGATCGGCGGAATAAGGCCCTCAATAAATCTCCGCACTCTCTCCCGGACCGTGGCTACCAAAGCTGGTGCATGCCTGGCTAGACGGGTGAAACTAATAGCATACTCTGATACTGACATGGAGCCATGTCGCAACCGCTCAAACTCCAATCGCCAAGAATCCCTAAGGCTGCGGGGAACAAACTCCATCAAAAACAGATCAATAAACTGTGCCCAAGTCAATGAACCATACTCGTCTGGACTATCCAACTCACACATGTGCCACCAATCATAAGCGACCCCACGAAACTGAAAAGCAGTGAAGGAAACCCCGCTGGTCTCCACTATCCCCATGGTACGAAGAATACGATGACACTCCTCCAGAAAACCCAATGCATCATCTGTAGCCAAACCACTGAACACTGGAGGATCATATTTCTTGAGCCTCTCCGATCTACGCCGCTCGTCCTCGGAGGCAGCTGGCCTACCTCCGGGCTGTGCTGGGGCGGCAGGAGGCATAAGAATAATTTTTGGAACCTATCCCACTGTCACTCGCTGCTCAGGTGTAGCGGTTGCGGGAGTCTGGGCCCTTCCCCGACCTGAGATGTAGCTGCAGTGAGTGGAAGCAACCCCGCCCGAGCTAAAGTAGTATACATGCTCATAAATTGGTCCAGGGTCTCCTGGAGTGTTGGAGTAGTAGCAGCTGTAGTCGGTGTACCAGGTGCTTGCGCTCCAACCTGAACCATCGGTGGTGCCTAAGCGGCAGCGCGCGCGGGTGTTGTGGCTGCACCTCGGGCGCGTCCTCATCCTCTACCACAGCCCCGGCCTCTGATGGCGGCAGCAGGGGGCGCGTGTGCCTGATCCTCGTGAGTAGCACGTATCCTCACCATCTGTGAGACAATAGAAAGCAAAAATTTAGATTTGGTGCCAAAATATCGCACGACAAGGCATCCAAAAGAAATGAAGAATTTCCTAAACAGTTACATAGCCTCTCTTAGATAAATACAGACGTCTCCGTATCGATCAGCGAGACTCTAAGTAACCGGTCTATGTCCCGTGACTCCTATGAACCTAGAGCTCTGATACCAACTTGTCACGACCCTAGTTCACCAATTGTGAACCTGTCATGACGTCACCCAGTCTCCGCGACTAGGTAAGCCTAACACGATGCGGAATATACAAGTTTATGAATATTAAATAAGAAATAGCGGAAAACCATATAAAAAGGAATTAAATCCGAGCCGTTTGGTACATACACTCGTCAACCACAATATATAACAAACCACCAAGACCCGGAATCCCACGGGTAACACAGACTAAAAAGGGAAGTACAATTGTGGCTCTATACATCAAGAGTATCTAAAAACAACGAAATAAGGGAAAATGTCTACTATCACTATCAGAATAGAAGGAGGGCCTCCGGATCTGCGGACGTAGCGGACCATAACTCGAGGTCTACAAATGTGCTGCTGAATCACCTAGTATGAGCCTGTCCTGATGTACCTGGATCTGCACAACAAAAGTGTACAGAAAAGTAGCATGAGTCCACCAACACAACAAATAAAGAAACGCACAGAGAAAATATAATATACTTAACTACAACTTCACCAAACTAGTACCAACAATTTTCAAGAAGTTCAAGTAAGACAATTAGGCAATTAGACAGATAAATCCTATCTAATCATGCTTTTCTAAATAATACCAGGTAAATGTAACAATTTAATCAACTAAGAATAGGAATATCACGAATCGGACAATTCAAGTAAAGTGAGTTACAACAACCAGCGCATGTACACGGCCCGTCACCTCGCGTACAAGGCATTTAAACTATCACATAATATCCTAGGGGTGAAGGTTCCCCCACACGAGGTTAGACAAGCCACTTACCTCGACTCCGGTACAAAACCGCTAAGAGACAACTCTCTTGCCGCAAATATCGGCTTCCACAGGTGTAGTATCTGATAAAAATCTATAGAATTACATCAAAATAGGCCAATTGAGCATTACCCAATCGAAAAAATTCAAAATACACCAAAAACCACAAGTTGCCAAAACCCGACTTTCGGTACGCTTCTCGAAACATTACGAAAGTTATATATTCGGGTTCCTTATCTCAACACGAGTCCTTGCATATAAAATTTATCAAAATAGGACTCTATTTGCCAATTCACATCAATGATTCTCTAAATTTTAGGCCTAGGGCTAAAACCCCCCATTAATCCTCCATTAATAGTGAAATACTCAAGGATTTCATGATAAAATAACGAATTTAGGCCAAGAGACTTATCCCCGATGATTACCCAATGATAACCTAGTGATTTCCCGTCAATACCTTCTCTTAGGACTCAAAAATGGAGGTTTTGTGTAAATGGGTCGTGGATGAACTGTTCTGGTGTTTAATATTTCTGACTGGACATTAACCCTTCGTGTTCGCGTCTTCCCACACGCGTCTGCGATGCCTTGCAAAAACTACCCTTCACGAATGCGACGCCTGTCACGCGTTCGCGATGAAGAAATTCCCAGCCCTCCAGAATTTGCACTACGCGAACGCGAGCATCCCGTCGCGAACGCGATGCCTCTCAAAACAAGCCTACGCAAACGCGACCTCCCCCATCATGAACGTGATGCTCAATCAGCTGACCCTACGCGAACGTGGGCCCTGCCACACGAACGCGATGAACAAAGGCCTACTGCACTGCTGCTGCATTTTTCTACAGCTTCTAAGGTTCCAAAATGTCCGAATGGTGGTCCAAATTCATCCCGGGGCCCCCGGGACCCCAAAGAAAACCACCAACATACTCCAAAACACAATACAAACTTGTTCCAATCATAAAAACATGTCCTTAAACACAGATTCAAGCCTAAGTTTTCATCTAAACTTCCGAAATCAACATTAAATCAAAAACCCAACCAAACGACGTCCGAATGACCTGAAAATTTGCAGAAATATTCAAAATCACATAACAAAGATACAAAAATTGTCGAAATTCCATTCCGACCCCCGGATCGAAATCTCACCTATCGTTCGGATTCGCCAAAATTTCAAACTTCGATATTTCTAGCCTAATTGAGCTACAGACCTCCAAAATATATTCCGAAGGCGCTCCCAACCCCAAAATCACCTAACAGAGCTAATAAAACCATTAGATTTCTGTTCTGAGGTCGTCTTAACTCTGTTCCGAATACGGGCTATTTTCCAACTATAAAGCTCTCATTTAGGGACTAAGTGTCCCAAAACACTCAAAATTCCGGAACCGACCCTCCCGGCAAACCACAATAGCAGAATTGAACTTAGGGGAACAGTTAAATTGGGGATCGGGGCATAAATTTCAAAAATGACCGGCCGGGTCATTACAAATCCCATCTCTAACCATGATTGTAGAGGAAGGTCTGTCGATGGGAGCTAGGTTATGTAAACCAAGGGGTTTGATAGGTAAGGTAGTTGGGGACCTTGCATGGTCAGACGAGGTAGGTGAAATAGCTTGTTGTTTGCTTGAAGATTGTCTTGCATGGTTGGATAGTAATTGTTGTGAAGAAGGAAAGGGCGAGGCATTATTAGATGTTATAGTTGCATAGGAATTATTGTAATCTGCACTAAATAATGAACGAGATGATTTAAGAGTGGTTTTTAGTGTTGGTTGTGTAATAGTAGGCAGGGTAATAGGTGGAAACAATTGGTGAGGATTGGCACATGCAGTGTAATCATTTGGTTCTTGAGAATGAGTGTGAATTTGGATTTGTTGAGCTGGCTTTACTGTAGCATGCAAATTCTCATTAAACAAGCTAATTACAGTGGAAGAGGTGCCATATAGGGATGAATGAGAAGCTGAATTGGCAATTGCTGAATGGTTGTTGAAGGAGGCAATGCAGTTACGTGGAGAAATAGACTTAGGTGTCTTTGTAGGATGAGTAGTATTAGTTATAAAATCTGGGGAAGAGGGTGGATTAATTATGGTAATATCAGACATAGGATTGGTTTATTTTTGAGGCAAAATATTAGGGGAGTGGAAGGGTTTAACGAGGGAATTATTAGTAACATTTAAATTAGAAGCTTCATTAGGAAACATGTCAGTTAAAGCATCTGGTTTTATTGGTTCATTAGTAGAATTAATATTACCAGAAATTGATAGATAATTAAAGGGATTAACACTTTCAATATTGGGCTTTATTGTAATGGGCCTTACCGTGTTAGAACTTACCTCTTGGCCATGACGAATAGCAAACTTACCTGGTGCATGTAGCTTCTGCTCCACCACCATGTTCATGGTGTTTTTTGAAGTTGAAGAAGTTGAATTAAAACGTCGAGGAAATTCCACCAGGTGCCATGCATCTTCTGTAGATAGTTTTTGGTCTGTGGAAGTTGATGTAGAAACAGTAGACATATTATTTGAAGAACAGTTAAGTTTTGCATGTCCAAAGCATCCACAATTTGTACATAACATGTTTAAACCTTCATAATGAATTTGTTGTCGATGATGACCAATATTGACGTGAGTTTTTAATGGTTTTTCCAGTGAAACTTCAATACATATTCTTGCATACTGACCCCTAGTGGTTGATGAAGTACATGAATCAACCCGTAAAAGCTTTCCTAATTCAGATCCAACACGTTGAGGATTTCTAAATCATAAAATTCTGTTGGAAGTTCAGGGAGATGTAACCATAGTGCTGAATAAGTTAGTTGAGTAGCTGAAGCAGTGAACTTAGGTTCCCAACGTCTTACCGATAAGAAATGGTTAAGAACAAACCAAGGTCCACCATGTAAAGTTTTAACCATGTTTTCCTATTTTTGAAATTTGATAAGAAAAAATCCTGATACCAAATCAATAAGAGGAGTATCTTCTGTAGGTTTCCATAGAGTAATAACCTTATTTTTAAGTATATGATGTGCTATCTTCCTACCAAACAATTTGATTATGATTGAAATTTTCCAAGGCTCATACAGTCTTGATTTATCAGTAGTTCAAATAGGAATGAATATGTCATCCGTTTCCTCAGGCAATATACTTTCATCAGTTAAGTCTAGAACTGTATTTGAAGTAGTTGGAATTCCTAAACTTGGTGAAATAGAATTCTATTTACTCAAGCAAAGATTATTTCCCTTTCGCTATCGAAAATTTTAATGCGATGGGGGAAGAGAATGGAATGTATCAAAGTAGAGAGAGAAAGATAAAAGTGTAACTGATTAGCATATTTAAAGGATTAGGGTTAGGAGTTAACGAAAATTAAATATTTTACTATAAATTTTTAAACCTTAAAATATATCTATACAATATATTTTTTTAAATGGTATTTATTTAACCTTTACTATAGGATATAAAATTTCTTGTTTTTAAGACCTTATTTAAGATGTAATTCAATTTTATAATTTTTTTACCTTTAGCCATTTTAGTATTAAGTTCAAGCTTACAATTTAAAGTTTTGAAAGTTTCAGAAATATGATCTAAAATTTGGCTTGCCAAATCCTAAACGTCTTTTAAAAAAATGGAATATATAAATATCATGATGAAAACTGTTGTGACGACCCAAAGTGTTATCACCTATTTTTAATTGAATTATGTGTCCCCAAGGTCTTGAAAACCTCATTTAAAATTGCATTGATTTGCATGAGAACTCCGGACGCATAGTCAGAAAGATCAAATGAGAATATGTGTGAAAAATAATAAGTTTTGACTATAAAATAAATTAATTTGACCTTGGTCAATGTTTTGAGTAAACAGATCTGGACCCATGATTTGATGGTCGCAGAGAGACCGTAGGAAAATATGGGACTTGGGCGTATGCTCAGAATCAAATTTAGAGGTCCCGAGCACGAAAAATAAAATTTTAAAGGATTTTCTAAAAATTTTTAAGGAAATTTATAATGAAATTTAATTAGAACGTGTTGGTATCGGGTAGTTTGGTTCTGGTGCCCAATACAGGTCTTATATATAATTTAAGACGTTTCTGTAAAGTTTGCTGAAAAATGGACGATGTTTGTCTTAAGACGTGCGTTTGGTCCGGAGCCTCGAAGGCTCGGGTGTGTGTCGGATATGAGTCGAGAAGGTTTGAACTTAAGAAATATTGCAGAAATTACAGCTGAGCGACATTCATGTCGCAAATGCAAAGGTCTAATATTTCTCAAGGGTTCGCATTCCGAACCCTGTCTTCCTAATTTCCACATCGGCAGGTCGGGGTTCGCAATTGCGAACCCCTATTCGCATTTGCCATAACTGAGATTGCATATTTTTACAGTTAGCCGATTTTGAACCCCATTTTTCATATTTTCTCAAACCCAAACACACTTAGCAAGTTTCCAAGAATACTTTCTTCTCCAAATCAATTTTAAGTCATTTTTAAAAGACTTTCTTCGATCCTTATAGTCTTTTTACATGATTTCAACTTAAAAATCAAAGATTTTCATGGGGGGAAATTGGGTGTTTTGGGTAGAACCTAAGTTTTTTAAAAATTAGGGATTTGGACCTCAATTTGAGGTCCAATATCAAAATAAATTATATATGTGAGTTCGTGGGAGAATGGGCAATCGGGTTTTGGTTCGAACCTCAAGTTTTGACCACGTGGACCCAGGGGCGATTTTTGAATTTTTGGTTAATACTTTGAAAAACTTATTTTCATGCATTGGGGTTGATTCATTTAGCATTTATTGATGTAATTTAGTAATTTCTTATTAGATACGAGCGAATTTATGGTGGAATCAAGGAGTAAAACTATAATTGAGGCTTGAGTTATGTTCGATGCATCGAGGTAATTTGGTTTAACCTTAGCTTGAGGGATTAGGAGTTGAGTCCTATTTGCTATGTGGTAATGGTCGAGTACGACGTATAGGAATATTGACAAGTATCTATATGTTGGTGTCTATCATGATCGTCAGTCTTTACATTGTTAATATCTTGATTTTGTTGTATCTCTAATGCTTTGATGATGTTTCCTATTTGTTGTGAAAAGTTTGTGAAAGGAAATTGTGACCTATAAATATAGAGGAGCATTTGCTCAAGTTATATTCGAATTGTGAAAGTATATGAGATGATTGAACCCTTTGGAGCATTGGCTCAAATAGTAAAGTGAGTTATAAATAAAAGTGAAAGAAAGAGAAAGAGTTATTAAATTGTTCTCTTGCCGGGATATCGTTGCCTTGTGCATTATCTCCCTTGCCGGGATGTTGAGATTATTGATGTTGTAACCTTGGCGGAATTTAAATGTTTAATTGTGTTTCCTTGCCGGGATTTCTTTTATTCTTTTGTTCATTCCCTTTCCCATTGTTTGTGATTGTTGTTTGGGTGAGGAAGAGCGTTAAAGCACGAAGGGTGATGTCGTGCATTATTTGTTTATTGTGAGGAATGAGTATAAAGCACTAAGCATGTTTCCTGATAATTCTGTTGAGATACTTCTTTATCTGTTATTTTCCGAAGCATGATTTTCCCTCCCATCTTTATTGTTTATTTCTGCTCTACTTTCCACTATATTTTGTACAATTGCATATGTTTATTTGGTGGTCTGGTCCTAGCCTCGTTACTACTTTGTCGGGGTTAGGCTAGGAACTTACTTGCACATGGGCTACACTCTACACTTTTATTAGACGACCCGGGGTAGTCCGAGGTAGCTCATCTGACGACCCGAGGTAGTCCTGCAGGCGTCCGTAGGACTTGGCATCTTCTTCTATCAACTATTCATGTTTTTTTCATGCATTTCTAGAGACAATGTTATATTTATTTCTTTCAGACCATTATTCGTAGTATTCTTAGACCGTCAGTTTCAACTGTAACACCGGTTCTGGGTAGTTGAGACTCAATAGTTGTATTGGATTCATGTTCAACTAGCTTATCGCTTTTCTTCCGCTTATGATAAATTTCATTATTTAATTAATATTATTTTGCAATTGTTAATGACTATAAAATGGGTAAAAACATAAGTTGTTCATATAATTGGCTTCTCTAGCTCACATTAGTAGGAACCATCATGACTCCCGAGGGCAACAAATTCGGGTCATTAGATGGTGGTAACAGAGCTCTAGGTTACATAGATGTCACAGTTCACAGACAAGCTTAGTAAAGTTTGAGGGATCAGTACGGAGACGTATGTATTTATCCCTCAGAGGCTACAGAGTTAGGAAAACGTTTCACTTCTTTTCTTTACTGTCGTGCAATTTTGTCTTCTAAGTGCAAAATTGAAACCTCCATTATAGTCCTTTTGTGATTGGTGAGGTCATGTACCGCTTCTTTAGCTGAGCAGTAGCACAGACCGGTGATAGATCAGCCACATCTTTTGAGGCGTTATGGAGATTGGATAAGTTTCCTTATGCTCTTCACTATTACATTCAGCGGTGCATCTACTGAGGATCCCGAGGATTATCAACACAACTGTCATGAGGTTCATAGAAACATGGGGATATTTGAGACCAATGTGGTTGATTTCGCTACATTTTGCTTGTATGGATCCACCAAGACTTGGTGGAGGTATTATTGCCTAGCTAGACCAGCAGGGTTGCCAGCCTTGACTTGGGACCAATTCACACAGCTATTTCTGGAGGAGTTTCTCCACATCACTCAGACAGAGGTATTATACATGGAGTTAGAGGTATTAGAGGTGGAGGTATAGATGCGACAGGTGGAGGTAATGGTATTAGAGGTGAAGGTGGAGGTATTGTTCTAGTTTTTGGTAGAGAAGCTTCCATTTTATTTTGCACCGTATTCGGTAGTGCCTAGTGATTCTATTATGGTAGATCGTGTCCATTGTTCATGTATAGTGGCGATTGGAGGTTTTGAGACTCGTGTAGATTTGCTTCTTAAGTATGTGGATGAATTCAATGTTATATTGGAGATGGACTGGTTATTACCTTACCATGCTATTCTGGACTGTCATTCCAAGGCTATGACCTTAGCTTACTGTGTTTGCCTTGTTTAGAGTGGAGAGAGACTCCTAGTTTTTCTACCTGCAACGTTATCTCTTATGTGAAGGCTCGACATATGGTCCAGAATGGGTGTTTGGCCTATTTGGAATGTGTTCGTGATTCTAGTGCTGAGGTTCCTTCTATTGATTATGTGCCAGTTTCTCGTGAGCTTCTTGAGGTTTTCCCTTCAGATCTACCGAGTATACCACCCGACAGGGATATTAACTTTTGCATTAATTTGGCTCCTAACACTCAGTCCAATTCTATCCCACCGTATCGTATGGCATTGTCTGAGTTGAAAGAGTTGAAAGAGCAGTTGCAAGACTTGCTTGACTAGGGTTTCATTAGACCCAGTGCTTCGCCTTGGGGTGAGCCGGCGTTGTTTGTCAAGAAAAAGGACGGATCGATGAGAATGCATATTGATTATTGGCAGTTCAATAATGTTGAAATCAAGAATAAGTATCCATTGTCGAGGATTGATGATTTGTTTGATTAGCTTCAGGATGCCAAAGTATTTTTGAAGGTTGACTTGATATCTGGCCACCATCAGTTGAGGATTAGGGCATCCGGTGTCCCTAGGATAGCTTTTCGCACTCGATATAGGCATTATAAGTTTTTGGTTATATCATTCAGGTGACAAATGCCCCAACACCATTTATAGATTTGATGAATTGAGTGTTCAAGCATCATTTGGATTCGTTCATGATAGTCTTCATTTATGATATTTTGATCTAGTCCCGCAACCAAGAGGAGCACAAGCAGCATCTTAGGGTGGTTCTTCAGACTTTGAGGGATAGTCAGTAGTTATATGTAAAGTTCTCCATGTGTGAGTTTTGGTTGAGTTCGGTTGAATTTATGGGTCATGTGGTGTCACCAGAGGGTATTCAGGTTTATCCGAAGAAGATTGAGGCAGTCAAGAACTAGCATAAACCAGCATCAGCTATAGAGATTTAGAGTTGCTTGGGATTGGAAGACTACTATCATCGGATCATAGAGGGGTTTTCATCCATTGCAGCCCTAATGACCAGGTTGACCCAGAAGGGTGCCCAGTTCATGGTCGGATGAGTGTGAGGCAATCTTTCAAAATCTTAAGACAGCTCTGACTATGACACAGGTGTTGGTTTTTCCCTACAAGTTTCGGACCTTATACAGTCTATTGTGATTCTTCCTATGTCGGGCTTGGAGCAGTGTTGATGTAGGATGGAAAAGTCATTGCCTATGCTTCGAGATAGTTGAAGATTCATAAGAAGAACTATTCGGTTCATGATTTGGAGTTGGTAGTCATAGTTCACGCATTGAAGATTTGGAGGCAATATCTGTATGGCGTGTCATGTGAGGTGTTTACGGATCACAAGAGTCCTCACTACTTGTTCAAGCAAAAGGAGTTGAATTTGAGGTATAAGAGGTGGTTGGAGTTGTTGAAGGATCTTTATATCACCATTTTATATCATCTGGGAAAGGCCAATATGGTGGCCAATGCTTTGAGTAGGAAGTTAGCATATTTTATTATTATGGCAGTCTCTTATTCTTCTGAGAGGTCAGTTGAGATATACATTCGGGAGATTGTTCGCCTTTATGGTGTGCCCGTATCTATCATTTCGGACCAGGTATGGGGTTTACCTCGCTTTTCTGGAGGGCAGTTCAACGAGAGTTTGGCACACAAGTAGACTTGAGCATAACATTTCATCCCCAGACAGACGGTCTGTTCGAGTGGTCTATTCATATTTTAAAGGATATGCTCCGAGCTTGTGCCATTGATTTTGGAAGTTTGTGGGATTAGTTTTTGCCTTTAGAAGAGATTGTCTACAACAACAACTAGCAGTCGAGCATCTAAATGGCTCCTTATGAGGCTTATATATTAGGCAGTTTCGGTCTCCGGTTAGATGATTTAAGCCGGGAGAGGCTCGGATGTTGGGTATGGATCCAGTTTAGGAGGCCTTGGACAAGGTCAGGATCATTCAAGATAGCCTTCGTTCAGCTCAGTCTAGGCAAAAGAGCTAGGCAGACAACAAGGTTTGAGATATGGCTTTTATGGTAGGTGAGCGGGTATTGCTCCTAGTGTTGCCTATGAAGGGTGTGATGATATTTGGGAAGAAGGGCAAGCTTAGCCCTAGGTTCATTGATCCGTTTGAGATTCTTGATGAGTGAGAGAGGTGGCTTACAGACTTGCCTTGCCGCCGAGATTATCATCCGTGCATCCAGGGTTTCATGAGACCATGGTTCAGAGGTATCACGACGATCCAGCTCACATGTTAGATTTCAACACTATCTAGTTGGATAAGGACTTGTATTATGAGGAGGATCTGATAGCTATTCTTGACCGGCAGATCCGTCAATTGAGGTTGTGAGCACATGATTTTTGCTATAAAAAAATGATTTTTGATTGCAATTAGCTTGATTAGTGTATAAAAATACCTATGTTTATTTTGATTGAAAGAAATTTGAAATAAAATACAAAAGGAAATTAATTGGAAAAAATATCACAAAAGAATATAAGGTAAATACTAGGAAATTGGAAAAATCAAGGAAAAAATACAAAAATTTGAGAATAAAAAAAAATACATTAATATAAATACACAAGGAAAGTAAGTCTAAAATACAAAGGAAAATACAAAAAATCAAATAATACAATTCAGAAATAACAAAAATAGAAAAATACAATTTGAAATACCAAAACTAGGACACGAAATATTCAAGCCCAAAACAATACAATACAAACCAGGCCCAAGCTAATTGAACCGGCCAGTCTCACGAGATACCGAATGACACCGTATAACATCACTATATTTGGGCCGTTGATGATTTGGATCGAATGGATCAGATAATGCGGTGGCCTTGTACGTAAAATGACACCGTGTGAGGAGACAATCTAGGCCGTCATCTCATTTAATCTGATGGATGAGACCAGTGTCTCAATTAAACAAACTACATCGCCTAATCAATTAAATTATAGCCGTTTAATTATTTAATTTAACGGACCAGATGTAAGTCTCATTAAAACCATACGTCGCCTTTTTCAGGTCAAATAGATCTTGGCTGTTCATCTCAGCCAATCCAACGGCTAATAACCAGCAATACAATTTCAATATATAAACAATACCCCCATTCATTCCCTATCATTATACACACACACACACACACATTCATAACACAAACCCTAGCCGCCCTTGTACCCTCATTCTCTTGCCCATTTCTCTCACAAGACCACCGGAACCCTACCGGTGGTCACCCTTTGTTGTCTTCTCTGACTCTGGCCACTCCCCTGAACCCCTTCCTTCTTCTTCTCACACCTTATCACCATTAACCTCACCACAAAAACCCACCAGTATTAAATTTCTTGAAATTCCGGTCGTCGGAACCCTAGTCGGCAACCACCAAGCTATGAACTAGCCCTCCACCTTAACACTCGGAACCACCATAAGACGATCTTTCACCCCATCCTAGTCCCACACCTCGAATATACTCCAAACCCTTCGAATATCAAAAAATGTCTCGCCGGAACCCTACTCCGGCGAACACCCAAACACAAATCCATTCAAAAATCTCACTTTGGGTATTCAGATACCCCTCTCACACACCAAAGCAGATTTCCAAGAGTGTAATTGAAAGATCCATCACTTCAAGAGACCCCAAGTCTCCGAAATGCTGGAAAATTAAGAAAGAAGAAATAAAATGAAAGAAAGAAGTAAAGAAAGAAAGAAAAGAAAAAAAGAAAGGAAAAGAAGAAGCCTTAAAGCTAGGTACCCTGAAACCTGCCTTGTTCAGTGTTTTTGTGTTCTTATCTGTTAAATTTGGATCCATTGCATGTTTAAAAATCCCTATACATGTTAAAAATGATTAAATGCCCTGAATCCACCTCTGTGCTATACTTTGCACTTTTGTGTTACTACTTGTTAAAAACCTTAGCCTATTACATGTGTATGCCTGAAATTGATTAAGTATCCTAGTTCTGAATATAGCTACTTGTAAATCATATGCTAATTAGTTATTTTATGTTATTGTTCAATAGATCATGTCTCGACTAGGGTTTTGATTAGTTGGAATTCAACTATTATAATTTGTCTCTCTGAGTTCTAATTAATTTTAAAGCTAGCCGTAATTAGGGATATATGTGCATGATTACATAAAACTGGCAACATTTGCAATATGATTCATATGTTTGTTTCTTCTGAACTTCTGAGTGCTTATACACATTTAGGTTATATGTGTAAAAATTCTTGGTGGTTATATTTGCAACACAATATGAGTCTTTGACTTTGTAAAGTCTATTTGTGGCTATCTTTGTAAGATTGGTTAATCCTTAAAAGGTTACCTAGTTTGAAACTGGCTAAAATATAAAACGAGTCTCAGGGGGTTATATTTTAAATGTGATAATTACCCCAAGTCTTGGCAGACCTAATGAAAGGTCGGGTAAATATCATTGAGTGTAAAGGGTAAAAGGGAAAAGGGAATTGGTATTTCTGTAGATTACATAAAGGTAATGGGGGTATAAATGACTTTAATACTTGGTCTTACTAAAGATACATGAACAATAAGGGGTAGATTAGGCAAAGTTAAAAGGAAAACGTGTAATAAACCTTATCAAGTGAGGGCAACTAGGTAAAATCCGTCCAATAGAACAATAAGGAATAACCTAGAACCTTCTAGCAGTGGTTAAAGTGTATTTCCATTAGAATTGTGCTATACTTAATTGATTGAATTTAAAAAGAGTTGGAGTGGGAAATATGAATAACTAATTCAAAATTCCCTCCCAAATGTATTCTATAAATAGGCTATCTCAAGCCTGAAAAAGGGGTTCCAACATTCAGAAAATTAGGGGATCAATTTTCTGGTACACAATCTTAGAGTTGAAAAAATCACTCAAAAGAGTTCTGAAACTTCAGAACTCTACTGGTCTTCTACTTAGCATACCATTCGAGTACTATTTCTGGAATCTTTGCTGATTGTTCCTCTGTCGTGTTTACTTCAGCTTAGCTTGGATTTCTATCTGTTCCAGTTATTTGCTGGTTGCCTGTTGAGTTGTGAGATTTGCTGTGTTAATTGCTCTTGTTGGTTGTTGCTTATCGCCATTGTTTTTGCTGATTTTTCCTTCTTCTTCAAAACCTAGAACTCATTGATTTACTTTTGAATCAGGTACACTACTATGTCCTGGAGCTGTAATTGAGTTGCTGATTAAAGAAATAAAAATGTTAACCATGTTCTAGTAATTCATTGTGTATCTATTCTATTCGTTATGTAATTTTGAATGCCTAGATCTCTGTAATTCATTCAGAATCTGGTTGTAAAAGTAATTGACTATATAAGTATACTTTGAATTTAGTAGTAGTGGTAGTGATAAAAACGGTAGGTTAAATAAGCTAGGCAAAAATGATTACTTAAATCTAAGGTTAAAACTTAGTTAAATCACCTGGATTTATGACTATTATGAATTATATGTGAAGCATTAACTCTTGGATGCTCTGCTAATTCAGTTTTGAATCTGAATCAATAAATTGGAAAAGTATAAGTAGTTTTGAATTTCAAATTGTATTACTATTTATCCTTACTTAAAATGATTTAGCTACAAATTTTCTTTTAGACTCTGCGATTTGATAACAGTAGTTCAAGCATGCTTAGTTAAAATTAGAATACTATTTTCTTCAGTTAAAAATAAAGATATAAAAAAAATAATCCTACAGCCAGTGTCATAATAACGATTTGAATATCGGATTCTTCCAGTTGAATAATAACATTGATATAAACTACTGTGTTAGAATTCTTAATTAATTGTTAAATATTGAAATCAGTAGTGACTACATGCAAATTGGCGTTTGTAGAAACTGTTAATTGTCACATTCATAAGAGCTGCTAAAATGATAATTAGTTCATGTGTTGCTTTAAATGTGAATGATTTAGGCCTCAATGAGAAATCAGGCCTTGATCGAATTGATATGGCATTCATGCCTTCGAATAGGAACATAAATATGTGCTGGGCTCCAGAGGCCCAATTGTATTTGATTATGAACTGTTAGGCAGTCTGAAGTCCAGGCCCAATAATGAATAATGGCCTGGACTCCAACATTAATAGTCTGAAATTAATACAAAAACAATCATATATTAGGAAGAAACAACAAAAATAGAAAATATAGTGCACGAATAGGATTGACTTTTAAAAATAAGGGACGAGCCTCGTTACAAAATATGAAAACACACAGTGCCCCTAAATAAGTTTCAACATAAAAACTCTAGATTCGGAAGGACCGTTTAGCGAATTTCACGGTCTTTCCCAAAGTTAAAAAAGACTTAGATACTTTAGGCGCGATTAATAATATTACATTCCTAACACGGGTGCACATTTATGTGACCCAAATCCAAATCCCGGCGAAGTTGAAATGCACTAAGTCACAGGTGTACTGCTACGGTGTGACTCGAAATGCTTTTTTGCGATGTCGCAATTCTTAAAAAATGACAAAGCGGGACATTAATAATGCATAAAATGGAAGCGTATAAAGAAGTCAGATAAAAACAAATGGAACAGATGAGCGACCGCGCTAGAACCACGGAATCCGAGAGTGCCTAACACCTTCTCCCGGGTTAACATAATTCCTTATCCAGATTTCTGATTCACATACTGTAACACAGTCATAATTTCCTCGGTTCGGGATTAAACCGGTGACATGGGACACCATTATTTTCCCAAGTGGCAACTCTGAATTTTAATAAATAAATCTCGTTCCGACTGTCCTTTAATTGGAAAAACTCCTTCCCTTCTTATTATTATATCCCTTCCAGGGTGTAGTATTATTAAGCGGTACATAAGCAATAGCGGTAAAAGAAAAAGGAGGTGTGACAGCTCTGGCGACTCTGCTGGGGATAAGAAACCCAAAACATCGGTTCAGGGTTTTAAGAATTCGAGCTCAATTAAATTGCTATTTTTGTTTATATCTGATTTCATTATATGCTTTGATCAATGTGCTATATGTTTACCGCTTTGATATTACATGAAATTTGTATAAATTATGCCGAAAACCCTTCTCTTCTTACCTCCGGGGATGTGCTTACTGGTTGAGACTCCCCTTTCTGTTAAGTCATACCCAAATAAGAAAGAGAGGCCGGAAAAGTTACAAAGCTGGACGATCCCGTGGGTCCCCGATACGTAGCCCCCTCCTCGATTCGAGTTGTCCGCTCGGGTACATAGTCTAGTACCATTGAAAATCAGGATATTGAGCCTAGAATTAGGACGTTTATTTGCATCATATGTGACTTAGGGGACTCAACAATGGGGTTGGGTCCGTCTAGGACAGGTAACCCGGATGTAAAAGACCAAGCATGATTATGTGTTGCATTTATTTGTCCTAGACTATTATGCTGACCAACCAAATAATTGAAAACAAAAAGAGAGGAAAATAGCAATTTCTAGAATGGCAATACTTAAATACTGACGAATCGCTATCGAAATTTTGAGAAAAAAACATGAAAATAGTTGGGTTAATTTTGTCAAAAGAGTTGGTCTAAAAATAATTTGACTCAACTACGCTGGTTTAATTCTCACCACTAGGCGTGATACGTAGGCAACCCTTGGCGGGTCCAACCACCCCTTTTTCAGAAAAAACCAAATAATGTCTGGTTTTTAATTTTTAATAAATCAAAGTGATGCCAATTTTGAAAATAGCCGAATGTTCCGAAAGGACGCTGGAAGGTTATTTGCGCAAAAATGGCCACTTTTGAAGTCATTTCCCTTAAATAATAAATATAGCCTTGAAATCTTCAAACGAAGTATTGAAAGGCTAAGTTCACAAATAGGGATTCTTTTGAAGATAAATGATGAAAATTTTTCTTAGAAAAATTATTTTGTTTTTGAGTCAAATAATATGAGTTTAAATCACCTTTAATAAATGTGCAGGATGAGCACAATGCAAAATGAACCCTTTTCACTAATGAATAAGATCCCTTTGAAGTTACGATTTTGGTGGAACGATTTGGGACAAGATGGACAAGATTAGGTCAAGAAATATTTGAAAGATCTTACTGGGCTGCTTGATATCGTACCACGGAGCGACATTATTCGAGCTTTAGTTGCTTGTTGGGATCCCGTACACAATGTTCTCCACTTCTCAGACTTTGAGCTCACTCCGACATTGGAAGAGATTGCCAACTACATCAGAAAGGGTGAGGTTCCCTTAAAGGACAAATATCCGGTTGCTCCAAGAGCCATCACCATGCACAGATTCCTCGACTCTTTGAAAATAGCCAGAAATGTTCACAATGAAGATTTGGTCCATGGGTTTTGCACCATGAACTTTATATACCGCAGATATGGTCACGTTGGAGGATTTAATGTTCCAACGAACAAACTCTGCAGCAAAGCAAACCGGGCTAAATGAGAGGAACATAGGCGCTTTGCCTTCATGGTAGCCTTTATGTGATTAATAATATTTCCAAGGAAAGACGGGAACATCGACATCAGAGTTACCGGGATTGCCAGTACCCTCCTTACACAGGACAACAGTACTTTGGCACCAATGATAGTGGCCGATATCTTTCGTGCTCTCATAGCCTGCAAAGCCGGAGAAGATTTCTTCGAGGGGTGTAATCAACTACTTCAGATGTGGATGATTGAGCATTTATGCCACCGCCCTCAGTTTTTGAGTTATAGATCATCTAAAAAGACTTGTATCGAAGAATTCTACATAAGGACAAAAGAGGCCAATTTCCAGAAGGGTCGAAAGGTTGGATCACATACTTCCGATCACTTACTGCAAGCCAAATAGAATGGGCATACGAATGGTTGCCCATCAATGAAGTCATATACATGCCAGCAGAAGGATCATATTTTCTTTTAATGGGTCTCAAGAGTATCCAACGTTATGCGTCGTATCAAGTATTATGACAGGTCGGAAGATATCCAATTGTGCCAAAAGATGGGGATGTCATCCTTCAAGCAATAGAGATTAGTAACGATGGGCAATTTCTGGAAGCAAAGGTTCGACAAATATGGAATGAGTGCCAATGGACACTTGTGTGAGAGATCGGGCTAGAGGTGAAGTGTCACCTGGGTATTCCACATGGTATCGTAGAGATTTTGAGCATGAAAGAATGAAGAATAGACCTCATATTCAATACTTTACCGAGCTATCAAAGGAACAATGGGATTGGCTGGCCAAGGAGAATGAATATCGAACCAAAATCAGTACGTTGAAAAAACAAGTCCAGGACCTCAAATTTGAAAGCAACGGCTCATGAGGGTTAAAGAAACAACTTATTAAAGAGAATGAAACATTGAAGGCTCAGATTGTGAAAATGAGAGCAGCAACCGAAACCCAAGTTCAACTTGCCCGAAATGAAAAGCTAATTGATAATTTGCTGCGCAAGGTGAACGACTACATTTTTTATCTAGATAAAGCCGAGAAGGAATTAATTGGGGTTCAGAAACAATTGGCTAGGAATGCTAAAGAAAGGGCTCGGACGATCCAACAGTTAAAAGATGAAGATAATGTTGAAGTTGCTCAGCTAAGGAAAAAGATTGTCACGGCCGAGGTCAAAATTAGCAAACAAGCAAAATAATTTGACGTAGAAAGAGAGCACTGCTACATGGCCATGGCTCAGTTAGAATTGGAGCTACAACAACTTCAAAAGAAGAGCCAGCAAACCTTGGATGCTCGTGCCAAACAGATCGGGAGGTTGCTTCGAGAGAAAGGGATTATCAGGGAAAGAATTGTCAATATTGCTCACTATATTACACGGAAATGCCAACTGTGCAAAGATATGACCCATTCCACATTTGCCGCAGCAGCAATGATCTTTGTGAAACAAGTAATGACAGACTTGGATAAACTCCAAAGGGCATTAGCATATAGGCCCGCGGTAAGACCGAACGATGTCTCGCAGGCACTAGGAACTTTAATGTATTCATAAGACCTGCATTTTCTATATTTTTATTTTTTGCATTTAGAAGATTGTAGTACAACATCATTTTTTGTAATCAATGATTGAGTATCAATGAAATTGAAAATCCAAAAAGTTGTCATTATTTTTCCTTACATTCAATTGCTTGTGCGATAGGCAAACATATAGGATCGAAAAAACAAAAAGAAAAAAAAAGAAAAAAAAAGGAAACAATAAAAACAAAAAATGATGGAAAAGGAACATGGGTGGAAACAAAAGAAAAGAAAAAGAAAAGAAAATTGGCGGGTCAAAAGAAAGACAATAATGCCGGGATGACGCATAATTACCAGGCAAAGGTTGTGTTTTCAAAAATTGTGATGTCCCTCTATTATGATCTAAGTATTAACAAGTTTTTGTCGTTGATGAGTATCAGATAAAGCAGTTAGCAACTGGCATTCTGGCACATCACAACTACAACACTCGTTCTAAAAGCATGACAAAAGCAGTTACCCAAGAAATTGAGCCGACAATCATGGATCCCGCGCAAGAGGAGGAAGTATTAGATGTGAATAGCATGAAAGAAGAAATGTATAAGCCTAAACAGCAGATGTCGGAAATGTATCAGGCTTGGTCGAGGGGACAACCCTTACCTACCTACCCAGCCAATCCCACACCGGTCCCGAACCAAGATCCACCCACGATGAACTCATCTTCTACATACCCTATATTCCCACACTATTATTCCACTACATCACAAGTACCACCCTCACTTCCTAAACAAGCTCCACCACCACCACCCCAGGTTGCTCCAGTATTTGTGGCACCACCACCAGCCGCTCTACACAAATCCTCTAGTGAGCCTATATTTCATATCCAGGATAATGATTACTACCCTCCAGAACCTCCAGAACCCACCTTCAGACAACATGATTCTTATACCCCACTTATCGATATGACGGAAGAGGAGAAACCAGTTAGAAATCCTAAACAAGAGGAGATGGCTAGGAAAATAAAGAGCCTTGAGCAGTCGTTTCGCAATATGCAGGGCCTGGGAGGCCAAGTTAGTATGGCATACAAGGACTTCTGTTTGTTCCCCGAAGTACAACTACCAGTTGGGTTTAAATTGCCAAAATTTGACATGTATGATGGCCATGGTGATCCAGTGGCCCATCTGAGAAGATATTGCAGCAAAATGCGTGGAGCTGGGGGAAAATATGAACTACTTATGGCTTATTTCAGTCAAAGCCTCAGCGGCTCAGCACTTGAATGGTACACCCGTCAAGATCACACCCAATGGTTTATTTGGGACGATTTGGCTCAATCATTTGTGAACCATTTTCAATATAATCTGGAAATCATCTTGGATAGGTTGTCACTGACTAAAATGGAAAAGAAGTCCGGAGAGAGTTTTCGGGAGTATGGTTTCAAGTGGAGAGAGCAGGCGGCTCGTATGGATCCACCAATGAAAGAAGGAGAAATGGTATATTGTTTCTTACAAGCTTTGGAACCGACATACTATGGGCATATGGTGTCTCCATCGGAAAGACCTTTAATGAGGTGGTAAAAATGGGGAGTTTTGTTGAAGAAGGTTCGAAAACGAATAAAATCATGAGTTATTCAGCCATCAAGGCTACAAATCAAGCAATTCAGACGGGGACATGATGAGCAATTGGGAAGAAAAAGAAAGAAGAAGCGGTAGTTATAGAGGGAAGGTCTTGGCCCCGGGGCCCCAACCCATATCATCATCAGCCTCGCCCATATCAACCTTACCCACTAACACCGTATATTCCACCTCAACATTATTAGCCTCCAACTGGTCCTCAGTTTTCTGTCCAGCATGCCCAGTCTTACCTACCGCCTCCTCCTTCATGGCGAACCCCAGCCCCTCAGAATGTCGACCATGCCCAAAACACATACCCGCCACCAAAAATCTACAAAAATCCCAATAGAACCAGTTTCCGTCCCGACCCTAAAGTTAAAAGTGACAGGGCTCAGAGAAAGAAAACATTCACTCCTGTGGGAGAATCATATGACAACCTATTCCACCGTTTAAAACAACTAGGGATGTTGAGTCCTATTGAGCCTAAAATTCCCAATCCTCCACCAAGAAACTTAGTTCAATCCGTCCATTATGAATATTGTTCAGCGGCACCGGGACATGACACGGAGAAATATTGGCACCTAAAATTTGCGATACATGAACTCATTGACTCCAGAAAAATTGAGGTAAAAGCCCCCGAGGATCCCAACATAATGCAAAATCCTTTGCCTGTACACCATGAAACACATATGATAGAGCTAGTACAAGGACAAAGCTGCAAAAAGCCCTCTCAGACTGTGATGACAATCAAAACAAACCAAGATAAAGGAGAAAGTCGGGAGTGAGAAAGTATCAATTGAGCCACCTATAAGTCAGCCAGCAGTGGTAATTAAACATGAACCTGTAAAAGTGATAGTACGTGGGGTGAAACCCATATTGACTATGAAACGGGCACATACAGAACCAGTTGTTATCAAGCCAGTCGTTCAGATGCCGATTGGGAACATCAAAGTCGTGCCTTGGAATTATGACAAGGTAACTGTCATGTACAAAGGAAAAGAAGTCAAGGGGGAGATCTGTGAAACCCATGGTTTGACCCGATCTGGGAGATGTTTTGCTCCTGATGATTTGAGGAAGGAGAAAGTTGTGAAAGAAAATCCGGCCCATGTAAAGAAAGCAGTCACCAAAGAAAAAGCTGAGGAGTTACTAAAGAAAATGAAAGCTCGAGATTATTCAATAGTTGAGCAGCTGAGGAAGACACCAGCTCAAATATCTTTGTTATCTCTGTTGATTCATTCCGATGAACACTGAAGGGCATTAATGAAGATCCTGAATGAAGCTCATGTACAAGAAAGGATCACAGTGTTTCATTTTGAAAAGATTACAAACAAAATATTTGAGGCAAGTTGGATAACATTCTCAGACGATGAACAACCATTGGAAGGGACAGAGCATAACAAGGCGTTTACCTTACAGTGAAGTGTGAGTAATCAGTAGTGAACCGTGTTTTGGTCGATAATGGGTCGAGTGCTAATATTTGTCCTTTATCTACTTTGGGAAAACTAAAGATTGATCACGAAATAATTCACAGAAATAGCATATGTGTGAGAGGATTCGATGGAGGTGGAAAGAACACTGTTGGAGATATCATATTAGAACTCACCATCTGACCGGTTGAATTCACCATAGAATTTCAAGTGTTGGACGTTGCTGTGTCATATAACCTCATGTTAGGACGTCCATGGATCCATGCTGCAAAAGTGGTGCCTTCTTCACTATATCTAATGGTGAAGTTTTAATGGGATTAGTAAGAGATAGTAGTGCATGGTGAAGATAATATTTGTAATGCATCACATCATTACGAAGAAGTCGAGGGTAACAATGGTCCTTGGGTGTACCAAGTGATGGTCATGGTGTTTGTGAACAAGATATCTGAAGGTGAAAGCATCCGAGTACCCAAAGTAACCCCTGCAACAGTCATGATGGCTAAGGAAATATTAAAGAACGGGTTCTCTCAGGAAAAGGTCTAGGAGTTGCTCTGTAAGGAATAACATAACTAGTTCATCTTCCAGGTAGCACTAACACTTTCAGCTTGGGTTTCAAGCCAACCATTGCCTATATACAGAGAGCCAAAAGATTGAAAAAGAAAGGATGGACCCTCCCCAAACCTATCCCAAAACATTCCCATTGTTTCATCAAGCCTGGTACACATAGACGTCCGATGACTGTCATGCCGGGCCATGCAGAGATAAGGCCAGATGAAGAGCTGTTAGAAAGGTTTGAGAGGTTGTTTGAAGGCGTGAATATGATAGAGGCAGCCGAGGGAACAAACAAGATGGATGTTCAATTTGTTGGACCCCAGATCAGGCTAAATAACTGGGAAGCTACTCCTCTTCCAATCACAAGGGAGTTGTGGTAGTTAGCTTTAATGTTCCATTCCTAAATCTGTCTTGTTTCAAAATTTGTAATCCTATCCCGTCTAGTCAAATGTATCCAAACCTTGTTACCTTTCAAAGTTTAATGAAATGCAATTTCTTTCTTCCTCTATTTTTGTAGCCTTATTTTATTTTCTTTTCTTTTCCTGTACAGTCCAGTTTTCGCTGATTTCAATGATGTGTCATGCATGAAGGATTCCTGGTCCAATCTAGATAATCAGATAGTTATACGAGAAATTGAAAATGATAATGAAGTGGAATATGAGGATGAAGAAGTTTTGGAGGAAATTTGTAAGGATTTGAGCCACTACGAAGAGAAACCCAAAGCAAACTTAAATGAGACAGAGTCTGTTAATTTGGGGAATGAGGAGAATATTCGGGAAACAAAATTAGTGTGCACTTAGAGGCCTCACTAAGAGAGGACTTGATCAAGTTATTACATGAGTACAAAGACGTATTTGCCTGGTCTTATGATGACATGCCAGGGCTCAGTACTGATTTGGTGGTACATAAGTTGCCCATTTATCCGGAATGCCGGCCTGTTAAGAAGAAGTTGAGAAAGTTCCAAATAGATATCAGTGTGAAAATAAAAGAAGAAGTCAACAAGCAGTTTGAGGCAAAGGTCATATGGGTCACCAAATACCCCACCTGGTTAGCCAATGTAGTACCTATTCCGAAGAAAGATGGAAAAACCAGAGTGTGTGTTGATTATCGAGACCTTAATAAAGCAAGTCCAAATGATGATTTTCCATTGCTAAACTTCCGCATATTAATTGACAATTGTGCCAAACATGAGATTGGTTCTTTTGTGGATTGTTATGCGGGTTATCATCAGATCTTGATGGAGGAGGAAGATGCAGAAAAGACGGCATTTATTACACCTTGGGGAACATATTACTACAGAGTAATGCCATTTGGGTTGAAAAATGCTGGAGCTACATATATGAGAGCAATGAACTCTATGTTTCATGACATGATACATCGAGAGATTGAAGTGTATGAGGATGATGTCATTATTAAATCCAAAAAGAAATGTGATCATGTCAAAAACTTTAGGAAATTCTTCCAGAGGCTTCAAAGATAGAATCTCAAGCTCAATCCAGCAAAATGTGCTTTTGGAGTACCATCAGGAAAGTTATTAGGGTTCGTGGTAAGCCGGCATGGTATCGGACTAGACCCATCAAGGATAAAAGCAATTCAGAACTTACCGCCGCCAAAGAGCAAGAAAGAGGTGATGAGTTTGTTGGGCATGTTGAATTATATTAGCAGATTTATTGCTCAGCTGATGTCGACCTGGGAGCCATTTTCAAATTATTGAAGAAAGATGCTGCAGTGAATTGGATTGAGGAATGTCAAGATGCATTTGACAAAATCAATGAATATCTGGCCAATCCTCCTGTATTGGTTCCTCCAGAACCTGGAAGGCCCTTGATCCTTTATTGGACTGTACTGGATAATTCCTTTGGCTGTGTACTGGGATAGCATGATGAAACATGGAAGAAAGAGCAATCAATATACTATCTCAGTAAGAAATTTACATCTTACGAGATAAAATACGCTCAGCTGTAATGAACATGTTCTGCTTTAACATGGGTTGCACAGAAGTTGAAACAGTACTTGTCGGCTTACACCACTTATCTCATATCTCGTTTGGATCCACTAAAGTACATCTTCCAGAAGCCTATGCCCATATGAAGGCTCGCTAAATGGAAAATTCTACTTACGGAGTTTGATATTGTTTATGTAACCCGCACTGCAATGAAGGCACAAGCAGTCGCTGATCATTTGGCAGAAAATCTAGTTGATGATGAGTATGAACCATTGAAGAGATATTTTCCTGATGAGAAGACAATGAATATTGAAGAATTGGAAAACGAAGAAAAGCCGGGTTGGAAATTATACTTCGATGGGGCTGTCAATAGTAAAGGAGTCGGAATTGGAGCAGTGCTCATTTCAGAAATGGGTCAGCATTATCAGGTTACCGCTCAGCTCCGTTGTTTCTATACTAATAATATGGCCGAATATGAAGCATGTATACTGGGATTAGGAATGGAAATAGACATGGGTGTTCAAGAGATTTTGGTCATGGGTGACTCGAATCTCTTGATACATCAAATTCAGGGAGAATGGGAGACAAGGGATTGGAAGCTTATACCATACCGAAAGTGTCTACATGATCTATGTCAAAGGTTTCAATCCATAGAGTTCAAGCATATCCCAATAATGCATAATGAAGCTGCAGATGCTATGTCCACATTGTCGTCCATGTTGCACCATCCGGATAAAGCCTATATAGATCCATTACAAATACAAGTTCATGATAAGAATGCTTATTGTTTTACGGTAGAAGAGGAATTTGATGGTGAACCATGGTTCCATGATATTAAAGAATATTTGAGGACGAGGGTGTACCCAGTGCAAGCTACGGGAGGTCAAGAAAAGGCTATAAGACGACTAGCGAGTGGATTTTTCTTCAGCGGAGGAATTGTATACAAGAGAACCCCGGATTTGGACTTACTAAGATGTATAGATGCACAGCAAACCGCTACAATCATGACTGAAATACATGCAGGAACTTGTGGACCTCACATGAGTGGATATGTTTTGTCCAAGAAAATACTAAGGGCTGGTTATTATTGGATCACTATGGAGCGAGATTGCATCAGATATGTGCAGAAATGCCATCAATGCTAGATACATGGGGACTTGATTCATTCCCCGCCATATGAGCTACATACAATGTCAGCACCGTAGCCTTTTGTCGCTTGGGGCATGGATGTCATCGGTCCGATAGAACCCGCAGCATCTAATGGGAACAGGTTTATTCTGGTAGTCATTGATTATTTCACTAAATGGATGGAGGCGAAGACATTTAAAGCAGTAACAAAGAATGCAGTAGTCGATTTCGTACATACAAACATCATATGTCTCTTCGGGATTCCCAAGGTGATTATTATGGATAATAGGGCCAATCTTAACAGTCATCTCATGGCGGAGGCATGTCAGAAGTTTAAAATCTTGCATCACAATTCTACACCTTATCGGCGTATAGCAAATGGAGCAGTTGAAGCTGCAAATAAGAATATTAAGAAAATTCTTCGAAAAATGGTAGAGGAATCGAGATAGTGGCATGAAAAATTACCATTTGCTCTAATGGGTTATCGCACTACTGTGCGAACTTCAATTGGTGCAACCCCTTACTCATTGGTGTACAGAACTGAGGTAGTGACACCTTCATAAATTGAATTACCTTCCCTCCGGATTATAGCTGAGGGTGAAATTGATGATGATGAATGGGTAAAGACCCGGTTAGAGCAATTGATCTTGATCGACGAGAAAAGATTCGCAGCAGTATGTGATTGACAGCTGTACCAACGGAGGATGACTAGATCATATAACAAGAAAGTACGTCCACGGAAATTCAAGGTTAGACAATTGGTGTTGAGACGTATTTTACCACATTGGGCCGAAGCAAAAGGAAAGTTTGCGCCTAATTGGCAAGGGCCGTTTATGGTATCTCGGGTATTGTCTAACAGAACGTTATATCTAACAGATGTAGAAGGGAAATGTGTAGAGATGCGGTCAAGAGATATTACGTATGATTCGTTTCATGTGTACAATTATATTTGTCATAATTTTGAAATTGAAATGATGAAGGCATTTTATTTCTCTATCCAAACACTTAACCCATTGCTACCCCTTTTGAGCCTTATTACATTATTATTTCGTACCCCTCTTTCGGAATCAATGATGAAGTCAAAATGAATGATGGAATTTAAAGAAAAGAAAAAAAAATAAGATTGAAAAAAGATAGATAAAGGAAAATTTTGAAAAAAAGGGAGAAAAAGAAAAGATATGAAAAAAAATAGAAGAAAGAAAATATGTATATATATATATACAAAAGAAGAAAATTAAGTAAAAGCCAAATGACGAAGAGACCTTATGGTATGAACGTCTGACTTGGTCCCGAAATGGTACGTAGGTAGCCTCAATGAGGTTCAATCACGACAGAAATAAAATCCAAAGTTTACCCAAAAAATTGAAACTGGGGCAGAAGTTATGTTTTTATAATTTCGAGAGTTGTAATTGTTTTCAACCCATGTTATAAATTTGAGCCTTTATACCCTTCTTTCTAAACCCATCCAGAAGCCACATTACGGTCCAAAGAAAGACCTTCTGATTAATTTTAATGAATGACAATGCAATGAGATTAAGGAAAACATATCATGGACAGTACCCGGGAGTTTGAAGACGGAAAATAAAATAAAAAATAATAAAATGAGAGAGTCTTATTGGTGAAAACCCTCACGGGCACCTTAAGGCTAATGTGAGTTGAGAGAAAATAAAAATGAGCGAGTCTTGTTGGTGAAAACCCTCTCGGGCACCATAAGGTGACGCGAGTCTGAGATAAAATAAATGAGAGAGTCTTATTAGTGAAAACACTCACGGGCACCATAAGGCGAAAGTGAGGAATGACCTGATGAAATGAAAGTGGCAAGACAAGTAAAGTTTGGGTTGATGAAAGGAAAAATCAAAGTTAGCAAAGATTTGGTTGGACAGACTGGGTCGGATATCCAAATGCATGGCATGGTCAAAGTAATCAGCCTTCCTACCCAGATAAGTTATGTCTTTTACTTCAAAATATCCCCACCTCTAATTGCTAGTTGAAAGCTAATTACCAGCTTCTCATGTTAGATGGCACAATGATACCGGGTCCTTCAAAGGACAAGAGAAAATAAATAACATATGGCGGTCATATAGCAAAAGAAAATAAAAGAGAAAAGAAACAAAAAGAGAGAAAAGGGGATTACAGTGAATGAATTGGGAGGACCATCGAGAAATGACAGCAAAGCAGTACAAAGCAAGATGAGGCAGATAAGGAAGCAAGGCCAACAAGAATACCAGTTGCTAACCATCATTTTATAGCTAACAAATTGTTTGCTGATTAAGACAAGGACAAAAGATTCAAATTCTTACTAATCACTTTAAAGTGAATATGACCAATGTGGGAGAAGCAATCAGAAAGAAGTAACAATGGAGGAAAGAATCCACAATGGAGGAATCAATATCAGGAACCCACCCGAACAATGATGGAGGTATTACCTTTCATTTTAAAGCTACACTCAGTTATCAAACTGAGGAAATACTTTTCTGCATTTTGAATTTCTGCATCAGGCACCCACCTGGATAACAAGGGAATACTTTTTGGCATTCTTAATTTCTGCATCAGGCGCCCACCTAGATAACAAGGCAATACTTTTCTACATTTTAAATTTTTTGCTCAGGCGCCCACCTGGATAACAACGGAATACTTTTCTGCATTTTTTAATTCTGGCTCAGGCGCCCACCTGGATAACAAGGGAATACTTTTCTGCATTTTTTAATTTTTGCTCAGGAACCCACTTGGATAACAAGGGAATACTTTTCTGCATTCTTAATTTTTGCATCAGGCGCCCACCTAGATAACAAGGTAATACTTTTCTACATTTTAAATTTTTGCTCAGGCGCCCACCTGGATAACAAGGGAATATTTTTCTGCATTTTTTAATTCTAGCTCAGGCGCCCACCTGGATAACAAGGGAATACTATTCTGCATTTTTTAATTTTTGCTCAGGTGCCCACCTGGATAACAAGAAAATACTTATCTGCATTTTTAATTTCTACATCAGGCGCCCACCTGGATAACAAGGGAATACTTTTCGGCATTTTTAATTTCTGCATCAGGCGCCCACCTGGATAACAAGGCAATACTTTTCTACATTTTTAAATTTTTGCTAGAGTGCCCATCTGGATAACAAGGGAATAATTTTCTGCATTTTTAAATTTTTGCTCAGGCGCCCACCTGGATAACAATGGAATATTTTTCTGCATTTTTTAATTTCTGCATCTGGCGCCCACCTAGATAACAAGGGAATACTTTTCCGCATTTTTAATTTCTGCATCAGGCACCCACCTGAATAATAAGGGAATATTTTTCTGCATTTTTTAAATTTCTACATCAGACGCCCACCTGGATAACAAGGGAATGCTTTTCTACATTTTTAATTTCTGCATCAGGCGCCCACCTGGATAACAAGAGAATACTTTTCTGCATTTTAAAATTTTTGCTCAGGCGCTCACCTGGATAACAAGGGAATAATTTTATGCATTTTTAAATTTTTTCTCAGGCGCCCACCTGGATAACAAGGGAATACTTTTCTACATTTTCTTTAATTTCTGCTCAGGCGCCCACCTGTATAACAAGGGAATACTTTCTGCAAAATGAAAATTTTCTTTTATCTAACAAGTAAAAGCATGATAGATTGTAAGCCCCATACTGGGGCAGAAAAAGTTTTTCTTTATTCTTGTAGTAAGCAGGTACCAACCTGAAAAATAGGGAAACACATTTGGAAGTTACACAAGTAGAATGAAGCAATATGTTTGTAGCAAGTTACAAGCAAGAAGGTTCATCGAAGAATGGAGAACGCAAATAAAAGAGCAAGATGCAAGATGAAAGATCAAAGCAATACAAAACACAAGACATAGATAGGATTTTTTGTAATTCATAGACCATAGCTTAGGCTAGTATCTTTTATTTTTACCATGGTGTAATAAGGGGTCAGTCAGCAGTAACAACAACAACAACAGTGAAATTACAGTCCCTGGTAGTCCTAGCTACCAGACATTCCCGAACTACACTGACCTGATTCCTGTATAACCCATGATATGTAGGCAATCCTTGAAGCCGGATGCGGTCAAAACTTTTAAAAAATGCTTCATACGGAAAATGCGAGTGGGCAAAAATCCCTCATTACTGCTCACTTGTCTTTGTACTGAAACTCTTCGTGTTCCCGAGCAAAGAGGGGCAGCTGTGAGCATGTGATTTTTGCCCCAAGCAATTAATTCAAAAATAAAAATACAAAAATGATTTTTGATTGCAATTAGCTTGATTAGTGTATAAAAATACGAGGGTTTGTTTTGATTGAAAGAAATTTGAAATAAAATACAAAAGGAAATTAATTGGAAAAATATCACAAAAATATAAGGTAAATGCTAGGAAATTGGAAAAATCAAGGAAAAAATACAAAAATTTGAAAATAAAAGAAAATACATTAATATAAATACACAAGGAAAATAAGTCTAAAATACAAAGAAAAATACAGAAAATTAAATAAATATAATTCAGAAATAACAAAAATACAAAAATACTATTTGAAATACCAAAAATGGGCCAAATACACGAAATATTCAAGCCCAAAACAATACAATACACTCCAGGCCCAAGCTACAAGATCTAGGCCGCTGATGATTTGGATCGAATGGATTAGATAAGGCGTTGGCCTTGTTCGTAAAATGACATCGTGTGAGGAGACAATCTAGGCCGTCCATCTCATTTAATCTGACGCATGAGACCAGTGTCTCAATTATACAAATGATGTCGCCTAATCAATTAAATCATAAGCGTTTAATAATTTAATCTAACGGACCAGATGGAAGTCTCATTAAAACCATATGTCGCCGTTTTGAAGCCAAACTGATCTTGGCCGTTCATCTCAGCCAATCCAACAGCTAATAACCAACAATACAATTTCAATATATAAAAAATACCCCGTTCATTCCCTATCATTATATACACACATATTCATAACACAAGCCCTAGCCGCCTATGTACCCTCCTTCTCTCCCCTATTTCTCTCACAAGACCACCGGAACCCTACCGGTGGTCATACTTCTATTGTCTTCTCTGGCTCAGGCCACTCCCCTAAACCCCTAACTTCTTCTTCTCACACCTTATCTCCATTAACCTAACCACAAAAATCTACCAGTATTCCATTTCTTGAAATTCCGGTCGCCGGAACCCTAGCCGGCGACCACCAAGCTATGAACTAGCCCTCCACCTTAACACCCCAGAACTACCATAAGACGATCTTTCACCCCATCCTAGTCCCACACCTCGAATATACCCCAAACCCTTCGAATATCAAAAAAAGTCTCGTCGGAACCCTACTCCGGCGAGCACCAAAAAACAAAGCCATTCAAAAATCTCACCTTGGGTCTTCAGATACCCCTCTCACACACCAAAGCAGATTTCCAAGAGTCTAATTGAAAGATCCATCAATTCAAGAGACCCCAAATCTCTGAAACGCTGGAAAATCAAGAAAGAAGAAAGAAAATGAAACAAAGAAGAAAGAAAGAAGAAAAGAAAGAAAGAAAAGGAAAAAGAAAGGGAAAGAAGAAGCCCTAAAGCTAAGTACCCTGAAACCTGCCTTGTTAGGTGTTTTTGTGTTCTTATCTATTAAATCTGGATCTATTGTATATTTAAAAATCCTTGTACATGTTAAAAATGATTAAATGCCCTGAATCCACCTCTGTGCTATACTTCGCTCTTCTGTGTTACTACTTGTTAAAAACCTGAGCCTATTACATGTTTATGCTTGAAATTGACCAAGTATTCCTAGTTATGAATATAGCTACCTGTAAATCATATGCTAATTAGTTATTTTATGTTATTGTTCAATAGATCCTGTCTCGACTAGGGTTTTGATTAGTTTAAATTCAACCATTATCAATTTGTCTCTCTGAGTTCTAATTAATTTTTAAGTTAGTCGAAATTAGGGCTAATTGTGCAAGATTACATAAAACTGGCTAGATTTGCAATATTATTCATATGTTTGTTTCTTCGGAATTACTGAGTGCTTTTGCACATTTAGGCTATATATGTAAAAAGTCTATGGTGGTTATATTTTCAACACAGTATGAGTCTTTGACTTTGTAAAGTCTATTCTATCTTTGTAAGATTGGTTAATCCTTGAAAGGTCACCTAGTTTGAAACTGGGTAAAACATAAAATGAGTCTCAGGGAGTTATATTTTAAATATGATAATTACCCCAAGTCTTGGCAGACCTAATGATAGGTCGGGTAAATATCATTGAGTGTAAAGGGTAAAAGGGGAAAGGAAATTGGTATTTCTGTAGATTACATAAAGGTAATGGGGGTATAAATGACTTTAATGCTTGGTTTTACTGAAAATACATGAACAATAAGGGGTAGATTAGGCATAGTTAAAAGGAAAATATATAATAAACCTTAGCGAGTGCGGGAAACTAGGTAAAATCCGCCCAATAGAACAATAAGGAATCGCCTAAAACATTCTAGCAGAGGTTAAAGTGTATTTCCGTTAGAATTTTGCTATACTCAATTGATTGAATTTAAAAAGAGTTGGCATGGGAAATATGAATAAATAATTAAAAATTCCCTCCCAAATTTATTCAATAAATAGGCTATCTCAAGCCTGAAAAAGGGGTTCCAACTTTCAAAGAATTAGGGGTTCAATTTTCTGGTACAAAATCTTAGAGTCGAAAAACTCACTCAAAAGAGTTCAGAAACTTCACAAGTCTATTGGTCTTCTAATTAGCATACAATTCGAGTACTATTTCTGGAATCTTTGCTAGCTGTTCCTCTTTTGTGTTTACTTCAACTTAGCTTGGATTTCTATTTGCTCGAGTTATTTGTTGGTTGCCTGTTAAGTTGTGAGATTTGTTGTGTTAATTGCTCCTGTTCACTGTTGCTTATCGCCACTATTGTTGCTGATTTTTCCTTCTTCTCCAAAACCTAGAACTCATTGACTTACTTTTGAATCGGGTACACTATTATGTCTTGGAGCTGTAATTGAGTTGCTCATTGAAGAAATAAAAATGTTAATCATGTTCTAGTTATTCATTGTGTATCTGTTCTATTCGTTATGTAATTTTGAATGCCTAGATCTCTGTAATTCATTTAGGATCTGGTTGTAAAAGTAATTGACTTGATAAGTATAATTTGAATTTAGTAGTAGTGGTAGTGATAAAAACAGTAGGTTAAATAAGCTAGGCAAAAATGATTACTTAAATCTAAGGTTAAAACTGGTTAAAACTTTGTTAATCGACTGGATTTATGACTATTATGAATTATATGTGAAGTATTAATACCTGGATGCTCTGCTACTTCAGTTTTGAATCTGAATCAATAAATTGGAAAAGTATAAGTAGTTTTGAATTTCAAATTATATTACTGTTTATTTTTACTTGAAATGATTTAGCTACAAATTTGCTTTTAGACTCTGCGATTTGATAACAGTAGTTCAAGCATGCTAAGTAAAAATTAGAATACTATTTTCTTCAGTTAAAAATAAAGTGATAAACAAAATAATCATGCAACTAGTGTCATAATAATGATTTGAATATCAAATTATGCCAGTTGAATAATAACTTTGATATAAACTACTGTGTTAGAATTCTTAATTAATTGTTAAATATTAAAATCAGTAGTGACTAAATGCAAATTGGCGTTTGTAGAAATTGGTAATTGTCACATTCATAAGTGCTGCTAAAATGATAATTAGTTCCTGTCTTGCTTTAAATGTGAACTATTTGGGCCTCAATCGGAAATCAGGCCTTGATCGAATTGAAATGGCATTCATGCCTTCGAATACGAATAGAAATATCTGCTGGGCTCCAGAGGCCTAGTTTTATTTGACTATGAACTGTTAGGCAGTCTGAAGTCCAGGCCCTATAATGAATAATGGCCTGGACTCCAATTTTAATAGTCTGAAATTAATACAAAAACAGTCATATATTAGGAAGAAACAACAAAAATAGAAAATATAGTGGACCAATAGGATTGACCTTTAAAAATAAGAGATGAACCTCGTTACAAAAAATGAAAACACACGGGGTCCCCAAATAAGTTTCAACATAAAAAGTCTAGATTCAGAAGGACCGTTTAGCGAATTTCACGGTCTTTCCCAAAGTTAATAAAGGCGTAGATGCTTTAGGTGCGATTAATAATATTACATTCCTAACACGGGTGCACATTTATGTGACCCAATTCAAATCACGGCGAAGTTGAAATACACTAAAGTCACAAGCGTACTAGTACGGTGTGACTCGAAATGCGTTTTTGCGACGTTGCAATTCTTAAAAAATGACAAAGCGGGACACTAATAATGCATAAAATGGAAGCATATAAAGAAATCAGATAAAAACAAATACAATAGTTGAGCGACCGTGCTAGAACAATAGAATCCGGGAGTGCCTAATACCTTATCCCGGGTTAACAGAATTCCTTATCCGGATTTCTGATTCGCAGACTGTAACAGAATCATAATTTCCTCGGTTTGGGATTAAACCGGTGACTTGGGACACCATTATTTTTCCAAGTGGCGACTCTGAATTCTAATAAATAAATCCCATTCCGACTGTCCTTTATTTGGAAAAACTCCTTCCCTACTTATTATTATATCCCTTTCCGGGGTGTAGTATTAATAAGCGGTACATAAGTAGTAGCGCTAAAAAAAGGAGTTGTGACAGAGGTCGATGCGTTTCACTTCTGTTCGTGTTCAGTGTAGAGGTCAGCCTCCTAAGGCATTGACCTGGGAGTTCGAGTCCGATACATGGAGCCATTATCCTCATCTTTTCCCCAACTCAGGTACTTCCTTCTTTTGACAATTCTCTTGAGATTCCTGATAATTATCATAATCTCTTGATAATTCTCTTGAGATTCCGCTTTGTCAGTTATTTCCCGAAGCATGTTTACCCCTCCCATCTTTAATTTTTTATTTCTACTTTACTTTTTGTTGTATGTTATACAACTACACAGGTTATTTGGTGGTCTAGTCCTAGCCTCGTCACTACTTCACCGGGGTTAGGCTAGGCACTTACCAGCACTTAGGGTCGGTTGCGCTGATACTACACTTTACACTTTTGTTGTGTATACCCCAGTGTTGTAGTCTTTGGACTGTGGTTGGATTGCTAATTCAAGCTTATCAGATGAACTGAGGTAGTCCTGCAGGCGTCTGCAGGTCTCTGCGTCTTCTTCTATCTACTAATCATGTTTCTTTCATATTTCCAGATATAGTGTTGTATTTATTTCTTTCAGACCTTTATTTGTAGTATTCTTAGACCGTTGCGAAACTACGACACCAGTTCTAGGTAGTCTAGAGTCAACAATTGTATTGGATTCATGTTCAGCTAGCTTATTGCTATTCTTTCGCTTATGTTAAATTCCACTATTTAAATGATATTATTTCGCAATTGTTGATGAATATAAAAAGGGTAGAAAAGTAAGTTGTTAACATAATTGGCTTTCCTAGCTCACATTAGTAGGTTCTATCACGATTTCCAAGGGCAGAAAATTCTGTTCGTGACAACTGCTCACCCCTTTAACATTGGGGCATTTGCATATATACCCGCTTTTTGGGTCACATTTTAACTTGTACCCCTTTTGTAAAAAGAATTGCAGACGTACCTACTTTTCCACGTAACTTTAGCGCACTAACCTGAAGTAGCAACACAATCACGCAAATTTCAGCATTCTAATAGACGGGCCTGAAGTAGCAAAAATTGCTGAAGAAAGTGTGCGGAAGTTTTTGTTTGTACTTGCTGAACTTAAGTATTCTAGTGCTGAAGTTTTGTTCTCTATTTTCTGAAGTTTTTATTTGGAGTTGCGAAACTTAAGCATTCTAGTTTTATCATAAAAAAATTTCAAAATCTTTAGCAGAAGATGCTAAAGTTATGTAGTTCATTTGTAAAAACTTCAGCACCAAATAAGCTGAAGTATTTTTATCCTGGATTCATTAGTTTTGTCATAAAGCTTTTTAAAAAACTTCATCAAAAGATGCTAAAGTTATTTGGTTCATTTGTAAAAACTTCAGCACTAAATAAGTTGATGTTCTTGAAAAAACTTTCTAACATACTAGATAAATAATCACCTTATTCTTTCATAGTGTATTGCTACTATAAAATAATCAGATTTCCAACAATATTTATATCATAAATTTTGAAAATAATAAACATGAAAAGAACATAATTATCTTGAAAAGAATCACTAAGTGTTAACTTAAACCTCCCGTACGTGGAAATTTTCACAAATTATTGTCTGCTAATATTTATAATTATTTATAATTTATTTTTAAATAATCGGATAAACATACTTACATCAATCATCTCACAAACTGAACTTTTCGTAATGGCCCGGCCGGTCGTTTTTGAAATTTATTCCTCGATCCCCAATTAACTGCTTCCCCTAAGTTCATTTTTGCCATTGTGGTTTGTCGGGATGTTCGATTCTAGAATTTGGAGTGTTTTGGGACACTTAGTCCCTAAATGAGAGCTTTATAGTTGAAAAATGGCCCGTATTCGGAAAAGTGTTAAGATGACCTCAGAATGGAAATCAGATGGTTCCGTTAGCTCCGATGGGTGATTTCGAGGTTGGGAGCATGTTCGGAATGTATTTTGGAGGTCCATAGCTCATTTAGGCTTGAAATGCCGAAGTTTAGAATTTTTGAAAATGCGATCGATAGACGAGATTCTGAACCGGGAGTCGAAATGGAATTTCAACAGTTGCAGTAGCTTTGTTAGGTGATTTTGGATATGTCTGCAAATTTTCAGGTCATTCAGACGTCGTTTGGTCGGGTTTTTGATAGCATGTAGGTTGCAGATGTTTTGGTTGAAACTTAGGCTTGAATCCGCCATAATTGGATGATTTCTGTGTTAATGATATGTTTTTATGATTGGAACAAGTTCCTATTGTGATTTGGAGTAGGTTGTTGGTTTTGGTTGAGGTCCCGGGAGCCTCGGTGTGTTTCCGGGGGTCAAACAGACCATTTTTAGTTATAAAGCAAGTCGGATTTGTTGTCACGAGTATTGCAGATGATTTCTCTATGCGATCGCAATAGGGTGATGCGATCGCATAGAAGGCTTGGGAGGAGGCTCAAAAATTGTTCTATGCAATCGCATAGCTGTGGTTAATTTTTCTCTGCGATCGCGAACGGTCTATGCGATCGCATAGTGGTAAGGTTACGGGTCCTATGTCTTATAGTTTGTTCTATGCGATTGCGGAGCTGGGAGTGTGATCACATAAAGTTGTTTTGTTAAGCAATTCGATCGCAATGCTGTGTGTGCGATAGCATAAGGTAAAAATGTGAGGTTCAAAAGGTATTCTATGCGATCGCAATATGGGTCATGCGATCGCATAGAGTATTTCACTGGGTAAACAGAATCAGTATATTAAATTCATCCGCGAGGGTTTCACTATTTTTGAAAAAACTCAAGCTAGGGAGCTCGGTTATGAGTAATGTTTCGCGTGCTTTTTAGAGACAATTATTGGGTAACGATTTCTTACTCCCTTGTGATCATTATTCACTAATCTAAACTCAAATTCTTCCTTTAATTTCGGATTTGGGGTGTAAATTGGGGTAGTTTTATACAAGAAATTTGATGATTTGGAGGGGTAAACGAACTCCAATTTTGATATATTTTATATGGTTAGACTCATGAGAGTACGAGAGTTCTGAAAACGTAAAAACATTTTGATTCCGAGCCGATGGCTGGAGGGGTATTTTGGTCATTTCACCCATTTTCATGTCGTAGCTTTATTTTATAACTGTAGTTAGTTACTTGCAATGTTATTTACACTATGTAATTGGTTTGAAGAGATTTGGGCCACTCGGTATTGGATACTCGTTGCAAGGGACTCATTTCTTAGCGGTTTTGTTCCGGGATTGAGGTAAGTGACTTGTCTAACCTTACGTGGGGGATTTTTCTCCCCTAGGATATATATGTATTGATTTGAATCCCTTGTACACGAGATGACAGGCATTTACTTGCGCAAATTGTTGAAAAACTACTTTACTTGAACTGCTCGATCAGTGTTATCTCTGTTATTTAATTGGTTTAATTGCAAGATTTATCCTGTCATAACTAGGGAAGCATGATTAGATAGGATTGTCTCTCTAAATGCCTACTTATCTTAATTGAATTCCCTATAACGTGTTGAGACTGGATTAGTTGTTAATTGTAGCAGTGTACATATTTTTCTGTGTTTTTTCTCTTATTTGATTGTGTTTGTGTTCTGTGGACTGTGGGTTTAATTCCCGGAGATCCGGTGCTACAGAGGTAAAGGAGTACGGGTTCGAATCCCGGAGATCCTGAAATACTGATTTACAGACTGCGGGTTCAATTCCCAGAGATCTTGTGATACTGATATAAAGGACTGCGGGTTCTATTCCCCTGAGATCCTATGATACTGATATAAAGGACTGCGGATTCAATTCCCGGAGATCCTGTGATACTGATATATGGACTGCGGGTTCGATTTTGGGAGATGCTGAGTTGTTAAGTATTAATGGATTGCGGGTTCAATTCCCAAAGATCCTAGATTTTTGATTTGTACATGTTGTGTTAACCCTTCTCTGTTAGCTTAACTGTAGACGGCTTGTTGTATTTATCATCTCAGACATATTTCTATTCTGCATTGTTCGGTATTATTATCATTATTTTTGTTATTCTCAGTAGGGCCCTGACCTTCCTCGTCACTACTCCATCGAGGTTAGGCTTGGCACGTACTGAGTACCGTCGTGGTGTACTCATGCTACTCTTCTGCACACTTTTGTTATGCAGATCCAGGTACGTCTGATTAGACACACTATAGGTGACCTAGGCACATTTTCAAGAGACTCGGGGTATGAAACTGCTACGTCCGCAGATCCGGAGGGTCCTCTTCTATTATCCCTGAGTAATGTCAGTTATTTAATTTATTTCAGTTGTATAGATACTCTAGATGTATAGAGCTACAATAATACTCTTTTAGTCTGTGTTGCCCATGAGTTTTCGGGTCTTGGTAGTTGTATATCTTTCTGGTATTTTGTAAAGTGTATGTGCCGAGCGGCACTTATTATATTTCTTTTATATCATTCCACTATTATCTTAACTATTGTTCATAAGAGTTGTACATTCAGCATCGTGTTAGGCTTACCTAGTTGCGAAGACTGGGTGCCGTCATGACAGGTTCACGATTGGTGAACTAGGGTCATGACAAGTTGGTATCAGAGCTCTAGGTTCATAGGAGTCACGGGACACAGACCGGTTATTTAGAGTCTCGCTGATCGATACGGAGACGTCCGTATTTATCTACGAGGGGCTATGTAACTGATTAGGAAACTCTTTATTTCTTTTGAATTCCTTGTCGTGAGATCTTTTGACACCAAATCTAAACTTCTATCTTCTATTCTCTCACAGATGGTGAGGACACGTGCTACTCATGAGGATTAGGCACACGCGCCCTCTGCTGCTGCCGCCAGAGGCCAAGGCCGAGGTAGAGGTCGATGACGCACCCGAGGTGCAGCCACAGCACCCGTGCATGCTGCTGCTAAGGCACCACTGGTGGATCAGGTTAGAGCATATGCACCTCGTACACCTACTACAGCTACTACGACTCTAGCACTCCAGGAGACTCTAGCCTAGTTTTTGTGCATGTACACTACTCTAGCTCAGGCGGGGTTGCTTTCTCTCGCTGCAACTACATCTCAGGCCGGTGGAGGGGCCAAGACTCCCGTAGCCTGCACACCTGAACAACGAATGCCTGTGGATAAGGTTCCATAGGTTATTACTATACCACCTGCCGCACCAGTACAACTCGGGGGTGGGCCAACTGCCTCCGAGGACGAGCAGTACAGGTTGGAGAGGTTCAAGAAGTATGATCCCCAAGTGTTAAGTGGTTTAGCTTTAGATGATGCCTACTATGGGTATGGTGGAGACCAGTGGGGTTTCCTTTACTTCTTTTCAGCTTCGAGGGGCCGCTTATGATTGGTGGCGCACATATGAGTTGGATAGACCAGACGAGTCTGCCTCGTTGTCCTGGACACATTTTCTGATATGTTTTTGAGGGAGTTGTTCCCCAGAGCCTTAGGGATGCTTGGCGAGTGGAGTTTGAGCGGTTGTGCTAAGGCTCTGTGATAGTATCTAAGTATGCCATCAGTTTCACCCGGTTAGCCAGACGTGCACCGGCCTTGCTCGCCACGGTCCGGGAGAGAGTACGGAGATTTATTGAGGGTCTTATTCTACCTATCAAGTCCAACATAGCTAGAGATCTGGAGACGGATGTACCGTATCAGCAAGAAGTGAGTATTGCTAGACAGATCGATGGTATGCTAACTAGAGTGCGAGGTGAGAGGGAGGCCAAGAGGTCTCATGAGTCGGGTCATTTCTCTGATGCCCGTACTGCAGCAGCCGGTCGATTTGGCAGGGGTTATTCTATTCGTCCACTTCATTCAGAATTGGCAGCAGCTGGTAGTACTCCAGCTCCTCCAACACCTCAGGAGCCTTACTATTATCCCTCAGTTTCGATTGCGCCTCTTGCGCGGGGTACCTCCAGGGGTCAGTCCAGCGGGAGCGAAGCCGGTCATTCACAGCCACCGCATCCTCCCAAGGCTTGTTTTAAGTGCGGGGATACTCGCCATCTGGTTAGGTAGTGCCCTAGGCATAGGAGAGGAGCGCATCCACAGACTTCACAGCCTCAGCGTGGTTTACAAGGGCAGCATGCCAACATTCCAACCCCAGCTGCCACCCCACCTATCGAGCCAGCTAGGGGTGGGGATAAGAGTGATAGAGGCCGCCCTCGAGGGAGGGGTCAGGCCAGGTTTATGATATTCCTTATCGCGCGGGAGCTGTCGCCTCCGATTTCGTTGTCACAGGTGTTATCTTGGTTAGTCACTGAGAGGCATCGATTGTATTCGATCCTGGTTCTACTTTGCCATATGTGTCCTCTTATTTTGCTTCACATTTGGGTGTGCCTCGGGATTCTTGGAGTGCCCCCGTTTATGTTTCTACTGCGGTGGGAGATTCTTTTGTTGTGGACCGCGTGTCTCGGTCGTGTTTGGTCAATATTTGTAATTTTGAGACCAAAGTCTGATCTTTTATTGCTCAGTATGGTTGATTTTGATATTATTCTAGGCATGAACTGGTTGTCACCCCACTATGCTATTCTTGATTATCACGCCAAGACTGTGATGATGGCTATGCCAGGCATTTCACGTATTGAGTGGAGTGGTACTCTAGATCACACCCCCAGCCGTATTATTTCCTTTCTCAAAGCTCAGCATATGGTTGAGAAGGGGTGTGCTGCTTAACTAGCTTATGTGAGGGATGTTAGTGTTGACACTTCTTCTATTGATTCCGTCCCAGTGGTACGTGATTTCTCTGATGTATTTCCAGCTGATCTCTCCGGGCATGCCGCCCGATAGAGATATCGATTTTGGTATTGACTTATTGTCGGGCACTCAACCCATTTCTATTCCTCCGTATCGCATAGCTCCTCCTGAGTTGAAGGAGTTAAAGGATCAGTTACAGGAGTTGTTGGGAAAGGGTTTCATTCGACCCAGTGCTTCGCCTTGGGGTGCTCCTGTGTTGTTTGTGAAGAAGAAGGACGGTTCTATACGTATGTGCATTGACTATCGCTAGTTGAACAAAGGTACAGTGAAGAACAGGTATCCTTTGCCACGTATTGATGATTTATTTGATCAGCTACAGGGCGCACATGTGTTCTCCAAGATTGATTTGCGCTCTGGTTATCATCGGCTAAAGATTCGGGAGCCAGATATCTCGAAGACTGCCTTCAGGACTCGGTATGGTCACTACGAGTTCCTCATTATGTCTTTCGGGCTGACTAATGCCCTAGTAACTTTTATGCATTTTATGCACAGTGTATTTAGGCCATATCTTGACTCATTCGTGATTGTTTTCATTAATAACATTTTGGTATATTCCCGGAGTCGGGAAGAGCACTAGCAGCACCTGAGGATAGTGCTTCAGACTCTGAGGGAAAAGCAATTATATGCAAAGTTCTCAAAATGTGAGTTTTGGCTGAGTTCGGTGGCATTTCGAGGCCACGTGGTGTCGAGCGCGGGTATTCGAGTGGATCCGAGAAAGGTGGAGGTCGTGCAGGGATGGCACATGCCCTCCTCAGCTATTGAGATTCGTATCTTCCTTGGTTTGGTGGGGTATTGATAATAGGTGAATTTGACTATAATTATACCCTAAATCATCACACTTTATTATGAGAACAATGTTGTTAAAAGGACAAAATGCTTTGATTAGTGTTTGATTGTGTTTTACAGGTACATGTGATGCATTGGATACTTTAAAAAGCCATTTTGAAGCCATAAGTTGATGGAAAGGCCAAGAGAAGAGCTAAAGTGAAGAGGGCTGGACGAAGCAGTGAAGAAACAGAAGCACTGTTCATCCGCGGTCCACTCGCGGTCGCGGATGAACCGCGAGAAACGAAGCCCTCTGAATCTTGACTGTTCGCGGTCCGCTCGCGGCCGCGAACAAACCGCGAAGGTCCCAGCGGCAGTTATCCTAATTGGACTCTAATTTGTTTTCTTAGCTCTAAAACCTCTATATAAACTCCTAGTTTGCCCCGTAGAGGCATGTACTTTATTTCTTCAATACTTTTGCAAGGTTTAGTAGGAGAGATTCCTCTCAAACTCTTTCTTTATTTTTATATCAAGCAATTCTTTATGATTTCAATTATTATTCCTGTTTCTTCAAGCATGAGTAGCTAAATTCTTTTCTAAGGTTTTGATGGAACCTATTGATAGATGAACTTATCGTTTATGTGATTACAAATTGTGACTTAGATTTCTATTTGTTCAACTTCATTCTTATTGTAGTTAATTGGTAGAGCTCCCAATTAGCTGTGCCTATTTAGTGTGCATAACTTGGAAAAGAGTGCATATTTAGGTTTATTGTTGAACAACACCACACCTAGGTTATTAGAGGAATCTATAATTTTAGGCGTAAAGACGGGATTAGGAATAACGAAGTCTTGGGTGCAATCTAAAGTGAACTATTCAAATTAAAGCTAGCTAGGGTAGCTCGGGAGAGTGCACTAGTAAATTATTGTAATTGCTCGGGAGAGGGTTACGATACACATAGCGTTCATGATTGATAGAATATATTATCAATTTGTAAGAGCATAACGATAAGGGATTCCATCAATAGGGGAAATCAATACCTTAGTCTTTCTCTATATTATTTTATTCAATATTCAATTCTTTCGTTTGAAGCATTCTTTAATTCTTGCAAAGTAGTTGTTCGAAAACACACAAATATATATTCAAAGTTTGGGAACTTGATTCGGAAGTACTTTTGGGGTTGTGAAAGTTGCAATTGGTAGGTTAATTCTCTGTGGGATCGATCTTGGACTTATTAAACCAAGTTATATTGACTACGACCGTTGCTTGGACGTGAATCAATTTTGGCGCCGTTGTCGGGGAATTAACGGAATTATCAATTGCCATTGCCAGAACTTCAAGATTCTTGTGTATTCAGGTTCTTTCTACACTCTACATTGAATATTTTGACGTTTGTTGATTTGGGTATTCGGGTGCATGCCTAGAAAATCTGCAAGGACTGGAGAACTAATTGAAGGACTCTCAGACCCCGAGCAAACCTTTCGGGCACGTAACAAAGCCATCAAACAAATTCAACAATCTCAACAACCAATCAAACTAGACTTCGACATGGGTGACATGAATGCTCAAAACCAGCAAGCAGGGCTAAACATGCAAGAGGCACAAGAGGCACAAGAAGGTGCATTGTTCGACTGGGCACAACCCACAGCGGATAATTTGGCAACTGCCATCGTTGTGCCAGCAATTCAAGCTGAGTCTTTCCAGATTACCAACAACATGCTTCACTTGTTGCAAAACAAGGGATTATTCTCTGGGTCTCAGGTTGAAGATCCACAGCAGCACCTCAAAAACTTTCTATCAATATGCAAAACACAAAGGCAACCGAATGTAACTCCGGAAGCTATCGGATTACTACTTTTTCCATTCTCAGTTACAGGAGCAGCACAGATATGGCTAAACTCACTCCCAATAAACTCCATTGCAACTTGGGATGAGTTAGTCAAACAATTCCACAACAAGTTTCATCCACCCAACAAAACAGCTCAACAAATTGATGAGATTGTGAGTTTCAAACAAAAACCATTGGAAACACTACATGAAACTTGGGGGAGATTCAAAGGCATGCTTGTTATGTGTCCTCACCATGGGATTCCTGAACAGATGTTGGGTCAAAGGTTCTACATGGGACTTTCAGATAGTATGAAGAATATTGTAGATGCTTCAGCAGGTGGGGCTTTTCTGAGCAAGACTTGGAGAGAGGGCCAAAATTTGCTAGACAAGATGGCTCAAAATTCCGGGTGGACGTCCAGGAAGGCTCCTATCACACCAGTAGTACACTCTGTACCTCTGGATCCATCCAACACTCTGGAGGAGAACGTGGCAACTTTATTGACACGGATGAGCATCCTGACAAAGAAGGTGGAAGAATCAGGGGTTAAGCAAGCAAGTTCACATTGTAGATACTACCAATGGTGGTTTATGCACATCTTGCATTAGCCAACCCATAGGTAATCCATGGGTTGCAGACCAAGAACATCATCATCAGCATGAAGATATGAACTATGTGGCTAACTATGGAGGACAGCGACAAGGTAATCAAAACTGGGGCCAACAGGCTCCAATGCAATACAGACCTCCCCAGCCACAATTCAATGCAGCAGGTATGAGGCCACCACACAACATGGCTCCATATCCTAGACCTCAGAATTTCGGCAATCAGCAGCAGGGATATTATCCATCTCCACCACAGCATGGGGGTAGACATGACAATGGGTTCGCAAAATTGAAAGCTATGATGCAGCAGATAATTGGGTCAAATGCCAAAACCAATGAAAGAATAGATGCACATGATGCATCGATCAAAAATATGGAAGTGCAGATGGGTCAGATTGCTATGTCACTTAACAATCGTCCTCAAGGGACATTGCCTGCGGATACACAAACAAACCCAAAGGACCAAATCCCAAAGCAGATGATGGCAGTGACTCTGAGAAGCGGTAGAGATCTTGATGCTGAGAATGAAAGTGAAAATATTGACAGACAGGCTGAGACACCTGCGCCATTGCACATTGAACTGGATGAATCCACAGGATTGACAAAAGCCACAGTCCAGCCAATTGCTGATAATAAAGAAGCACAACAGGGAGCGGAAAAAGTAGCCGAACAGGTAGAGCAGCAGGTTGAAGAAAAAGTGATAGAAAAAGAAAAATCCCAAGTAACTGGGAAGAAGAGGCCTCCACCACCATTCCCCCAAAGGTTGGCCAAACACCAAAAAGAGGAACAATACAAAAAGTTCTTCGAGATGCTCAAGCAAATCCAGGTAAACATTCCATTAATTGAAGCTTTAAAAGAAATGCCTGGTTATGCTAAGATGATGAAGGATTTGATGTCGCGGAAATTTGATTTCCAAGACTTGGCCACAGTTACACTTACACAGACTTGTAGTGCAGTGGTCTCTAGACCCATTGCTGAGAAGCTATCTGATCCAGGTAGTTTCACTATCCCATGCACTATAGGGAATTATGCCTTTACTAAGGCTTTATGTGATTTGGGAGCAAGCATTAATCTCATGCCCTTAGTTATCTATAAGAGGTTAGGTATTGGGAGGGCCAGACCCACCTCTATGCTTTTACAGCTTGCTGACAGGACGGTTAAGCGTCCATTTGGTATTATAGATGATGTGCTAATCCAGGTTGGGAAGTTCGTGTTTCCCGCCGATTTTGTTATTCTTGATTGCAGGGTCGACGAAGAAATTCCCCTAATCCTGGGAAGACCATTCCTAGCTACTGGGAGAGCCATAATTGATTGTGAAACTGGGGAACTCAAGATGAGGTTGAATGATGAGGAGATCATCTTCAATGTGCAAAAATCCATGAAGCGCCCTAGTGAGTTCGCAAATTGCTCTCTAGTTGATGCGGTTGATGTGATAGTGGAAACCGACGATGCAGAATTGACTATCGAAGATCCACTGCAAGCATGCCTGATGAACATGGAAGAGGTAAATGGTGAAAGTTTGGCCGAATGGGTATTATCTTTGGAAGGCAAGGGATTTTGGAAGCGAGAGATCGAATTCGAACCCCTACACCTAGAAAAAAGAGAAAACCCACCAGCAAAGCCATCCATAGAAGAGCCACCGAAGCTTGAACTTAAACCACTACCATCACACCTCAGGTATGAGTATTTAGGCCCTAACTCCACTTTACCTGTTATTATCTCATCTAGTTTGTTAGATGTGCAGGCTCAAAAGCTTATACAGGTACTAAAAGAATGCAAGACTGCCATTGGGTGGACCATGGCAAACAAAAAGGGGATCAGCCTTGCATACTGCATGCACAAGATTCTCCGAGAAGAGGGGCACAAACCTTCCAGGAAACGCAAAAGAAGGGTGAACCCGAATATGAAGGATAGGGTGAAAAAGAAAGTGATAAAGTGGCTAGACACGGTGTAGATCCCAGGTAAGTTGTCTCACCCTTCTATGCTATACATGTATTATTATGCCATGAGGACATGGCATATTTTTAAGTGTGGGGTGGGAAACTTATCTTGTACATGATGTATATATTAGTGTAGTAAGTAATATAAAATAATAAAAATACAAAAAAAATCAGAAAATTTTAAAAATCCAAAAATATGAGTAGAGGACTCTTCCTGATGACGGACTATTTAGGACAAGTACTCTTGAGGGAAGTAGTCCACGTAGGAATTTTTCTTTCTTTTATTTTCTTTTTATAGGTAATGTATCATTCCCCCTTGGTTTTTCTTTTGACCACGGTTCTTTTCCAAGGGTTTTTATTTGAACCGGGTTAGGTAGATTTTTCTTTTCTTAGGATTAGAGGTAAAAGGGCAACATGTAACCCCGAATATGCACATTAGCAAAAGCGTAAATTGAACTTGAGAATGTATCTTCTAAACTTGATTGTAGAATCTCAATATGCCTTAAATTGCACAATAATGCTTGCTTGAACATTGATAGGATTTTGTAGATAAACCGGATTCCAAATGAGTTGCATGCCATGTGTGTGTGAGGTTTTTACTTACATTGTATGTTGTACATGATTCCTAGAACTTGCCCTGTGTGTTTGCAAAGCGAAATAGAAGTTGTTTGGTTGTAGAAAGGATAGAGGCATTTCTTTGTGTAACCCCATATATCAATAGACATGAATTCACCCGTACATTATATCTTAGTTAACCCCTTTGAGCTTCAAGCCTATTTCGTTGATAACCCTTGAATGTTCTTCAATTTATTATATTTGTTCTACTTTACCTCCTAGAAGCACTTGTATTGTAATGAATATGCAAAAGTTTAAGTGTGGGGTGAAGGGAAATTGAAAAGGGAAAATCAAGAATAAATGATAGAAAATAGCAAGCTGGCCAAAATAATATAAATGTGCTGCAAAGCAATGAGAAAAAGAGCGATATCAATGTATATATGAAAATTACAAAGGCCAGTTACACCAACAAAAGAAAAATGGGGATTAAAAGCCAATAAAGGTGAATAAATGTTTTCGGGAGACATAAGGAGAAAACTAAAAGGGAAAGTGGTGAAAGAGAAAAGAAAAGTGCTTAGGGAGGTTAGTCACTACACCCAAAAGTATCCTACCCGTCCCATAGCCTACATTACAACCCTTAAAGACCTCTTGATCTATGATTGGATAACTCGATTAGTGGAGTATTACACTAGGGGCAAGCTTATGGTGTGTATCTGTACTCATATAAATGTTCTTTGTTGAGAGTGAGTGAATTTTCCTGATATCTATAAGTTCCATGTATTTGAATTGTTAATGTGTGGGAACTTCTCTCAATAACTTTTGTGAGGGCATGTAATTCAAGAGGAAGAAGGTAAATTTGCAAGATTTTGGTAATAAGTAAAGTAAGTAATAACGTGCGGGCATGAGAATTTACAGTTAAGTAAAGAGTATACATATCTTAGGTTGTTCATGTATAATAAGCTTTTGTGACATATTTTGGGGGAGACAAAAATTTTTAATTGGCCTAAGGTGTGATTAAAGGTTGCTCGAGGACGAGCAAAGGTTTAAGTGTGGGGTATTGATAATAGGTGAATTTGACTATAATTATACCCTAAATCATCACACTTTATTATGAGAACAATGTTGTTAAAAGGACAAAATGCTTTGATTAGTGTTTGATTGTGTTTTACAGGTACATGTGATGCATTGGATACTTTAAAAAGCCATTTTGAAGCCATAAGTTGATGGAAAGGCCAAGAGAAGAGCTAAAGTGAAGAGGGCTGGACGAAGCAGTGAAGAAACAGAAGCACTGTTCATCCGCGGTCCACTCGCGGTCGCGGATGAACCGCGAGAAACGAAGCCCTCTGAATCTTGACTGTTCGCGGTCCGCTCGCGGCCGCGAACAAACCGCGAAGGTCCCAGCGGCAGTTATCCTAATTGGACTCTAATTTGTTTTCTTAGCTCTAAAACCTCTATATAAACCCCTAGTTTGCCCCATAGAGGCATGTACTTTATTTCTTCAATACTTTTGCAAGGTTTAGTAGGAGAGATTCCTCTCAAACTCTTTCTTTATTTTTATATCAAGCAATTCTTTATGATTTCAATTATTATTCCTGTTTCTTCAAGCATGAGTAGCTAAATTCTTTTCTAAGGTTTTGATGGAACCTATTGATAGATGAACTTATCGTTTATGTGATTACAAATTGTGACTTAGATTTCTATTTGTTCAACTTCATTCTTATTGTAGTTAATTGGTAGAGCTCCCAATTAGCTGTGCCTATTTAGTGTGCATAACTTGGAAAAGAGTGCATATTTAGGTTTATTGTTGAACAACACCACACCTAGGTTATTAGAGGAATCTATAATTTTAGGCGTAAAGACGGGATTAGGAATAACGAAGTCTTGGGTGCAATCTAAAGTGAACTATTCAAATTAAAGCTAGCTAGGGTAGCTCGAGAGAGTGCACTAGTAAATTATTGTAATTGCTCGGGAGAGGGTTACGATACACATAGCGTTCATGATTGATAGAATATATTATCAATTTGTAAGAGCATAACGATAAGGGATTCCATCAATAGGGGAAATCAACACCTTAGTCTTTCTCTATATTATTTTATTCAATATTCAATTCTTTCGTTTGAAGCATTCTTTAATTCTTGCAAAGTAGTTGTTCGAAAACACACAAATATATATTCAAAGTTTGGGAACTTGATTCGGAAGTACTTTTGGGGTTGTGAAAGTTGCAATTGGTAGGTTAATTCTCTGTGGGATCGATCTTGGACTTATTAAACCAAGTTATATTGACTACGACCGTTGCTTGGACGTGAATCGGTTATTACCGTCTCTTTGCGAAGGGATTCTCTTCGATCGCATCACCTACGACCATATTGACCCAAAAGGGTGCCCCTTTTTAGTGGACAGAGGAGTGTGAGGCGAGCTTCCAAAAGCTCAATAAAGCTTTGACTTCGGCTCATATCTTGATGTTGCCTACCGTAGCAGCATTGATGCTGAACGGTAAGGTGATTGCCTACACATCCCGACAACTGAAGGTGCATGAAAAGAACTACCCTATCCACGATCGTCAGCTAGCTGCCATTTTTCATGCCTTGAAGTTTTAGCGTCATTATTTGTGTGGGGTTCCTTGTGAGATTTACATCGATCATCGGAGTTTGTAGCACTTGCTTAAGAAGAAGGACCTGAACATACGTCAGAGGAGGTGGTTGGAGTTGTTAAAGGACTATGATATTACTATTCTTTATCACCTAGGGAAGGCCAATGTGGTTGCCGATGCCATGAGTCGTCGGGCGGAGAGTTTGGGGAGTTTGGCATATCTACCAGCTTCGGAGAGACCTATGGCGATGGATGTTTAGGATTTGGCCAGACAGTTTATTAGATTGGATCTTTCGGAGCCCAGCCGGGTTCTGGCCTATGTAGTTTCTCGGTCTTCTCTATTTGATCACATCGGAGAGAGACAGTTTGATGACCCTTATTTACTTGATCTTCAGGGACAAGGTTCAGTGTGGCGATGCTCGAGATGTCACCATCGGGGATGATAGAGTGATGAGGATGCAGGGGCGTATTTGTTTGCCCAATGTAGATGATCTCTGAGAGTTGATTCCAGCTGAGGCCCATAGTTCGCGGTATTCCATCCATCCAGGTGCCGCGAAGATGTACCAGGACTTGAGCCAGTACTATTGGTGGAGACGGATGAAGAAAGATATAGTTGACTATGATTCTAGGGTCCTCAACTACCAGCAGGTGAAGTATGAGCATCAGTGTCCGGGTGGGTTATTGCAGCAGATTGAGATCACAGAGTGGAAATGGGAGCCATCACCATGAACTTTGTATCTGGACTTCCACGGACTGTGAGGAAGTTTGATTCTATTTGGGTCATTGTGGATCGGCTGACCAAGTCCGACCATGTCATACTTGTGTGCACCACCTACTCCTCGGAGCGATTGGCGGAGATCTACATCAGGGAGATAGTCCGGTTGTATGGTATTCCAGTTTCCATTACTTCAGATAGGCACTCAGTTTACTTCACAGTTCTGGAGAGCCGTGCAACAGGAGTTGGGTACTCGGGTGGAGCTGAGCACAACATTTCACCCCCAGACTGATGGGCAGTCCGAGCGCACTATTCAAATTTTGGAGGATATGCTCCGTGCATGCGTGATTGAGTTTGGAGGTTCATGGGATCACTTCTTGCCGCTGGCGGAGTTTGCTTATAACAACAACTATCAGTCCAGTATTTAGATGGCGTCGTATGAGGCCCTATATGGTAGGAGGTGCAGGTCCCCACTGGGTTGGTTCGAGCCAAGCGAGGCCAGATTGCTAGGTACTGAGATGGTCCAGGATGCAATGGACAAGGTCAAGGTGATTCAGGATAGACTCCGTGCAGCCCAGTCCAAACAGAAGAGTTATGCGGACAAGAAGGTTCGCGATGTGGCATTCATGGTTGGCGAGCGGGTTCTACTTCGGGTTTCACCCAAGATGGGCGTCATGAGATTTGGGAAGAAAGGGAAGCGGAGTCCGAGATTCATTGGCCCTTTTGAGATTTTGAGGCGTGTTAGGGAGGTTGCTTATGAGCTGGGCTTACCTCCCAGTCTAGCCGGAGTCCATCCAGTATTTCATGTCTCTATGCTCCGGAGATACCGTGGTGACCCGTCGCACGTATTGGATTTCAGTTCCGTTTAGCTGGACAAGGATATATCCTATGTTGAGGAGCCAGTGGCTATTTTGGACAGGCAGATTAGAAAGTTGCAGTGAAAGAACATCGGTTCGGTGAAGGTCCAGTGGCGGGGTCAGCCGGCCAAGGAGGCGACTTGGGAGACCGAGCAGGATATGCACAGCCAGTACCCTTATCTCTTTACTACTTTAGGTATTTTTCTACGCTCGTTCGAGGATGAATGAATGTTTAAGTGTAGGAAGATGTGACGTCTCGGCCGGTCATTTTTTAAATTTACGCCTCGATCCCCAATTAACTGCTTCCCCTAAGTTCATTTCTGCTATTTGTGGTTTGTCGGGATGTTCAGTTCTAGAATTTGGAGTGTTTTGGGACACTTAATCCCTAAATGAGAGCTTTATGGCCCGTATTCGGAACAGTGTTAATATGAGCTCGGAATGGAAATCTGATAGTTCCGTTAGCTCCGTTAGGTGATTTTGGGGTTGGGAGCATGTTCAGAATATATTTTGGAGGTCCGTAGCTCATTTAGTAAGATTTTGACAGTTGCAGTAGCTTTGTTAGGTGATTTTGGATATGTCTGCAAATTTTGAGGTCATTCTGATGTCGTTTGGTCGGGTTTTTGGTAGCCTGTAGGTATCGGAAGTTTTGGTTGAATCTTAGGCTTGAATCCGCCATAATATGATGATTTCTATGTTTAATGATATGTTTTTATGATTGGAACAATTTCGTATCGTGATTTGGAGTAGGTTGTTGGTTTTTGTTGAGGTCCCGGGGGCCTCGGGGTGTTTCCGGGGGTCAAACGGACCATTTTGAGTTATGAAGCAGGTCGAATTTGCTATCATGAGTGTTGGAGACGATTTCTCTATGTGATCGCAATAGGGTGATGCGATCGCATAGAAGGCTTGGGAGAAGGCTCAAAATTTGTTTTATGCGATCGCATAGCTGTGGTTAATTTTTCTCTGCGATCGCGAATGGTCTATGCTATCGCATAGTGGTAAGGTTAGGGGTCCCATGTCCTATAGTTTGTTCTATGCGATTGCGGAGCTGGGAGTGCGATCGCATAAGGTTATTTTTTTAAGCAATGCGATCGTAATGATATGTGTACGATCGCATAAGGTAAAAATGTGAGGTTGAAAAGTTGTTCTGTGCGATCGCATAGAGTATTTCACTGGGCGGACAGAATAAGTATATTAAATTTCATCCGCAAGGGTTTCACCGTTTTTGCAAAAATTCAAGCTAGGGAGCTCGGTTTTGAGTGATTTTTCACGTGCTTTTCAGATACAATTGTTGGGTAACGTTTTCTTACTCCCTTGTGATCATTATTCACTAATCTAAACTCAAATATTTCCTTTAATTTCGGATTTGGGTGTAAATTGAGGTACTTTCATAGAAGAAACTTTGATTATTTGGAGGGGCAAATGAACTTCGATTTCGATAAATTTTATATGGTTATACTCGTGAGAGTATGAGGGTTCCGAAAAAGTAAAAATATTTTGATTATGGGCCGATGGTTGGAGGGGTATTTTGGTCATTTCACCTATTTTTACTCCTTTATCAGTGTAATTAGTTACTTGCAATGTTATTTACACCTATGTAATTGGTTTGAATAGATTTGGGCCACTTGCAGGCGGATACTCGTGGCAAGGGAGTCATTTCTTAGCGGTTTTGTACTGGGATTGAGGTAAGTGACTTGTCTAACCTTGCGTGGGGGATTTTTTTCCCCTAGGATATATATGTGTTGATTTGAATGCCTTGTATGCAAGGTGATGAGCGTGTACTTGCGAAAAGTTTTGAAAAACCACTTTACTTGAACTGCTCAATCATTGTTATCTCTGTTATTTAATTGGTTTAATTGCAAGATTTATCCTGTGTTAACTATGGAAGCATGATTAGATAGGATTATCTGTCTAAAGGCATACTTGTCTTAATTGAATTCCCTGTAACATGTTGAGACTGGATTAGTTGTTAATTGTAGCTGTGTACTTCATATTTCTCTATTTTTTTTCTTTTATTTGATTGTGTTTGTGTTCTGTGGACTGCGGGTTCAATTACCGGAGATCCGGTGCAACTGAGGTAAAGTACTGCGGGTTTGATTCCCAAAAAAGCTGAGATACTGATATACAGATTGCGGGTCCAATTCCCGGAGATCCTGTGATACTAATATAAAGGACTGCGGGTTCAATTCCCGGAGATTCTGTGATACTGATATAAAGGACTGCGGGTTCAATTCCCGAAGATCCTGCGATACTGATATATGGAATGCGGCTTCGATTCCCGCAGATCCTGAATTGTTAGGTTTAAATGGACTGCGGGTTCAATTCCTGGAGATCCTAGAATTTTTATTTGTACTTGCTGTGTTAACCCCTCTTTGTTAGCTTAACTGAAGACAGCTTGTAGTGTTTATCATCTTAAACTTATTTCTATTTTGTATTGTTCGGTATTATTATCATTATTCTCGGTAGGGCCTTGACCTTCCTCGTCACAACTCCATCAAGGTTAGGCTTGGCACGTACTGAGTACCGCTGTGGTGTACTTATGCTACTCTTGTGCACACTTTTATTGTGCAGATCTAGGTCCATCTGATCAGAAGCACTACAGGTGACCTAGGCGCATTTTCAGGAGACTCAGGGTATGAATCTGCTACGTCCGCAGATCTGGCGGGTCTTCTTCTATTCTCCCTGAGTGATGTCAGTTATTTTCTTTATTTCAGTTGTATAGTTACTCTGGATGTATAGAGCAACAATTATACTCTCTTAGTCTATGTCGCCCGTGAGTTTTCGGTTCTTGGTAGTTGTATTTCTTTCAGGTATTTGGTAAAGTGTATGTGTCAAGCTGCACTTATTATATTTCGTTTATATCATTCCGCTGTTATCTTAACTATTGATCATAAGAGTTGTACATTCCGCATCGTGTTAGGCTTACCTAGTCGCGAAGATTGGGTGTCATCATGACAGGTTCACGATTGGTGAACTAGGGTCGTGATATTTTTGTAGCAGCACCAACAACAGCAGAAGAAAGAAGAAGAAGAAAACAAAAGAGGAAAAGAAGGAGGAGAAAGGGGGTTGAAGTTGTTTAAAAAGTGATACAAATTAAAAAAAAAATTAAAATTTTGTATAAATTAAATGGTGGCACTCAAATAAGGCGCCTTGTGCAATTTTTTATGTTAACATTTTAGAAGGATTTGCATCTATACCTGCTTTTTGGGTCACGTCTTAACTTGTGCCCGCTTTGAAAAAAAAATGCAAGTGTACCCACTTTTTTCGCATAACTTCAGCATAGGGGCTGAAGTAGCAAAGTCAATCACGCAAAACTTCCGCATTCTAGTAGATGGGCCTGAAGTAGCAAATGTGCTGAACTAAGTGTGCTGAAGTTTTTGTCTGTAATTGTTGAATTTAAGCATAATAACTGATGTTTTGTTCCCTATTTATTTTTATTTTTGTTTGTAATTGCTGAACTTAAGCATAATAGTTGAAGTTTTAGTTTCTATTTTCTAAAGTTTTTTTATAGTAATTGTTGAACTTAAATATAGTAGGTAACATTTATTCTCTATTTGCTGAAAATTTTGTTTATAATTGCACCAAAATAAGTTGAAGTTTTTTTGTCCTGGATTTATTAGTTTTTTCATTAAGCTTTTTCAAAAACTTCAGCAGAACATGCTAAAGTTATTAGCTCATTTATAGAAACATCAGCACTAAATAAGCTAAAGTTTTTTTTGTCCTGGATAAGCTTTTTCAAAAACTTCAGCAGAAGATGCTGAAGTTACTTAGTTCATTTGTAAAAATTTCAGCTAATTTGAAGCTTTTTTGTCTTGATTCAATAGTTTTTCATATTTCTTTTTCAAAAACTTCAGCAAAAGATGCTGAAATTATTTAGTTCATTTATAAAAACATCAGCACTATATAAGCTAAAGTTTTTGAAAAAAAAACTTCTAACATACTAGATAAATAATCAGATTGTCAACAATATCTAAATCATAATTTTGGAAACAATAAATGTCAAAATAATCGAATTATCATTGTCTACTAACTTATGTACGTGAAAATATTCATAAATTATTGCCTACTAACTTACTTAATTATTAATAATTTATTTTTAACTAATCTGATAAATATATTTATGACAATCATCCCATGAACTGAAGTTCATAGCAGCACCAGAAGCAGCAGAAGAAAGAATAAGAAAATGTAAGAGGAGAAAGGGGGATGAAGTTGTTTAAAAAGTGGGTACAAATTAAAATCTTTATAAAAAAATAAATATAGGTTAAATGGGGTCGACCAAATAGGACGCTCCGTGTAATACTTACAATATTTTACTTCAAACTTTTGTGCCTCCATCTTGACAGACAAATGTTTGTAAAGCGGGGCATTTGCATCTATATCCGCTTTTCCTCTCACGTTTTTACTTGTGCCCGCTTTTAACAAAAATTGCAAGCATACCTGCTTTTTCGCAACACTTCAGCATACGGGACTGAAGTAGCAAAGACAATAACGCAAAACTTTAGCATTCTAGCAGCCGGATCTGAAGTTCAACTCTAGAGCTGAAGTTTTTGTTTCGTAACAATCAAACTTCAGCTCTAGAGCTGAAGTTTTTATTTTGTAACTATCGAATTTCAGCTCTAGAGCTGAAGTTTTTGTTTGTAACTGCCGATCATAAGCTCTAGAGCTGAAGTTTTTGTTTGTAACTATCGAACTTAAGCTTTAGAGCTTAAATTTTTGTTTTGTAACTATCGAACTTCAGCTTTAAAGATGAAGTTTTTTATTTTGTAACTGTCGAACTTCAGCTCTAGAGCAGAAGTTTTTATTTTTAACTGTCGAGCTTAAGTTCTAGAGCTGAAGTTTTTGTTTTGTAACTGTTGAACTTCAGCTCTAGAGCTGAAGATTTTGTTTGTAATTGTCGAACATAAGTTCTAGAGCTGAAGTTTTTATTTATGCTCAGCTATTCAAATATAAATTTGTTTGCAACCCGTTTGATGCTACAGACATATACATCACCAACCCTTGCAAACATCTCCGTAACTGGAATCTACCATATATGAGTAGTTGCAAGCAGAAAAAATAAAAGCAGTTTTTCCAACAATAAAAAGATCAAAAAGGCAACTAGGTCCGTGAGATTTGAACAGGAAAGCAAGAAGTGAAACTTACACTTTTATGGAGTGAAGAGCACCATTCACGAAAAATAAAAAGTCCAAGGCATATATATGAATTCAGTATTATATTAATAAATTTCAATTAAATAACTAATATCAACGTACAATTTACAATAACGTTGATATTAATCCAAGAGGAGAAAGAAGAGGAGAAAGGGGACTGAAGTTATTTAAAAAATGGGTACAAGTCAAAAATTTCAAAAAAAATGGGTATAGGTTAAATGAGTGCAACCAACTAGGGCGCCCCGTGCAATTTTTACTTGTAAAGCTCTATAGGCAGTCCGAGTTGGAAAATACAAATTATTTGAGCACCTCCCCCTTTCTTTATTACATTGGTTAGTTTGTTACTCTAGTATATTTTTGGAAGTATTAACCCAAATAGCCGCTCACCTTACCACTTAAAATTAAGAATAATCGATAAATATATAATATGTGCATAATTTATATATTACATGTGTATAAAAGTGTGTAATCTATGTATATGATCAAAAAAGTAAATAATAAATGTCATGACCCAAAATTCATTGAGGGTCGTGATGGCGCTGGACACCATTGTCAAGCAAGCCAACAATAAATAACTAGTAACTTCTCGTTTTAAATATTCCGAAATCACTTCTTTTATACCTTTAAACAATATATAATAAATTTCACTCAATAAATAATGGAATATTTAATAATTTTAAATTTCTAAATAAACCTATAGACATCCCAAAACCCTGTATCACAAGTGCATGAGTTATTTCTAGGAAGCAATACAATACAACAACAGTCCAGAATACAAATTGAACAGAAGATATATACAATAATATGAAAGGGACACTGCTGGTTATGGGTCGTCTCGACAAGTGCAGCTCACCTAAGTCTCTCCATCAACCATACTGCTTCGCCTACCAGGCCACTAGTGATGCATGTGCTTGTGCAACAAAAATGCACATCAAGTGTAGTATGAGTATGAAATTATCGTGTACCCAATGATTATCCTATTTAATCTCGAATCAGTAGAGACGAGAGGTCTACTTTGATACTTACTAGTGGTCTAATAATGATATGTCCATAATAAAATGAATCGAGGATTTATATAAACATGGTTGTAATTCAATAGAGTGAAACATGTAACAAATTCTTTCTTTTATGTGAATTTTCAATATTTCTTTTTTTTCATCATTAATAAATATATTCTCAGGTCCGGAAGAGGCAATAACAACTTCAATAAGTTTAAAGGCAAGCAATACAAGCATGCACAAATCATGGCGCGGTCGTACAACCCGATCCAACAATATTTAAATTGTGCACTGCAGATGATTGAATGGAAAAAATCATAGATGCATCTATTTAATATACCGATGTGTTCGGCCCATTCCACAATAGATAAACACGTCCAAACAATCAAATTAATAATTCATCAAAGAGAAAATATTCAAGAAAAGGCAAGTTCCTCTTTTAAAAGTCAAGAAGTGATATCTGGCCTTTTTTAGAAATTCATTTACACATTCGATATGTGATGATAGGCTATAATTAAGTTCTTTAATCGCTCATTACACTCAAATTTACTGCACTTTAGTTGACTTTGCACTTTAACCGCTAGTATTTTTCACTAAAGGTAATTTTTATGTCTTGTAGGAGTAATTTCGAGCTATATAGATGTTATAGAATGATTTCAAGTGATTTAGATCTTTGAAGTATGAGTAAAATCCCAAAGAATTAAGCCGAGATCGTATTTGGGGATCAACAGATGATAGAGCAACAAAATGAAGATTCAAGTAGGTATATTGTACACTGTCTAATAAAATGCACATAACGTTTCGTTCAGAACTTCATTTAGGCAGATAACTCAAAGGGATACAACTTTTATTTTGTTAGTTCTTCCAAATTCCAAATTGTACAGGGTAAAATATGCAGTTGAAACCGCAATCGCGGACTTGACATGGACTGAAACAATAGCCTTGAAATGTACTGCGCCCGTACCGCGACCATTGCGCCTAGAACTGAAAATTATCCTTTTTCGCGTAGGTGAATGTATAATAGTTTGAGCCCGACCCTACTTGGTATATATACATGGAAAACTGTATTTGAAGGGAGGTTGGATATATTTTTTACACAAATGCGACCAAAGGAGGCAGAGACACAATAGGAGAAAGGCAGAGAATTCTTCTACGCGTTTTTCCTTCCTCTTCCTATTTTTCATTGTTGGTTATGACTTTTAGTATTCTAGTTTTACATACTATTATGAATAACTAATTTGTTATCTAGGATTTTGATGGAACCTTTTGTAGGATAAATTCTTGTTATGTTTTTATATAATTGAGCCATAGATTTACTCTATTTGTTCAACTATATTATTCTTTTGGTTTATTGAAGAGTCCTCAATTAGATGTGCCTATTTAGTATGTATTAGTTGAGAGAGAGTGCATATTTAAGTAGTTGTTGAATAACAACATGTCACGCCCCAAATCGGGGAACATGACCGGCGCCCGACCGGGTTGCCCCAGTCAAGCGGACCTGGGTGCCTTTCATTCCCACGCGTTACCCCTGAGTTGATTGTTTCTCATTAACCAAATATCTTACTAACCATGAGTGATTTCACATTAAACAAATAAAACCATACAAGTGATTCATTAACAAGTTTGCAGTTTTTACAACGCCCGACATAACATAATGTATACATAATACTGGAGTCCCACAGTTTACATGTCTACAGAGCCTCTAGGATACAAAAAAAAGGGGAAACAATACTTGCCGGTAACAAGGCTCCGGCTATACCTTACAAAACCAAAATGAAATCTTAACAAAGGTGGCATGAACCACACAGGGCCCTAAGGAAGAAAGGGGCTCACCAAAACGGGCAGTGGAAGGAGAAGGATACTACTGCCGATGAGCTGAAGTGCCTGCTACTGATCCACCTACAATCATAACACGAATGTAGCGCCCCCGGCAAAAGGGACGTTAGTACACTTGAATTGTACTGGCATGTATGGACAAACTTTGTCTCAAGTAAACTCAAGCCATTAAATTACATCAACAATTAATTAAGCCAGCCAACCATGTTTCCACATTTTCCTCATTTCAAATAATTCTCAACACAAAGCATTTTCTACGATCAACCAATTTAACAATTACCAATCAATCACATAAAGCACAAGTAGTCAAACAAAGGGGCAATCAGTGCCCCACAGGTTGCAAACTCTCCTGTCGTCTCCTTTCACAATTTCACATTATTGATTTTTGTATCAATTTTCAATAGCGATTTCGATCGCTTTCCATCCTTATTGCCCCTGACCACCCTTATTACCTCGGCCACCCTTATCACCCCAACCCACACCTTATTTCCTCACGTTGCGGCGCGCAACACGACCCCGCCTTACAGTTTAAAACACAACAATTTCAAACAGCAGATAAGGTACTACATACAATTTCAACAAGTTCAAATAAATAACTTGCACATTGTTTCATGTTCTCAATTATTTATCAAGCCAATATCACAACCAAGTTACAATATTTCCATAATCAAGAATATTCACATAAGTATGTTCAACAATTTTCCACAATTCAAGTGTTTCATCTCTTTCCACAATAAACCAATTCTCGAGTGTTTTGTTTCTTTTCCACAAGGTGCCATATAGGCCATTATAAGTATTATTCACAATTCTTTACCCAATTCAACTCTCATTTAACTTTCGGTTCATATTCTATACCACATCACTCATATTTCAACAACAACTTTGAGAATTTCACACAATTTCTCAAATTAACATTAACCAAGCAATTTTCACACATATAGGCGATTTCACAAGAATCAAAATTAGCCATACATACCTGGTGATGAGTTTTCATCCGTTAACTTTCTACTTTATGCTTACCCAAGATATCCTACTCTTGCCAACCTTGTTCTTGAAGACTCTTACTTCTACTCACTTCTTTTTACTATAAATCAAGTTCAATAATCATGCATGAGTGTAAAAATTCTATTTTCAAAAGCTATTATATGCAAACCTCTCTTTACACAATTTAAAACTGAAAATCAAAGAAAATAGTTAGGTTTTTTACCTTGAAAAGATTGGGGAAGTTGAATCCTTGCCCTAGGATCCTTTGAACTAAGATGGTTGGAACAATCTTTGAAGATGAAAGATTTCTCTCTCTAAAAACCCTCTCTTCTCTCTCTAATTTTGGTAAGATGATATGATAAAATGAAGAAGAAAGGTGTTATATTAAAGAAGAGATCGGGTCAAAATGTTACAAGAATCTGGACCGGGGCAAATCTGCGGTGCACTTTGCGACCGCAGAATCAACATGCGGTCCGCAGAGTGACCGCAAAATGGCCTCAAAATTACGCAGGTTCTGTTACAGAATGCGGCCAGAATGCGGTCCGCATGCTCGATCTGCGGTCGCAAAGTGCACCGCAGATTTGACATGCGATCGCATATCGATCGCACTTCAGCACGATTTTGGGAAACTCTCTAAAATGATTTGCGGCAAGAATGCGGTCCGCATAACAGGTTTGCGGTCGCATTCTTGACCGCATATTTGACACTTTTCGGAAAAATTAATTCTCTACATTTTTGAAACTTAAATCACTACCAAGGGTCCGAACCGCGGCGAGCAAGCTCGCCGCGAAGAATTCTACGCATTCCTAACACATTATTCGGACCATGACACCACAACTACTAGGTTTTATGCACAAAATTTTTACGGGGCCTTACACAACACTCCCGGTGTATGTGAGGAATCACTAACCAAGGGTTTAAAGGGGGGATTTGGTATAATGAAACCTTGGGTGCGATCTAAGTGAGTTGTAACAAAAGCCAACTAGCATAACTCGAGAGAGTGCATCTATTAAATTGTGGTAATTACTCGAGAGAGAGTTATGACGCTCATGATCGGTAGAGAATACTTAGGTGAATTTATAGAAAATATAGCGGGAATGATTCATATAATTGGGGAAATTATAAATCTAGACCTCCTTAATCTTGACTCCAATCCTTATCCTTGTTAATAGATAGTTTTATGGCTTTCTAGATTTGTTAGTTAGTTAGATAAAAATAATATTATAATTAGAAAATTGTTTGGACTTATGTTTCTAAGCGATATTGAACAACTATACCTAAGCCTTAGTTCTTTGTAGGATTCGACTTCGAACTTGTAAATGGAATTGTATTTGCAACGACCGCTTAGTCCTTTTTATAAGGCATACCTGGGCCTGATCAATATGTTTTAAGCATTTTAAGTTCGTCAACAAGGTTTCAAGTATAACAAGAAAGCATGATTTTGGGCACTAAACTACCCGGACTTAAGCATAATAGTAACTATGCACGGACTCTCGTGAGTATGTAATTAACTCACAACCACAACCCCATTTTGCCCTCCATGAACATGTCGTTAAGGCACCTAGTCCATACAACGAGGTAAGCCTAACAATGCAGAAAATAATATAACTTGTGGAAACAATTAATTAAACCAAGAAAAAATAGGAGGAAACGGTATATAAGTGCTACCTTGAGTATACAACTCAAAAATAAATTGCGGAAGTCTAAAATCTTATCCCCAAACCCGAAAACTCACGGTAACCACAAGCTAATAGAAAGAGAATACACTGTTCTAGCTTCAGACTGTCTAAACAACTGAAAGAAAAGGGTATATTAACTACTAAAGCTGGAACAGAAAAGAGACTCTTGGTCTGCAGACTCGGCAGATATACCTTTAACTCTCCGCTAGATCTCTCCGCCTCGCGGATAATATGCATGAGAGGAGATACCAGGATCTGCACATGAAAAACATGCGCAGAGGGGGCATGAGTACACTATAGCGGTACTCAGTAAGTGCCAAGCCTAACCTCGGTTGGGTAGTGACGAGGAAGGTCAGGGCTCTACTGAGGTTAAACAATATAATATGAATTAACAATATGAAAACTGATAGTGATAATCAGTACAGCAGTGAGAATAGACAGGTAAAAGAGGACAATAACAACTACACAACAAACAGAGTAAACACGAAATACATAAAGCTCAATACCAAATGGTAACAATGAGGATCTCCGAGGATACCGTCCTGTAGTCCTTTTCTCAACTGTCCCGTGGATTTTCCGCGATACCGTCCCGTAGTCCATCACATATATAAATCCGAAGAATCTCCCGAGATATCGTTCCGTAGTAAAAAGATCAATATGTGGGGGGGGGGGATCTACTAGGAATCTATCACGTAGTCCTAAAGTAAAAGTGTAGAGGGATCTATCGGGAATCTAACCCATAGTCCTAAAGTAAACAAACAAGGGGGAGCTACCGCAATCCCACATTCGTAGTCCCAATATAAATGCGCAAGCACAACTTGAAGATACTCAGAAATGAAGTACAAAAGACAAGCAACAGGTAATACTATCCTAGCATGCTTCACGTAGTACAATCAAGGCAGCTTAAATAAATAGGCTAGTTGAATAAACTAAACATGCTTTTCTAATCTAAAACAAGTTATAATTGCAAGTAATATAAGGCAAATATGAAGGAAACTCAGTCTTAATATCTTAAGTAAAAACCTGATTTTCAATAATTGGTTCAAGTACATGATCATCACCTCATGTACAAGGCACTCACATACCAAATAACTAAATGGGAAAGGTCCCCCACACAAGGTTAGACAAGCCACTTACCTCGAACCGGCTCAAAATCAACTAGAAACATGCCTTTTGCAACGAGTATCCGACTCTAATTTGTCCAAATCTATTCAATACAATTACATATTATAAATAACATCGCAAGCAACTAATTCTACTAATTAATCAAAGGTAAGGCGCGAAATTAGGCTAAATGACCAAAATGCCCCTCAGGCCAACATCTCGGAATAGGATAATCTTTGCACTTTTGGAACCCCCGTACTCGCAAGAGTCTAACCATACAAAAATCTCCCACATTGGAGGTCAAATACCCACTCAAAACTCTATTATTTGGTCTAAGAAGTTTCTTTCAATTTTTTCCAATTTTGGTCCTCAATTCGAATTGAAATGATGAATTTAACTACATAGTGATGAAATATAACTAGAAGGGATTAAAGAAAAGTTACCCAATAATCTTCACTTCAAAACCATCTCAAAATTTCCATCTCTCGAGCTCAAATTTGATTTTTCTAATTGTTGAAAACTATCCCTCGAAATCACTATTTCTGAATAGCGATTTCTGCTTCTGCGGACAAGGGACCGCATTTACGGTCCCCTTTCTACGGAACAAGTGCCGCTTCTATGGAACAAGTCCCGCTTCAACCACTTTTTACTTTTTTTCAGGTCCCGCTTCTGTGGTCTGATACCGCACATATGGATTCCGCTTCTGCGATTTCCGACTAATAGCCCAGAGCTGCATCTACAATAAAAATCTTGCAGGTGTGTAACCGCTTTTGAGGTTTAACTTCCGCGCCTGTGGAAAAGCTGAGGGAGCCCAAATTCTCCTCGTGCGATGGATAATGCCGCTTTTGCATTTCCCAAGTCGCAGAAGCAAAATACCAAAAGAGAAAAGCTTCAATAGCTGCAACACTTCTCCGATCTTCACGTCAACCATTCGAAATCATGTCGAGACCCCCAGGACCTCAACAAAAAGCACCAATAACACCTAATACCCTATTTGAACTTGTACCAATCCTCAAAATACCTTACACAACACCAGAAACCTGAATTAATCAATGATTTAAGCCAAAGAACTTTAAATTTCATCAAAACATACTTTCAATAAAAAACCTAACCAAAACATGTCCGAATGAACTCGAATTTTTAACACACGTCTCAAATGACACGACAGATCTATTGCAACTTTCAGAATTCCAATCCGACCCTCGGATCAAAAACTTCCTATCGGGCCAAAAATTTTAAAAATTCAAACTTCGGCATTTCAAGCTTAAATGAGCTACGGACGCCCAAAATACATTTCAAACTTGTTCCCAACCCCGAAATCACCTAACGGAGCTAACATAATCATCCAATTTTCATTCTAAGGCCGTCTTCACATTGTTCTGACTACGGACCACTTTCTAACACTTAAGCTCTCATTTAGGGACAAAGTGTCCCAAAACTCTCCGAAACCTCACAATTAGCTGGGTTGTCACATCCTCCTACAATTAAACATTTGTTATCCTCGAACAATCATAGAGAACATACCTGAAGTAGTGAAAAGATGAGAGTAACTGCTGCGCATACCCTGCTCGGTCTCCCAAGTCACCTCCTCATCCGGCTTACCCCGCCACTGAACCTTTACTGAAGCAATGTTCTTTGACCTGATCTTTTTGATCTAACTGTCCAGTATAGCCACTGGCTCCTCAACGTATGATAGATCTTTGTCTAACTGGATTAAACTGAAATTCAACACGTGCGATGGGTCGCCGTGATATCTCTGGAGCATCGAAACATGAAATACCGGATGAACCCCGGCCAAACTGGGAGGCAAGGCAAGCTCAGAGGCAGCCTCCCCAACTTGCCTCAAGATCTCAAAAGGCCCAATAAACCTCAAACTCAAATTTCTATTCTTCCCAAACCTCATGACGCCTTTCATAGGCAAAAGTCAAAGCAAAACCCGCTCACCAACCATATATGAAACATCACGAACCTTCTTGTCTGTGTAGCTCTTTTTTTTGGACTGGGCTGTACGGAGTATATCCTGAATCATCTTAACCTTTTCCAATGCGTCCTGAACCAACTCTGTGCCCAATAACCTGGCCTTACCCGGCTCAAACTAACCCACCGGAGATCTACACCTCCTACCATATAAAGCCCCATACGGCGCCATCTGAATGCTAAACTGATAACTGTTATTGTAAGAAAATTTTTCCAATGGCAAGAAATGATCCCAAGACCCTCCAAACTCAATCACACGTATGAAGCTTATCCTCAAGAATCTGAATAGTGCGCTCGGACTGTCCATCCATCTGGGGGTGCAATGCCGGTGCTCAACTCCACCCGAGTACCTAGCTCCTACTGCACGGGTCTCCAGGACTGTGATGTAGACTGAATACCTCTATCTGAAATAATAGAAACTAGAATACCATGCAAAGAGACATTCTTCCGGATATAAATCTCTGCCAACCACTCTAATGATTAAGTGGTACACACAAGAATGAAATAAGCAGACTTGGTCAGCCGATCTACAACAACCCAAATGACATCAAACTTCTTCAAGGCCCGTAGGAGTCCAGATACAAAATCCATGGTGATGCACTCTCATTTCAACTGCAGAATCTCTATCTGCTGAAGTAATCCACCCGGGCACTGCTGCTCATACTTTACCTGCTAGAGACACATAACCAACTATATCTTTCTTCATTTGCCTCTAGCAATAGTGCTGCCACAAGTCCTGATACATCTACGTGGCACCCGGATGTATGGAATACCGTGAACTATGGGCCTCTACTAGAATCAACTCTCGAAGTCTATCAATATTGGGCACACAAAACCGACTTTGCATCCTCAATACCTCGTCATCTCTGATGGTCACATCTCTAGTATCTCCACGCTGAACGTTGTTCTTAAAGACAAGCAAATGAGGGTCTTCATACTACTACTTCATGATCGATCAAATAAGGAAGATCGGGAAACCACACAAGCTAGAACCCAACTGGGATCCAAAATATCCAATCACAAACTAGTTGGCTAAGGTCTGAACATCCATCACCATAGGCCTCTATGAAGCTGGTAAATATGCCAAACTCACCAATTCTCGGCCCGACGACTCAAGGCATCCGCCACCACATTGGCCTTGCCCAGGTGATACAGGATATTGATATCATAATCCTTCAGCAACTCTAACCACTTCCTCTAACGCATATTTAGATCCGTTTGCTCGAGTAAGTGCTGCAAGATTCGATGGTCAGTATAGATCTCAAAAGCCACGCCGTACAAATAATGACGCTTGATCTTCAAAGAATGAACAATGGAAACTAACTCAAGGTCATGGACATGGTAATTCTTTTCATGTATCTTCAACTGTTTGGATGCGTAGGCAATCACCCTACCATCCTGCATTAACACCACTCCAAGGCCAACTCTCGAGGTGTCATAATAGATAGTATAAGACCCTAAACCGGTAGGCAACATCAAAATTGGGGCTGTAGTCATAGCTGTCCTGAGCTTCTGAAAGATTGCCTCACACTCATATGTCAACTGAAATAGGGAACCCTTCTGGATCAATTTAGTCATAACGGCCGCAATCGATGAATATACCTCCATGAAATAACGGTAGTAGCCCGCTAAACTAACAAAACTACGAATCTATGTAGTTGAGGATGGCCTTGGCCAACTCTGTGCGGCCTCTATCTTCCCCGGATCTACCCGATTACCCTCACTCAAAATCACGTGGCCTAAGAATGCCACAGAACTCAGCCAAAACTCATATGTTGAAAACTCTGCATATAGCTTCTTTTCCCTCAAAACGGTCTTCAGGTGTTGCTCATGATCTTCCCGAATCTAGGAATACACCAGAATATCATCAATAAAAACAATAACGAACGAGTTAAGATATGGTCTGAACACACTGTGCCTCAAATGCATGAAAGATGCTCGGGCATTGGTCAGTCCAAATGACATAACAGGGAACTCGTAATGACCATACCGAGTCTTGAAGGCAATCTTCAAGATATCTGGCTCCCGAATCTTCAACTGATGGTAACCTGAGGGCAAGTAAATCCTAGAAAACACATGTGCGCCCTGAAGCAGGTCAAATGGATCATCAATACAATGCAAAGGATAATGGTGCTTCACTGTAACCTTGTTCAACTAGCGATAATCAATACACATACGCAAAGATTTTCCATCTTCTTCACAAACAAGACAGTAGCACCCCAGAGTTACACATTGGGTCGAATAAAACCCTTATCAAGCAATTCCTACAACTGATCCTTCAACTCAGGAGGCTGAGTTCCCCGCAACAGATCAATGCCAAAATCAATATCTCTATCGAGCGGCATACCCGGAAGATCAGCTGGAAACACATTGGGATAATCCCGTACCACTGGAACTAAATCAACAGAAGGGGTATTAACACTAATATCTCTCCTATAAGCTAAATACGTGGTACACCCTTTCTCAACCATACACTGAGCTTTAAGAAAAGAGATCACTCTACTAGGAGTGCGATCTAAAGTGCCACTCCACTCAACACACTAATACCTGGCATAGCCAGCATCACGGTCTTGGCGTGGTAATCAAGAATAACAAAATGGGGAGACAACCAGTCCATGGCCAAAATAATGTCAAAATCAACTATACCGAGAAACATTAAATCTGCTATGGTCTTAAAACCACGAATAGTCACCAAACGTGACCGAGAAATGCAATCCACAACAAGCGAATCCCCTATAGGAGTAGAAAAATAAATGGGGTCACTTAAAGAATCTTGAGGCATACCGAAATGCGGAGAAAAGTAAGAAGACACATAAGAATAACTAGAGCCCAGACTGAATATAACCGATGCCTCTCTGTGACAAACCAGTATAATACATGTAATGACAGAGTCGGAGCTAACAACTTCGGTACGAGCAGGAATAGCACAATATCTTGCTCGGCCCCTCTCTCGAGGGTGACCTCTATTTCTCCGATCTTCACCGGTAGCTGGCTGGGCAGGTGGGGTAGCACCTGGAGCTATGATCATGGCCTGAGAACTCTGAGAAGCACGCTATGGTTGAGTAGTCTGTGAAGATGCACCCCTACCAAGTCTAGGGAAGTCCCTAACCATGTGGCGTGTATCACCACACTCAAAACAAGCTTTGGGAGGACACGATGGTTGTGACTAAATAAGGCCAAGTCTGTTGGACTGACCTCTGGAAGCATCCCACGCAGGAGGCGCGCAAGAAACTAGAGGTGCATAGTAAGGCTCCTGAGGTATAGGCGGAGCTAGAGCACTGCTGGCTACTTGAAGAGCTGAATAGATCGGGTGACTCGCATAACATCTGCCATAACAACTTGCTAATGGGGTACGGGCACTAGAGTAATGACCCAACACTCGAGACCTCTTGGCCTCCCTCTCCCTTGCTCCCTGGCGAGCATACCCTCAATCTTCCTTACAATGCTCACTACCTACTGATAAGGAATGTCCATCTCCAACTCTCGAGTCTTGCTAGATCTGATGGGTGGGATAAGACCCGTAATGAACCTGTGAACTGTCTCCCGAACTATAGCAACCAAAGACGGTGCATGCCTGGCCAACCTGATATAGCAGATAGCATACTCCAAAATTATCTTAGCACCTTGGCGCAAATATTCAAACTCTTCAAGCCATACGCCACAGAGACTCTAGGGGACAAACTCTCTCATGAACATATTTGAGTACTGGGTCCAAGTCAGTGAAACAGCCTCGCTTGGACTATCTATCTCATAAGTGAGCCACCAATCATAGGCGGTTCCCACGAAGCTGAAAAGCAGTGAAAGAAACCCCGCTGGACTCCACTATGCCCATAGTACAATAAATGTGATGACACTTCTCTAGAAATCCAGAGGCATTGTCTAATGCTAATCCACTGAATACTGGGGGATCATACTTCTTGAACCTCTCAAGTCTCCACTGCTCATCCTCTAAAGTAGCTGACCCGTCCTCGGGATGAACTAGCACTACAGGTGGTACGGGAATAATCTCGGGAGCCTACTCAACATGCACTCGCTGCTCAGGAGTGCAAACGGTGGGAGTCTGTGCTCCTCCCCCTGCCTGGGATGTGGCTGCAGCAAGGGGAAACAACCATGCTTGAGCCAAAGTGGTGTACATGCTCATGAACTGAGCCAAAGTATCTTAGAGAGCTGGAGTAGTAGTGGTAGTAGTAGGCATTCCTGGTGCGTAGGCTCTTGTTGGATCCACTAGTGCTGCCTCGATGGCAGCTTGTGCAGGTGCTCTGGTTGTACCACGTGCGCGTCCTCGACCTCTCCCCCGACCCTAGCCTCTGACGGTTGTAGTAGGGGACGAGGGTGCCTTATCATCTCGAGTAGCACGATTCCTCACAATATGTGAGAAATAGAAGTCAGAAGTTTGGAATTGATGTCAAAAATATCGCACGGCAAGAAATTCAATAAAATGAAGATTTTTCCTAGAAAGTTACATAGCCTCTCAAAGATAAGTACAGATGTCTTTGTACCAATCAGTGATACTCTAAATAACCAGCCTATGCTTCATGACTGCTATGAACCTAGAGCTCTGATACCAACTTGTCAAGGTCCCACTTTGCTCTCCTTGAACCTTTCATGATGGCACCAAGTCCCTACGACTAGGTAAGCCTAACAATACCGAAAATTATATAAATTGCGGAAACATTTAATTAAACCAAACAAATTTAGGAGGAAACGGTATATAAGTTCCATCTGGCATATACAACTTAAAATAAAATCATGGAAGTCTGAAATCTCATCCCAAAACCCGGAAACTCACGGAAACCACAGACTAATAGAAAGGTAATACGATGTTCTAACTCGAGAATATCTAAACACCCGAAAGAAAAGGGTAGATTGACTACTAAAGCTGAAACAAAATAGAGACTCTTGGTCTACGGACGCGACAGATATACCTCGAAGTCTTTGCTAGATCTCTCCGCCTCGCGGATAGTGCGCCTGAGTGGAGGTACCCGGATTTGCACATGAAAAACATGCATAGAAGGGGCATGAGTACACCATATCGGTACTTAGTAAGTGCCAAGACTAACCTCGGTTGGGTAGTAACGAAGAAGGTCAAGGCCTTAATGAGGTTAAACAATAAAATATGAATTAACAATATGACAACTAACAGTAATAATGAGTACACCTGTAAGAATAGATAGGTTAAACAAGACAATAACAACTACACAAAGAACAGAGTAAACACGAAATATGTACCGCTCAATACCAAATGGTAACAATGAGGATCTCCCAGGATACCATCCTGTAATCCTTTTCTTAACTGTCTAGTAGATCTCCCAGGATACCGTCTCGTAGTCCATCACATGTGTGAATCCGAAGGATCTCGCGGGATATCGTCCCATAGTTCAACTATCAGTATGCGAGGGGGATCTACCGAGAATCTAATGCATAGTCTCAAAGTAAAAGTGCAGTGGAATCTACCGGGAATCTAACCCGTAGTCCCAAAGTAAACAAACAAGATAGGAGATACCAAAATCCCACATCCGTAGTCCCAATGTAAATACGCAACCACAGCCCAAAGATACTAAGAAAGAAGTACAAAAGACAAGCAATGGGTAGTACTAGCCTAGCATGCTTCACGTAGTACAGTCAAGGCAACTTAAACAAATAGGAAAGTTGAATCAACTAAACATGCTTTTCTAATCGAAAACAGATTATAATTGCAAGTAAAATAAGGCAAATATGAAGGAAACTCAGTCTGAATATATTATGTAAAAATCAGATTTTCAACAATAGGCTCAAGTACGCGCTCGTCACCTTGCGTAGAAGGCACACGAATACCATATAACAAATCATAAGGGGAAAGATCCCCACAAAAGGTTAAACAAGCCACTTACCGCGAACCGGCTCAAAATAAACTAGAAATCACGCCTTTTTCCACGATTATCCGACTCCAAATGGCCCAAATCTATTCAATTTAATTATATATATTAAATAACACCTCAAGTAACTGATTCTACTAATTAATTCAAAGCTAAGGCGCGAAATTAGGTAAAATAACCAAAATGCCCCTCAGGCCGATGTCTCGGAATCAGATAATTTTTATATTTTTAGGATCCCCGTACTCTCGCGAGTCTAACCGTAATAATCTCCCAAATCGGAGGTCAAATACCTACTCAAAACTCCATTATTTGGTCTAAGAAGTTTCTACCATTTTTTCCCAATTTTGGTCCTTAATTCGAATTTAAATGACGGATTTAACTACATATTGATGAAATATAACTAGAAGGGATTAAAGTAACGTTACCCAATAAACTCCTCTTCAAAACCCTCTCAAAATCGCACTCTCCCGAGCTCAAATTTGATTTTAAAAGCTTTTGAAAACTAACCCTCGAAATCTCTATTTTTGAACAGTGATTTCCGCTTATGTCGACAAAGGACCGCATTTGCAGTCCCGCTTCTCCGGTCTAATACCGCACTTGCAGATGCTTCAGCAAATTATACACCGCTTCTATGGTTTCCCACTAATAGCCTAGAGCCGCATCTGCGATAAAAATCTTGCAGGTGTGTAACCGCTTCTGCGACTTAACTTCTGCACCTGCGAATAAGATGACGGTATGAGCATGTGATTTTTGCCCCATATGGTTCACTGCGACAGAATTCCAATAATTAGGTCTTTCTTTTAAGTATCTGCAATTTTTATGGATTTTTGTAGGATTTTTATTTAATTATTGCATATGTTTAATTTTTTGTTTTAAATTTTGAAAAATATCAAAATATCATGCATTGCATTTAGGATTTATTTTTATACTTCTAGGAGTGATTAATTAGTTATTTGCTTTATGTAAATTTGAAAATCACAAAAATAACTCATTTTTTATATTTTTTTCTCTTTTAGTTTTAGATTTAAGTAATGTTTACAATTTATAATTAGTTAATTCGTTTGATTTCACATTTTTAGACAATTCAGGATTTGTTTAAAATTATTAGAATTTTAAATTAGAAAAGAAAGAAACTAAGAGGAATTAAAAGAAAAGAAATTAGAAAAAGGGATTGGGTCTTCTTTAAAGACCCAAATTTGGGTCAAATTCACCTTATCCCAACCACTCTCCGCTATACAAAAAAATTCTCAGGCCCAAACACCTCTCTATCGGCCGAGCCCAAAAACGTAACCCGGCCCGTTCGTAACCCTCCACATAAATACACTATTATAATATTTTTCTCCCAAATCAAACCCTAAACCTAATAAGACCAGAGGCGGCACCCCCTACTACTTCTTCATCTTCCTCATTCTTCAACTTGCCCGCGCTCACCCTTCATCCCCCTCTCCACGTCACCTTATCCTCAATGGATTTGTGTACAACGTTTCTCTGAAATTGCACAATTTTTGTACAAAGAAAGGACGATGCTGGACTAATGGGAGCCGTGGATTGATGAAAATCGATCATTGCCCTCCATTTGTCCTAAATTATTCAAAAACCAGAAGATTTTTTTGGATTTAGGAACGTTTTTGAAAGCTTTTGAAGGCTATAAGTATGAGGTAAGTCCTATGTGCTAAAAAATGGAGAGAATATACATAGAATGTGGTGATTGGACTGTTTGGTGTTATGTCTGGGTATGATTTCCTCAGTAGGTTCACTGTAGTTGTTTTCACATATGAACTAAATGTGGTGATTGGAGTTGCTTTTAGAATATTTCACACCACTACTAAATCTCAAGGTGTAGGTTAATCGCACAGATTCATCGTTGATTTATTTTACAAGTTTTAATTTTCGGATTTGGGCGCGTTTTTTGAAAGCTTTTGAAGGCTATAAATATGAGGTAAGTCCTATGTGCTAAAAAACAGCGAGAATATACACAGAATGTGGTGATTGGACTATTTGGTGTTATGTCTGGGTATGATTTCCTCACTAGGTTCAACTGTAGTTTTTTTCACATATGAACTAAATGTGGTGATTGGAGTTGCCTTTTGACTATTTCGCACTACTACTCAATGTCCTAGGGTAGGTTAATCGCACAGATTCATTGCTGTTTTTTTTACAGGTTTTAATTTATGGATTTGGGCGTGTTTTTGAAAGCTTTTGAAGGCTATAAATATGAGGTAAGTCCTATGTGCTAAAAACGGAGAGAATATACACAGAATGTGGTGATTGGACTGTTTGGTGTTATTTCTGGGTATGATTTCCTTTCTAGGTTCAACAGTAGTTGTTTTCACATATGAACTAAATGTGGTGATTGGAGTTGCCTTTTGACTATTTCACACCACTACTCAATGTCATGGTGTAGGTTAATCGCACAGATTCATCGCTGTTTTATTTTACAAGTATTAATTTTCGGATTTGGGCGCGTTTCTGAAAGCTTTTGAAGGCTATAAATATGAGGTAAGTGCTATGTGCTAAAAAACGGAGAGAATATACACAGAATGTGCGATTGGGCTGTTTGGTATTATGTCTGGGTATGATTTCCTCACTAGGTTGAACTGTAGTTGTTTTCACATATGAAATAAATGTGGTGATTGGAGTTTCCTTTTTACTATTTCACACCACTACTCAATATCATGGTGTAGGTTAATCGCACAGATTCATTGCTGTTTTATTTTACAAGTTTTAATTTTCGGATTTGGGCGCGTTTTTGAAAGCTTTTGAAGGCTATAAATATGAGGTAAATCCTATGTGCTAAAAAAATAGAGAGAATATACACAGAATGTGGTGATTGGACTGATTGGTGTTATGTTTGGGTATGAATTCCTCACTAGGTTCTACTGTAGTTGTTTTCACTTATGAACTAAATGTGGTGATTGGAGTCGCCTTTTGACTATTTCACACCACTACTCAATGTCATGGTGTAGGTCAATCACACAGATTCATCGCTGTATTATTTTACAAGTATTAATTTTCGGATTTGGGCGCGTTTTTGAAAGGCTTTGAAGGCTATAAATATGAGTTATGTCCTATGTGCTAAAAAACGGAGAGAATATACACAGAATGTGGTGATTAGACTGTTTGGTATTATGTCTGGGTATGATTCCTCACTAGGTTCAACTGTAGCTGTTTTCACATATGAACTAAATGTGGTGATTGTAGTTGCCTTTTGACTATTTCACACCACTACTCAATGTCATGGTAGAGGTTAATCACACAGATTCATTGCTGTCTTATCTTACAAGTTTTAATTTTCCGATTTGGGTGTGTTTTTGAAAGCTTTTAAAGGCTATAAATATGACGTAAGTCCTATGTGCTAGAAAACAGATAGAATATACACAGAATGTTGTGATTGGACTGTTTGGTGTTATGTCTGGGTATGATTTCCTCACTAGGTTCAACTGTAGTTGTTTTCACATATGAACTAAATGTGGTGATTGGAGTTGCCTTTTGACTATTTCACACCACTACTAAATGTCATGGTGTAGGTTAATCGCACAGATTCATTGCTGATTTATTTTACAAGTTTTAATTTTCGGATTTGGGCACGTTTTTGAAAGCTTTTGAAGGCTATAAATATGAGGTAAGTCTTATATGCTAAAAAACGGAGAGAATATACACAGAATGTGGTGATTGGACTGTTTGGTGTTATGTCTGGGTATAATTTCCTCTCTAGGTTCAACTGTAGTTGTTTTCACATATGAACTAAATGTGGTGATTGGAGTTGCCTTTTGACTATTTCACACCACTACTCAATTTCATGGTGTAGGTTAATCGCACAGATTCATCGCTGTTTTATTTTACAAGTTTTAATTTTCGGATTTGGGCGCGTTTTGAAAGCTTTTGAATGCTATAAATATGAGGTAAGTCCTATGTGCTAAAAAACGGAGAGAATATAAGCAGAATGTGGTGATTGGACCGTTTGGTATTATGTCTGGGTATGATTTCCTCACTAAGTTCAACTGTAGTTGTTTTCACATATGAACTAAATGTGGTGATTGGAGTTGCCTTTTGACTATTTCACACCACTACTCAATGTCATGGTGTAGGTTAATCGCACAGATTCATTGCTGTTTTATTTTACAAGTTTTAATTTTCGGATTTGGGCGTGTTCTTGAAAGCTTTTGAAGGCTATAAATATGAGGTAAGTCCTATGTGCTATAAAACAGAGAGAATATACACGGAATATGGTGATTGGACTGTTTGGTGTTATGTCTGGGTACGATTTCCTCACTAGGTTCAACAGTAGTTGTTTTCACATACGAACTAAATGTGGTGATTGGAGTTGCCTTTTGACTATTTCACACCACTACTAAATGTCATTGTGTAGGTTAATGGCACAAATTCATCACTGATTTATTTTACAAGTTTTAATTTTCGGATTTGGGCGCGTTTTTGAAACCTTTTAAAGGCTATAAATATGAGGTAAGTCCTATTGGTACGCTCAAATTACAACTTGATAATTAGTGTAAGGCGGTCGGTGTCAAATATAGTAACCCAACTAGGTTGGGGTCGAATCCCACAGGGAATAGGTGTGAAACGATTACTGGAGTTAGTGTGTTACCCGACTAGAATCTTAAATCTATTCCGTTAGTAGTAACATGAAAATGTTGTAAGAGTAGTAGAGTATGAGTGAAAGTTGTTTTAGAGTAATAACTAATTTGACTGCTTGGTGTAGTAATTAATAATGTTGATTAAACCAAGGTTGTGTTCCCATAAATATTGTGTAATGCTATCGGTGTTAATATGACATATTTCTAATAGTTAGTTATTGATATGCAATTGATATCTATGCAACTACCCAATATTTCCCAATACTTGAATAGTATTTCCTCTCTTGCTTTTTCCCAAAAGTCTAAGAGTCACAATTTATAACAATCAATGGATGCCAAATAAAACCCATTTATCCCTAAGCGATTCTATTAAACGAGGTGTAAGGCCTCGAGTTTTTGTTATTTACTTCTTCCAAAATCTAACTCACTTTCCCAAGCTAAGTAAGACTAAAATGGCTTTTGTCAATGTTTGCAACCACCAACAATAAATGAAGAATGAGAAGTAAAGAAATATCAACCAACCATTATATATATATTCAATGTTAAACATCCATTTACATTACACCCATTTAGGGTTCACAACCTTAGTATTTAAGTTTAGCCACACATGCTAAAATACAAAATACAAGGTGTAATAAATGTCATAAATGCTTACAAAGTAAGAGAATCTTCAACCAAAAGCTTCCAAAAAGATGAAGTACTAAAGTCTTGGAGTCTAGTGTAAAGTCTAAACAAGATATTCCCACACAAGATTCTAAAAGGTATTTATAGATGGACCAAATTTGGACAAAAATCTAACAAGTACCCTTCCAGGTCAGCTTTGCGACCGCAGATCTATCGCATAACAGGTATGCGGTCCGCATATTGAGAGGTGGCGTCGCAGATTAAACACCCTAGTTGTCCGTTCTTCCATTGCATTGCCATTCTGCGGTCCGCACAGTGATTGTGGGACCCAGATGGTACTGCATAATTGACTCCTGGGTTTTCTTCGTGTTCATTTTGCAGTAGAAATGCAATCCGCATGTTTACTATGCGATCGCAGAATGCGTCGCATTCTTGACATGATTTTTAGCTCCAGCCACTATTTTACTCTGCGATTTGGTGCGCAACTATGCGGTCCGCATGTGCAATCTGCGACCGCATATTGGTCCGCAGACTTGCCTTTGTGCAATACTTTGCCCTTTTCTTGTCTTATTGCTTCCATTTTCGTGTCCTTGGTCTTTCCTTCCTCTTGATCTATAAGAGCACAAAATCATATAAATATGGACTACATTTTGCAATAAAACAAGCTAATTTCTAAGCAATTAGTATGTAAATGTGCCGAATTTCTCTGGCACATCAACACCCCCAACTTAAATTCTTTCTTGTCCCCAAGCAAACAGAACATACCTATGCCAAACTTTATTCACAAACATAACACAATAATGACACAAGATAGTGTTCATTGCCAGTTTTTCAAGCATGTACGTAAACAATCGCGCCACTCCTCCCAGACTAGAAGTATGCACATAGAAACAGACCAATCATGCAAGCTCTGAGCCTCATATTGTGACTAAGTGTTACCCTCAGCTGAATGCATTTTTGTTTGACTGAAAAAGGCTCAACTTAGTTAAATTCCACAGTTCATGCACTCTAACCAGAAATGATGTCCCAAACTCACAATCTTTACAACATTTACAAGGACAGCTCAAAAAGAAGATTCACGCTCAGAAGGAACTTCAAGTGCCACAACATGTGATACGATAGGCTTGCCTTTATTTTAATTCGTCACTTATTCAAGAATGATCGGTTGGATGTCCCACAAGGACTTTTTAGCTTTGTAGTGAAGGTTTAGGGAAGGTCGGATAAGCATCTGGGTACAAGTGACTTCACCCTCCTTGAACAATACTCGCAAGTGCCATTCTTTTGCACTTTGATTCTCTTCAACCCTCATGACCTCATTAGTATCTAGTTCCCAACATGGACCTACCTTACATACATCCTTTTACTTTTTATTCAAAACTCCACAATTTTTGTACATACACATGTTTCTCTTTTTTTTTTTATACACATAGCTAAATAGACTAACTTTTGCTTTCATTTTTCTTTTTCTTTTGGAACTTGAATGCTATAATACAAACACTTTTTGAGGTATGTGACCTTGGACTCAATGCACAACCTTATCCATTTCTACGTTTACCCCACCCCAAACTTAGGCTTTTGGCCTCATTCTAGATGTTCAATGAGCTTCAGGTTCAACAGAGGGAATTACTTCGCAAAAGGGAAAGGTTTGTAACGAGTTAGCCAAAGAAAGGTTTAAAGGCTCAAAATGGGTGCTAGTGATATTATCTGTGCACGGGAGGCTTGAAAGGCTAAAGAGGTTTTAACAATAAATCTAAGAATGCCTAAGATCATTCCTCCAACTAAACATACTATCATTAGTATTGAAGTATTGAAAGACCAACTAGGTAAGTTCTAGATGACAGAAGTAGACACAAGAATTATATGCAAATACATAACTCGCACACACATCGTACATGAACTGCTTTATTCACATTGTTTATCACTTTCAAGCAACTATTTTGCAATTCAAAGCTTTTATGGGCTGCCATAGAGTCACAGAATGAGCCTCAGATTCACAGAATTGGTCATAAAGACAAGTTCCTTTAAGACAGTCGTCAATCTATCTATCATTGGGACGATTCGACAAAGATGACTATAGGAGGATATGTGCTATGTAAAGATAGACATGCTTGACACTAAGCAAATCCACTAAACTAATCACATTGATTTACACCCAAGGTTCTGATTCTACTATTACACTCTTGGAAAAGAATCAGACAAAGAAAAACCAAGAGGAACTGATTTACTAACTAATCAACACAAACGAATCAAAACATAAACATTGCTTTATATACCAAAGTTGTACCAATGTACACAAGTTTGGATACGCACAAGAACAAAAAGCATCACTATATACAAGACAAAAAATTACACCAAGGTACCCCGCCCCCAACTTAAAAAGATGCAATGTCCCCAATGCATAGAAATTAAAAAGCAGAGTTTGAGGGAAGACTCCCTAAGGCATACTAAGTGCTCTGGGAGTCGGCAGCTAGCTGAGTGCCGGGGTGATCCCCCTATGGTGTGGCTGTGAGGACTGGTGTGGGCTCAGTCGGAAGTGTGATCTCCGCTACTGGTAGATGCTCTGGGTAGGAGAAAGGACTGGCACTGGAGCTGGAACTTATGCTGGAGGTACTGTGTCCTCAGTTGGCTCCTGAGAGCTGCTAGATGCATCAGCTATAGAAGGGGCTGCTACATAAGCTGTGGGACCCCCTCTGTCAATCAAGGATCTCACAGGGAAACCTCAATCTATGAACGCTCATCCTTATCAGCATCATCATTATCCTGAGGTGAAGCTGGAGCAGCTGCCTTCCCCTTATCAATAGGCTGAGGGGCTTCATCACTGGAGAACCCTGAGCTATCTTCTTCATCATCACTCTCACGCTCTCTATCATCTTCCTTATCAGAGGCAATGTCAATCGGTCCATTAGGAGCTGGGGTATATGAGTCTCCAGGAGTAGGAATGACAGGGTCGGCCATCAAATTTGTGAAATCAAGGCCCAAATCTGGCACCACATCTATACCCTTGTCACCCGCCACAGGAAAGAGGGTTGAAATGTCGAAGTCCAAATTCTGCATCTTTTGGAAGTCGACTTTCATAGAAGCAACCTTCTTCTTCAGTTCGTGCAAACCAGATACTTCTCCCCGTTCCAGCTTCTCTACCCACAATTCAAGTCCCTGCAGCCGCTCTGCATATGATGCTGTTTCTGCTGAATGTCTGCTATAGCCGACTGCATAGGAGTTAGGGCCTGCTTGATCAAATTGGGCAATGTCTTCACAAGCTGGTCGACCTTGGAATTTGCATGCGTAGCTAACAGACCAAGCTTTGAGACTACCAAACTAGCCTGTGAGGTCTGAGCAGTAGTTGCAGTAGTCTGGACAGTGGTAGCAGTAGTCGGGGTAGTGGTGGAAGGAGTGGAGGACTTAGCAGCATCAGCCTGAGTGATAGGAGGCTGGGATGAAAGGAGGTCCTCCTGAACTAATGCCGCAGGGGGGATCACAGCATTACGAAGGCGGTTGATATCTGTGATCCCTTGCTCCCGACCTGTAGCATCCCTCTGGAGATCAATGGGAACTTGAGCAGCATGGCATATGGCAGTGATCAAGGATGGAAATGGGAGAGAAGTGGCATCTTGCATTCCTCGTCGACCCATCTCTTGAAAGATTATCTCCCCCACGTTCACTTTGATACCCTGGATGATACAAACAAATAGGAGGGCCTTCTCAATGGCAATATCGGTCTCATGATTGGTTGGGATCACCCTGGATGCAAGAAATGCAAGCCAGTATCTTCCCTCTCGTGAGAAGCTCTCCTTGTAAATTTTTTGCCCAGATTGTATCCATGCAGGGGTCCCAATTGCTATGACTGAGGCAATCCAACTCCTTTAACCCTCCTTGTTGGCGAATTTAGCTTTGTACTCCGCTATGGATGTGTCCTCTTCCCAGTCTGGGACAAGAATCGAATTGATGGCCTTGGCACTACACTTGACTGTGAAGCCCGGAACATCCACCTTGTCAAGGTACATCTTCTTCCTCTTGTGGTGTTTGGTTCGGGAAGCTCCGTAGTTGGCGTAGAATTCCCAAACTAGTGACTCATTGTATGTGGCAGGAGGTTCAGTGAAACCCATCCATTTCCTCCACTTAAGGTTTGCTAGGATGTGCGGGTATTTGTCCTTAAGGCCATTGAGGCTCAATTGCTTTTCCGAAAGGAGTTTTCTCCGATCGAGCCCAGCTTTGTATTTTTCCCTTGAGCCCTCAATACCCCAAAGGAGATGGTACGCAGTGCCTTTAGCTGCTTGTTTTCTTCTTGCTTCAGCATGTATATTAACCCCAGGCCCAATATCTGCTTCCTCAGGTTAGGAGGCTGATTCTTGTGGCGGGTCCACTCTTTGTCTTTTGGCCACAGGAGGCTTGATTGCAAGTCGTTTCTATCCAGGAGCCATATCTGTAAAGGATGCACTATTAATACAAACACCAGGAGAGAAGATAGGATGGAAATGAACTAAGTACACAGATATGCGATGAATTATGCGATCGGAGAACCACTCTGCGGACCGCATAGTCATCGCAAAAATGCACGCTTGAGAACAGTGTCAATCTGCGATGATATCTGGGGTCGCATAACCACTATGCAGACCGTAGACATATCACAGAATGAGCATTTGATGAGCCAGAAATTCCCAAGTCTCTGTTTCACTTTGCGGTGGGTTTGCGGACCGTAGAACAATTCTGCGACCGTATTCTGCACCGCATTTTTGCCAAGTGAATAGGTCACATAGGTGACGAGTATGCGGTCATTCTGCGGACCGCAAAGCAACTATGCGATCGCATAATGACCACAAATGTCATCGTCCCCAACTGGCCTAGGGTTAGATCTGCGATGAAAATGCGGTTAGCGTATCACACATGCGGACCACTGAACAAATCGTTATAAGACAGGGGTCCTATTTTTCATCCATGGCTACCCTTTTCTTCTACCAATTCCTTCCCCACAGCATGCGTAGACCCAAATCAACCCTATTTTAGCCATTTAACCAAACCAACGACGAGTCCCCCAAATTTTTTTCAAAAACTCTAACGACAGAGATGGAGAAAGGATGTACGTACCAGATGTAGAGCGTAAAGGTCAGTGGAGAACTTGGTGATTCGCCTCTTCTCTCTTTTTCTTTTTATTTTTATTTTTCTTTTTCTCTTTTTTTTTGTTCTGTACTGAAGCGTAATAGGAACGTACCTGGGAGATATACAGACTCGCGACGACCAATCTGCGGTCCACTCTACGGTCGCAGATCTGACCTGTGGACTGCATAATGGTTGCATTTTAATAGCCAAATAAGCCATTTCTCAGATTCATTTTGCGATCCATTCTACGGTCGCAGAATTAACATGCAGACTGCAATGGTCGCATTTGAACACCCAATTTGGGCAACTCTCTGTTTCGTTCTGTGGTGGATCTGCAGACAGCAAAGCAATTATACGACCGCATTTCCACCGCATATTTCTCAACATGTTGTTCCTTCTTCTGTTCATGCATGTCCACCAAGTATTGAGACCTTTTGGGCTCCCTACACTTCAATAGATGTTGTAAAGAAGACAGATAAATAAAGAAAATGCAAAAAGAAAGACTATGTTACCACCCATGGGTTGCCTCCCATGTAGCGCTTGATTTAACGTCGCGGCACGACGGGACTGATTACTTCAATTTCACCCATTGGATGGGCAAGGACCATCCTTGAGAGCCAGCTGCTCTACCACTTTCCTTTCACCATCAACACCCAAGTAATGTTTGATGCGTTGGCCATTCACTCTAAATCTCCGGGATCCATCTGTCGTTTCCAATTCCACCGCTCCATATGAGGAGACATTCACCACTTTAAAGGGGCCGAACCATTTTGATTTAAGTTTGCCCGGAAACTATTTTAGCCTTGAGTTAAAGAGTAAGACCAGATCACCCGCCATGAACTCTCTTTTCAAGATCTTTTTATCGTAAACTTCATCCGTTCTTTGTACACAGATGCGCTCTCATAGGCATGGAATCGGAATTCTTCCAGTTCATTTAATTGCGTTAGCCTCAAGTTCGCAGCCTAAGCCCAACCCAGATTTAGCTTCTTCAATGCCCACATGGCTTTGTTCTCTAGCTCAACTGGTAAATGACATGCTTTTCCAAAAATGATTTGGGAAGGAGAAGTACCAATAGGAGTTTTGTAGGCCGTGCGGTATGCCCACAATGCATCATCTAATCTCCTTGACCAGTCAGTCCTATTGGCATTCACAGTCTTGGCTAGAATATTCTTGATCTCTCGGTTGGGGACCTCCACTTGACCACTCGACTGCGGATGATATGGTGTGGCCACCTTGTGTTTCACACCATACTTCTCAAGTAGCCCTGCAAACGCTTTGTTGCAGAAGTGTGATCCACCATCACTAAGAATGGCTCTAGGGGTGCCAAACCGAGTGAATATATTCTTCTTCAAAAAGGCGGTCACACTCCTTGCCTCATTGTTTGGTAAGGCAACGGCTTCAACCCATTTGGAAATGTAGTCCACTGCCACCAAGATGTACTTCATTCGATAAGAGCTCACAAAGGGGCCCATGAAATCAATTCCCCATACATCAAAGATTTCTATCTCCATCATATATTGCATTGGTATTTCATGACTTTTGGAGATTGCACCTTGTCGTTGGCATTGATCACAAGCTTTTGAAAATTGGTTTGCATCATGGTAGATGGAAGGCCAGTAATAACCACACTCAAGAATCTTGGCCGCCGTTCTATTGCCTCTATGATGTCCCCAACCTGTGAGTCATGACATGCCTTGAGGATTGGCATATTTTCTTCTTCTGGCACGCACCTCTGGATGATGTTGTTATCACTCACTCGAAACAAATAGGGCTCCTCCCAATAGTATTGCCAGCAATCCCTCAAGAACTTTTTCTTTTGATGAGATTCTAACCCTTCCGGAATGAGATCGCTCACCAAGTAATTTGCAATGTCGGCATACCATGGAGCAAAGGTATTGGAGAGTGCCAAGATATTCTCATCGGGGAATGCATCATTTTTGTCAAGCTCTTCCTTAGGTCTCCCCGCTTCCTCAAGCCTTAACAAGTGACCCGCAACTTGGTTTTGTGTACCTTTGCGATCTTTGACTTCAAAGTCAAATTCATGCAACAAGAGAACCCACCTAATTAGTCGAGGTTTTGCATCTTTCTTCTCCATGAGATATCGAAGAGCCACGTGATCTGTGTAGACCACCACCTTGGACCCCAATGAATAGGCTCGGAACTTCTCAAAAGCATACACAATGGCAAGAAGCTCTTGCTTAGTGACATTGCAGTTCATTTGCGCCCCATTGAGAGTTTTGCTTGCATAATAGACCGGATGAAGTATTTTGTTGTGGCATTGGCCTAGCATTGCTCCAATTGCTAAACCACTGGCGTCACACATGAGTTCGAAAGGAAGAGTCCAATCGGGAGTGACAATAATAGGTGCCGTGGTGAGCCTCAACTTTAATACCTCAAATGCTTTGAGGCACTTGTCATCAAACACAAATTTTGCATCTTTCTCAAGAAGCTTGCACATTGGGTGTGCAATCTTGGAGAAGACATTAATGAATCTCCTACAGAATCCGGCGTGGCCCAAGAAGCGTCGAACACCTTTTACCGAAGTGGGTGGAGGAATTTTAGAAATGATCTCTATCTTTGCCCGGTCAACCTCAATGCCATGCTTAGAAATTTTATGCCACAACACAATACCTTCATCCACCATGAAGTGTCATTTCTCCCAATTTAGCCCAAGATTCGTCTCCTCGCATCTCTTAAGCACTTGTCTAAGATTTACAAGACAATGCTCAAAAGAATCACCTACAACTGAGAAATCATCCATGAAGACCTCTAGAAAATCCTCCACCATGTCGGAGAAAATGGACACCGTGGATCTTTGAAAGGTCGCCGGCGCATTACACAACCCAAATGTCATCCGACTAAAAGCAAATATCCCATAAGGACAAGTGAATGTTGTTTTCTCTTGATCCTCCAATGCGATGTTGATTTGGTTGTAACCGGAGTACCGGTCAAGAAAACAATAGAATGCCCTTCCCGCTAGCCGATCAATCATTTGATCAATAAAAGTCATAGGGAAATGGTCCTTGCAAGTTGCACTATTGAGCTTCCGATAATCCATGCACACTCTCCACCCAGTCACTGTTCTTGTTGGGATGAGCTCATTTTTTTCATTCTCAATCATGGTTATGCCTCCTTTCTTTGGTACACATTGCCCGGGCTCACCCAAGAACTATCGGCAATTGGGTAGACAACTCCGGCATCTAACCACTTGATGATTTCCTTCTTCACTACCTCTTGCATTGAAGGATTTAATCGCCTTTGATGCTCCACACTTGGTTTAGTGTCATTCTCCAATTGGATCTTGTGTTCACAAATACCCGCGGGGATGCCACGGATGTCGGAGATTGTCAACCCAATAGCTTGCCTATGCTCCTTTAAGACTTCCAATAATTTTACCACCTGCACATCGTTCAACAAAGAAGAAACAATTACGGGTAAAGTATCATTAGAGCCAAGAAATTTATACCTTAGGTGCGGAGGAAGTGGTTTGAGCTCTAGTTGTGGTGGCTCAATGATTGATGGCTTTGCGGGGGAAGTAGCTCTATTCTCTAATTCCAGAGAAAGCTTTGCCGGCATGTAAGTGTAGGATCCAATACCCTCCAATACATTTACCGATTCTATGTACCCATCCATGTCTTCCCCATCAAAATTTACCAAGATAGCCGCCAATGCCTCACCAAGGCATTGTTCTTCCATTTTCAATTCCACGGCATCCTCTATCTCATCAACTGCTTCTATCATAGAAATGCTCTCATATTCATGGGGCAACCTCATGCCCTTGCTTGCTTGAAATGTAACCTCTTCATAATTCACCCGAAATTTAATCTCATTCCACTCCGAATCCACGAGTGCTCTTCCCGTGGCTAAGAATGGTATCCCCAAAATGATAGGGATTTCTTTATCAACTGCACAATCAAGAATTACAAAGTCCGCTGGCAAATGGAATTTCCCCACTTTCACTAGTACATCATCAACAATTTCTACCGGTCGCTTGATGGAACGATCAACCATTTGCAATCTCATGCTTGTTGGTCTTGGCATACCCAATCCCGATTGCTTATAAATGGAAAGTGGCATCAAGTTGATGCTAGCTCCATTGTCACATAGGGCCCTTGCAAATTCACGTGCCCCAATAGTACAAGGTATGATAAAGGCTCCCGCATCCTCCTTCTTTTGGTCCGGAGTCGTGGTAATAATAGAACTAACCCGGTGAGTCATGCTTACCACCTCATGTTTTGTGGCCTTCTTCTTGGTGATCAAATCTTTCAAGTACTTAACAAACCCCGGCATTTCTTGAAAAGCTTCCACAAAAGGAATGTTCACCGTCAACTGTTTGAGAATGTCGTAGAACTTTTCAAGTTTTCTATCATAAATCCTTCTTGCTAGCCTTTGAGGGAATGGAGAAGGAGGCCTAGGTATAGGTGGAAGAGGTTTTGATGACTCTTTCCCCTTTTCCTTTTCCTCTTCTCGATCTTCTTGTGGTGCTTTAGCTTTTTCTGGAACTCTTTCAAATAAAACAACCTTTGGTTCATCAACCACAACAACCTTTTGTTTTTCAACCTCAATAACTTTTTGTTCTTCAACCCCAACTTTTTGCTTCGTCTCCACATCTTCAATCATGTGTTCACTCTCTCCGGTTAGCACTTTTCCACTCCTAGTGGTGATTGCCATGACGTGAGAGGTTGGAACACTTCCACTACCTCTTGGGTTTGCAATCGTGTCACTAGGGACTGTTCCGTTTTGCTTGGAGTTTTGTTCCTTGGAGAGGTCTCTCATTTGCATCTCCAATTTTTGAATGGAGGCGGTATGAGAGCCAACGACCTCGTCCATGTTCCTCATTGAATCATCGGACTTTTCTTGATTTTGTAGCACTTTCTTTAGCATAGCTTCCAATTTTGAATCATTTGAGGACCCTTGGTTCGAATGTTGCCCTTTTGGAGGAACATAGGGATTTTCACTCAGGTTAGAAAAGTTGTTGTTGTTGCCCTAATTTCTTTGTTGTGAACTACCTTGGTCATACCTCCATTGTTGGTTGCCTTGCCCTTGCGGATTTGGCCTCCATTGGTTTTGTGATTCTTGACCTTGATAGTATTGCCTTTGGTACCCTCTTTGGGGGTTGTTGATGTAATTAGCCTCTTCAAAATCTTCATTAGGAATGGGTGGCATATCCTCGACGACGTTGACTTTCTTCATTTGATTTTCCGTGAACATCTTGGTCAACACATTAATATTTGTGGCTAACCCCGCAATGATTTGGTCTCTCTCTTGGTTTTCCTTGATCAAATTTGTCAAAGAAGGAGACCAATAAGCTATTCCACCGGATGTATCCTCAGAATGCCATGCTTGATTATGTTTGGACATCTTGTCGAGGATTTGAGTCACCCTAGCAAAAGACTTATCCATAAAAGATCCATCCGCCGCATTCTTCGCAATGGCTTGGTTCATGGGATCAAGACCCATGTAGAACTTCTCAAGCAAGATAGAATCAGGGAATCCATGATTTGGCGACCTCACCAAATATAGTTTGAAGCGATCCCACGCCTCATGTAAATTCTCCCCTTGTTGTTGCTTAAAGAAGAAGATTTTGGCTCTAAGCTAGGACTTCTTGCTTTGTGGGAACCATTTTTCTATTTATGCCCGGACAAGTTCGGGCCATGATCAGATTGAATTGGGTGGCAAGTTTTGAAGCCACCTCCTTGCATCACCGGCCAATGAGTACTTGAAGACTCTCAACCTTAAAGCATCTTCCGAGACATTGGTTTATTTGTGCATAGCACACACTCCCAGAAAATTCCTTAAATGTTGAGTTGGGTCATTATCGGTGGAATTCCTGAAAAACCCTTCCGCTTTGAGCATGAGGATTAGACCATGATCCACCTTAAATGTTGAGGCATCAACAACACGGGGTACGATTGTATTTGTGTCATCGATATATCCATCGATATCCGCAAAAGGATTTTCCTCCCATTCGTCCTCGTAGTCAGACATTGTGGCCTAATCACACCAAGCAGAGCAAGCTAAGTGTGATGGAATAGAAATAGATATCAAGTAAAGTACACACTAATGAGTAATTTCAAAACCGTATTCCCCGGCAACGGCGCCAAAATTTGATACGCTCAAATTACACTTTGATAATTAGTGTAAGGCAGTCGGTGTCAAATATAGTAACCCAACTAGGTTGGGGTCGAATCCCACAGGGAATAGGTGTGAAACGATTACTGGAGTTAGTGTGTTATCCGACTAGAATCTTAAATCTATTCCGTTAGTAGTAACATGAAAATGTTGTAAGAGTAGTAGAGTATGAGTGAAAGTTGTTTTAGAGTAATAACTAACTTGACTGCTTGATGTACTAACTAATAAGGTTGATTAAACCAAGGTTGTGTTCCCATAAATGTAGTGTAATGCTATCGGTGTTAATATGATATATTTGTAATGGTTGGTTATTGATATGCAATTGATATCTATGCAACTACCCAATATTTCCTAATACTTGAATAGTATTTCCTCTCTTGCTTTTTCCCAAAAGTCAAAGAGTCACAATCTATAACAATCAATGGATGCCAAATAAAACCCACTTATCCCTATGCGATTCTATTAAACGAGGTGTAAGGCCTCGAGTTTTTGTTATTTACATCTTCAAAAATCTAACTCACTTTCCCAAGCTAAGTAAGACTAAAATGGCTTTTGTCAATCTTTGCAACCACCAATAATAAATGAAGAATGAGAAGTAAAGAAATATCAATCAACCATTATGCGTATATTCAATGTGAAACACCCATTTACATAACACCCATTTAGGGTTCACAACCTTAGTATTTAAGGTTGGCCACACATGCTAAAATACAAAATACAAGGTGTAATAAATGTCATAAATGCTTACAAAGTAAGAGAATCTTCAACCAAAAGCTTCCAAAAGATGAAGTACTAAAGTCTTGGAGTCTAGTGTAAAGTCTGAACAAGATATTCCCACACAAGATTCAAAAAACTATTTATAGAGGGACCAAATTCGGACAAAAATCTGACAAATTTATCCTTCCAGGTCAACTTTGCGACTGCAGATCTGTCGCATAACAGCTCTGCGGTCCGCATATTGAGAGGCGGTGTCGCAAATTAAAACCCCTAGCTGTACATTCTTCCATCGCATTACCATTATGCAGTCCGCATACTGATTGTGCGACCGCAGATGGTACTGCATAATTGACTCCTGGGTTTTCTTCGTGTTCATTTTGCGGCAGAAATGCGGTCGGGATGTTTACTATGCGATCGCAGAATGCGTCGCATTCTTGAAATGATTTTTAGCTCCAGCCACTGTTTTGCTCTGTGATTTGGTGCGCAACTATGTGGTCTGCATGTGCAATCTGCGACCGCATATTGGTCCGCAGACTTGCCTTTGTGCAATACTTTGCCCTTTTCTTGTCTTTTTGCTTCCATTTTCGTGACCTTGGTCTTTCCTTCCTCTTGATCTGTAAGAGCACAAAATCACATAAGTATGGACTACATTTTGCAATAAAACAATCTAATATCTAAGCAATTAGTATGTAAATGTGCCGAATTTCTCCGGCACATCACCTATGTGCTAAAAAATGGAGAGAATATATACAGAATGTAGTGATTGGACTGTTTGGTGTTATGTCTGGGTATGATTTCCTCACTAGGTTCAACTGTAGTTGTTTTCACATATGAACTAAATGTGGTGATTGGAGTTGCCTTTTGACTATTTCACACTACTACTCAAAGTAATGGTGTAGGTTAATCGCACAGATTCATCATTGTTTTATTTTACAAGTATTAATTTTCGGATTTGGGCGCGTTTTTGAAAGCTTTTAAAGGCTATAAATATGGGGTAAGTCCTATGTGCTAAAAATGGAGAGAATATACGCAGAATGTGGTGATTGGACTGTTTAGTGTTATGTCTGGGTGTGATTTCCTCACTAGGTTCAACTGTAGCTGTTTTCGAATATGAACTAAATGTGGTGATTGGAGTTGCCTTTTGACTTTTTCACACCACAACTCAATGTCATTGTGTATGTTAATCGCACAGATTCATCGCTGTTTTATTTTACAAGTTTTAATTTTCCGATTTGGGTGCGTTTTTGAAAGCTTTTGAAGGCTATAAATATGAGGTAAGTCCTATGTGCTAAAAAACAGAGAGAATATACACAGAATGTGGTGATTGGACTGTTTTGTGTTATGTTTGGGTATGATTTCCTCACTGGGTTCAACTGTAGTTGTTTTCACATATGAACTAAATGTGGTGATTGGAGTTGCCTTTTGTCGATTTCACACAACTACTCAATTTCATGGTGTAGGTTAATCGCACAGATTCATCGCCGTTTTATTTTACATGTTTTAATTTTCGGATTTGGGCGCGTTTCTGAAAGCTTTTGAAGGCTATAAATATGAGGTAAGTCCTATGTGCTAAAAAACGGAGAGAATATACACAGAATGTGGTGATTGGACTGTTTGATGTTATGTCTGGGTATGATTTCCTCACTAGGTTCAACTGTAGTTGTTTTCACATATGAACTAAATGTGGTGATTGGAATTGCCTTCTGACTATTTCACACCACTACTCAATGTCATGGTGTAGGTTAATCGCACAGATTCATCGCTGTTTTATTTTACAAGTTTTAATTTTCGTATTTGGGCGCGTTTTTGAAAGCTTTTGAAGGCTATAAATATAAGGTAAGTCCTACGTGCTAAAAACGGAGAGAATATACACAGAATGTGGTGATTAGACTATTTGGTGTTATGTATGGGTATGATTTCCTCACTAGGTTCAACTGTAGTTGTTTTCACATATGAACTAAATGTGGTGAGTGGAGTTGCCTTTTGACTATTTCACACCACTACTCAATGTCATGGTGTAGGTTAATCGCACAGATTCATCGCCGTTTTATTTTACATGTTTTAATTTTCGGATTTGGGTGCATTTTTGAAAGCTTTTGAAGGCTATAAATATGAGGTAAGTCCTACGTGCTAAAAACGGAGAGAATATACACAGAATGTGGTGATTAGACTATTTGGTGTTATGTCTGGGTATGATTTCCTCACTAGGTTCAACTGTAGTTGTTTTCACATATGAACTAAATGTGGTGATTGGAGTTGCCTTTTGACTATTTCACACCACTACTCAATGTCATGGTGTAGGTTAATCGCACAGATTCATCGCCGTTTTATTTTACATGTTTTAATTTTCGGATTTGGGTGCATTTTTGAAAGCTTTTGAAGGCTATAAATATGAGGTAAGTCCTACGTGCTAAAAACGGAGAGAATATACACAGAATGTGGTGATTAGACTATTTGGTGTTATGTCTGGGTATGATTTCCTCACTAGGTTCAACTGTAGTTGTTTTCACAT
>JASVEL010006758.1:0-257779 GCA_032618575.1 Nicotiana noctiflora
TGATTTCACATTTAAACAAATAAAACCATACGAGTGATTCATTAACAAGTTTGTAATTTTTACAACGCCCGACATAACATAATATAAACATAATACTGGAGTCCCACAGTTTACATGTCTACAGAGCCTCTAGGATACAAAAGGGAAATACAATACTTGCCGGTAACAAGGCTCCGGCTATACCTTACAAAACCAAAATGGAATCTAAACCGAGTGGCATGAACCACACAAGGCCCCGAGGAAGAAAGGGGCTCACCAAAAACGGGCAGTGGAAGGAGAAGGATACTACTGCCGACGAGCTGAAGTGCCTGCTACTGATCCACCTACAATCATGACACGAATGTAGCGCCCCCGGCAAAAGGGACGTCAGTACACTTGAATTGTACCGGTATGTATGGACAAACTTTGTCCCAAGTAAACTCAAGCCATTAAATTACATCAACAATTAATTAAGCCAGCCAACCATGTTTCCACATTTTCCTCATTTCAAATAATTCTCAACACAAAGCACTTTCTACAATTAACCACTTTAACAATAACCAATCAATCACGTAAAGCACAAGTAGTCAAACAAAGGGGCAATCAGTGCCCCACAGGTTGCAAACTCTCCTGCCGTCTCCTTTCACAATTTCACATTATTGATTTATGTATCAATTTTCAATAGCGATTTCGATCGCTTTCCATCCTTATTGCCCCTGACCACCCTTATTACCTCGGCCACCCTTATCACCCCAACCCACACCTTATTTCACCACGCCGCGGCGCGCGACACGACCCCGCCTTACAGTTGAAAACACAACAATTTCAAACAGCAGATAAGGTACTACACACAATTTCAACAAGTTCAAATAAGCAACTTACACATTGGTTCATATTCTCAATTTCTTCTCAATTCAATATCACAACCATGTTACAATATTTCCACAATTCAGGTGTTTCATCTCTTTCCACAATAAACCAATTCTCAAGTTGTTTCGTTTGTTTTCCACAAGGTGCCATATAGGCCATCATAGTCATTATTCACAATTCTTTTGCCAAATTAAACTCTCATTTTACATCACTCATAGCTCAACAACAAACTTTGAATATCCAACAACAACATCAAGAATTTCACACAATTTGTCAATTTAACACGAAACAAACAACTTCACACATATTGGCGATTTCACAAGAATCAAAATTAGCCATACATACCTCGATTGAGCTTTCCTTAAGTTACTACAACACTCCAAAAACTCTAGCAATTCCAATCTACTATGAGACATAACAAAATTAAACACATATTAGAAAGATATTCATGAAACTAGCTCATTTGAGCATTTTATCAAATACTAGTTGTGCATCTTGATTTCAAATCCCCTTTTCAAGAATTACTTCATTCCCTAACCCTATCTTTACTTATTTATGTTCATCAATCTTCCCACAACTCTATTTGCACAAGCATGCATACATAACACTACCATACCAAGAATCATACCTCAATAATACATCTCACAACCTCAACAATACTAACATAACCTAGGTTAGGAACCCATGGCTCCCAATTACCCTCCCATGAGTTCTAATGTATGTATCTTACATAAATAATCACCATAGAGTAGTTGGAGATGATAGACATACCTCTTGTAGTAAGAATTTTAAGAATCTCCACTTGAGGTGTTCTTGAAGAATTCAAGAATTAGAAGGAAAATCTAAGGATTTTGAAGATTAATCCTTGTTAGTATAAGTGTTTAAGGGGTAGAAATTACTCAAAGAACTATAAAATCTTACCTTAGATCATAGGGATGAAGTTTGGGATGAAACCCTCTTGAGAGAGCAAGTCATAACCCCAAAAATGAGTTTGGAACACTCTAGGCCGGTCTTTGGGGTATTAAAACTATCCAGGTGCGCGAAGTGTTGCCCAGGTGCGCGAAGTGTGCAAGCTTCGCGCATGACTTCGCGCATTTTCCTGAGCATTCTGCCTAAGGTGCGCGAAGTGTGCGCGAAGTCCACTTCGCGCAGGACTTCGCGCATCTGACACCTGACGAGTAAAATGATCATAACTTTCTGTATACACCTCCGAATGACGAACGGTTTGTTGCGTTGGAAACTAGACTCAAAGGGCTTTAATTTGATAGGTTGATCCTCACACAACTCATTATATAACCGGAGATATGATCGTTCAAAGTGAGGTCTTGTGCGCACTCTTTTACAGATTTCGTCTAATATGCAATTTTCCATCTTGGATTAGGCTTAGGCCTCTCCTTAGACCCCAAATCACTTATAATAAGACTTATACCCTTATTAAACTATCTAATTAGTATCCATAATATTATGAATCCTTATTTGCACAAGAGATAAAACAATGTAGCCTAAATTAGCACGACGAAATCTTAAATAACTCGAAAAAGAATTTTCGGGGCCTTACATCCTCCCCCCTTAAGATCATTCGTCCTCGAATGAGGATTTGAGAATGAGTTGGCTTTGAAAGACATGCTATGTAAACTATCAAAATTTTGACTAACTCTTATATTCTAGAAAAATTTCGCCGGAGTTTCCTTTGTATTATGGACATATCCACCTGTCAGAGGGCCCCCGAAACACATTACCAAACAACAATATACAAATGCAATATTTCTCACAACTGGTATACACTTTCTTACCTCAACGAATGCACATATTCTATCACATTGTTACAATTGCACAAAAACTAGTCACTTCAATGAATTCTTACCTTATTAAACCAATTTAACACCATGTACACTCGACAAACCATTACCAATCTACACTTATTATTAGTTGTTTACTTAACACATGAATCTTTATAAGGCTTCCATTTATCAAGAAAGGTTTAAGTGACCCAAGGTAACAACACATACAACTCATTACCAAATGAAGGAAACTTGACTAACACTAAGAGGGAAACAACTTGGACAAGACAAAAGTTACTAGGAGTAGAAGGATCGCCTAATTTCTACTAAGCTTGATCAAACAAATGGGGGTACTTTTCTTTCATCTCTTTTTTCCGCTTCCCATGTGGCCTCCTCAACTTGTTGACTTCGCCACAATACTTTAACAGAGGCAACTTCCTTATTTCTCAACTTACAGACCTTCCTATCAAGAATGGCAACTGGAACTTCTTCATATGACAATTCTTCATTAACCTCTATAGCCTCGACTGGCATGATGGTGGATGGATCTCCAATCACTTTCTTCAACATGGACACATGGAATACCGGATGCACTGATGACATCTCATGAGGCAACTCTAGCCTATAAGCAACTTGACCAATCCTTTGAACGATCCGATATGGCCCGACATACCTAGGACTCAATTTCCCTTTCTTTCCGAATCGCATGACTCCCTTCATAGGAGATACCCTCAAGAACACCCAATCATCGACTTGAAACTCCAAATCCCTTCGACGAACGTCCGCATAGGACTTTTGACGACTCTGTGCTGTTTTCATTCTCTCCTGAATAACCTTGACCTTTTCCATAGCTTCGTACACCATATCCGGCCCTAGCAATTCCGCTTCACCTACCTCAAACCACCCGATTGGCGATCTACATCTTCTCCCGTACAATGCCTCAAACGGGGCCATTTGAATGCTAGCATGATAGCCGTTATTGTAAGCAAATTCTATCAGTGGCAAGTGTTCATCCCAATTACCTTTAAAATCTAAGACACAAGCCCGCAACATATCTTCAAGCGTCCGAATGGTCCGCTCGGCCTGTCCATCGGTCTGTGGATGGAAAGCTGTGCTGAGATTCACCCGAGTTCCCAAACCTTGCTGAAACTTCTTCCAAAAGTTAGCGGTGAACTGAGCCCCGCGATCTGAGATGATAGAAAGTGGAGTGCCATGAAGCCTTACTATCTCTTTGATGTACAATCTTGCATATTGCTCCGCAGTATCAGTGGACTTGACAGGCAGGAAGTGAGCTGATTTGGTGAGTCGATCTACTATCACCCATATTGAATCGAACTTATGCTGAGTGCGAGGTAACCCTACCACGAAATCCATATTGATCATCTCCCATTTCCACCTTGGTATTTCTATAAGCTGAGTTAATCCTCCAGGCCGTTGATGCTCGGCCTTCACTTGTTGACAGTTCGGACATTTAGCTACAAAGCCTGCCACATCCCTTTTCATACCGTTCCACCAATAAATCTCCTTGAGATCGTGATACATTTTCGTTGAACCAGGGTGCACAGAATACCTGGAAGTATGAGCCTCTGCCATCACTCTTTCCCGAAGCTCGTCCACATCCGGAACACATAGCCTATCTTGACACCGCAATACACCATCTTCGCTGCTGAGTACAAATGCTGAGGTCTTGTCATTCGTGACTGCTTCCTTCACCCGAACAAATGCTGGATCCATGAACTGTTTTTCCTTGATTTCCGCGACCAATGATGATTCTGCTCCATTATGCACCAAGATATCCCCTTCGGCTGATGCCGAGATACGAACCCCCAAACTAGCTAATTGGTAAACCTCTCGAGCCAGGGGTCTCTGATCCACACCCAAATGAGCCAAACTACCCATAGATTTTCGACTAAGAGCGTCGGCTACCACATTTGCCTTCCCTGGATGGTACAATATGTCCATATCATAGTCCTTGAGTAGTTCTAACCACCGCCGCTGTCTCAGATTCAGCTCTTTCTGCTTGAACAAATACTGGAGGCTCTTGTGGTCTGAGAACACATCTACATGAACCCCATAAAGATAGTGTCGCCATATTTTCAAGGCAAACACAACAGCTGCAAGTTCCAAATCATGCGTCGGATAATTCTTCTCATGGTTCTTGAGTTGTCTGGAAGCATAAGCTATAACCTTTCCGTGCTGCATCAATACACATCCCAAACCGACTCTGGAGGCATCACAATAAACCACAAATCCCTCTGTGCCTTCTGGCAAGGCCAATACTAGTGCCGAGGTCAACCTTGACTTCAATTCCTAGAAACTTTCCTCACATCGCCGGACCACTAGAACTTAACTACCTTTCGCGTCAATTTAGTCAACGGGGAGGCGAGGGTTGAGAATCCCTCCACAAACCTCCGATAGTACCCTGCCATACCCAAAAAGCTAAGAATCTCTGTCGGGGTCGTGGGTCTAGGCCAATCTTTCACTGCAACAATCTTCCGAGGATCCACCTGAATCCCTTCACTGGAAATAACATGTCCCAGAAAGGCTACGGACTCCAGCCAAAACTCACATTTTGAGAACTTGGCATACAATTGATGCTGAAGAAGGGTCTGCAATGCTGCTCTGAGGTGAACGGCATGATCTTCCCCGCTCCGAGAGTAGATGAGAATATCGTCAATGAATACAATCACAAAGGAATCTAGGAATGGCTTGAAAACCCGATTCATAAGGTCCATGAAAGCCGCTGGGGCATTGGTTAGCCCAAAAGACATGACCAAAAACTCGAAGTGACCATAACGAGTTCCTGAAGGCGGTCTTAGGAATATCCTGCTCCCTGATTTTCAACTGGTGGTACCCGGACCGTAAATCAATCTTTGAGAAGAACCTCGCTCCCTGCAATTGGTCAAACAGATCATCCACTCGAGGCAATGGATATTTATTCTTAATGGTGACTTTGTTAAGCCGCCGATAATCAATACACATTCGAAGTGACCCATCCTTCTTTCTGACAAAGAGAACTGGAGCACCCCATGGTGATACACTCGGTCGTATGAACCCTTTCTCTAATAAATCCCTCAGCTGCTCCTTTAACTCCCCTAACTCTGCTGGCGCCATTCTGTATGGTGGAATGGATATTGGCTGAGTATCTGGCAATACGTCGATCCCAAAATCAATCTCCCTATCTGGCGGAATGCCTGGAAGCTCATCTGGAAACACTTCAGGAAATTCATTCACAATTGGCACGGACTCGAGGGTAGGCACCTCTGAGGTGGTGTCCGTTACCCGAACCAGGTGATAGATACACCCCTTCTTAATCATCTTCGAAGCCTTAAGCTAGGAAATAAACCTACCCCTTGGCACCACACCATTTCCTCTCCATTCAATGAATGGCTCGTTAGGGAACTCGAGCCTCATAACTCTCGTCCGACAGTCAAGCTTGGCAAAGCACGAATAGAGCCAATCCATCCCCATAATTACATCAAAATCTACCATCCCAAGCTCAATAAGATCAGCTGTGGTATCACGACCACCCACTGTAACAACACAATTCCTATAGACTCGTGAGGCTGTAATAGAATCACCAATAGGAGTCGACACAGAGAACGGCTCATGAAGCTGTTCGGGTTCTATCCCAAAACTTGAAGCAATGAATGGAGTAACATAAGACAAGGAGGACCCTGGATCAATAAGGGCATAACAATCAATAGTCTGAACAGACATGATACCTGTAACAACATCTGGAGAAGCCTCCGCATTTTGGCGGCCACTCAATGCATAGAATCGGCTAGGTCCACCCCTACCCCGAGCTCCACCCCTAGCCGCACCACGCCCGCCGCCGCCGGAGTACGCGCCGACGACGTAGCACCGAAGAACCGACGACCGAGCAGCATCCCCTACCTATACCCCCGACGGGGTGCACGACAGCCTCGCCGAACGTGACCTCTCACCCCGCACCCGAAGCACACCGGAAGGTCAAGGTAGCAAGTCTCTTGTATGAAATCTCCCACACTTGGGGCATGTAGGTCTCCCCTGCTACTGGGATCTCACCCCAGGACGACCAGACTGACGAGACCTCCTGCTGTCTGAAACATGTCTCGAGTAGCTGCCCTGCTGATGACTGTTCACGGATGGCGGTGCACTCGCGGAGGACTGAGCATATGACTGGGATGGCCCTGATGACCCTTTCCCTGGAAGTGATCTCCCTGAATGACCCATTGACTGGGCCCTACTGCTACTTTCTCTTTCTGCATGAATCTTCAATTTCCTGGCCTCTGTGGCCTGAGCAAACCCCACAATCCTCCCATAGTTCGTATCTGAGTGCAAAGTTGCTGTGGCGGCCTCATTCACTACCGAAGGGCTAAGGCCCTGAACAAACCGTCGAACCCGGGCATCCATGGTCGACACTAAATGAGGAGCGTACTTGGACAACCTTACGAACTCCATGTGATACTCCCAAACACTCATACCGCCCTGTTTGAGAACCTCGAACTCAGTGGCACGGGCTGCCATTGCCTCAGCAGGTAAGAAGTGGTCCATAAATGCATCCACGAACTCATCCCATCCGGCCGGAGGGCCCCCTTCCTCACGGGAATCCTCCCACATTTCAAACCATGAACGTGCCGCTCCCTTCAGCCTGTAAGAGGGCAACTCTACCCCCTCTATATCTGTAGCCTTCATCACTCTGAGGGTCTTGTATATGTCATCAAGGAATTCCTGTGGGTCAGCCTCTGGATCGGTACCTGAAAATTCTGGAGGGGCCAATCGCAAGAATTGATGGACTCTGGAGCCAAAGGAATCTCCCTGTCCGCTGGAGGATGCAGGGGCATCATGGGATCTCTGGGCCTGGGCGGCCACTAACTGTGTTAACATATGGATGGCTCCCCTAAGTTCTTCATTAGAGATACCAGAGCCCGAAGCGGGAACTGTATCTGAGTCAGGAACACCGGCAGGAGGAATGGTGGCATCCTCTGCCGCGGCTGGAATAGGGACACTTGGGTTTTGAACAGATGGGCCAGGCAAATTCGGGACTGGTGGGTCATTCTCTCCCACGGCATCGGGTACATGATTAACAACTGCACTTGGGCCGGCATTGGCCCTAAGGCCGAGTCTAGCCTTCTTCTTAGGTGCCATATTCTGAAAATTTGGGAACAAGGCACGAATTAGACACAGATATCTCCACATTGCACTTTACCGCACGATATAGATTAACAAAGAAGTAGGTAAATTCCTAAATGCCCGTGTAGCCCCCTACTTATATGATGTGGTCGACAACACACCTATAAGAAGGGCACTACTAGACACGGCTCCGAGACATCCTAGGACACTATAAAAAAACCTGGCTCTGATACCAAGTTTGTCACGCCCCAAATCGAGGAACATGACCGGCGCCCGACCGGGTTGCCCCAATCAAGCGGACCTGGGTGCCTTTCATTCCCACGTGTTACCCCTGTGTTGATTGTTTCTCATTAACCAAATATCTTACTAACCATGAATGATTTCACATTTAAACAAATAAAACCATACGAGTGATTCATTAACAAGTTTGTAATTTTTACAACGCCCGACATAACATAATATAAACATAATACTGGAGTCCCACAGTTTACATGTCTACAGAGCCTCTAGGATACAAAAGGGAAATACAATACTTGCCGGTAACAAGGCTCCGGCTATACCTTACAAAACCAAAATGGAATCTAAACCGAGTGGCATGAACCACACAAGGCCCCGAGGAAGAAAGGGGCTCACCAAAAACGGGCAGTGGAAGGAGAAGGATACTACTGCCGACGAGCTGAAGTGCCTGCTACTGATCCACCTACAATCATGACACGAATGTAGCGCCCCCGGCAAAAGGGACGTCAGTACACTTGAATTGTACCGGTATGTATGGACAAACTTTGTCCCAAGTAAACTCAAGCCATTAAATTACATCAACAATTAATTAAGCCAGCCAACCATGTTTCCACATTTTCCTCATTTCAAATAATTCTCAACACAAAGCACTTTCTACAATTAACCACTTTAACAATAACCAATCAATCACGTAAAGCACAAGTAGTCAAACAAAGGGGCAATCAGTGCCCCACAGGTTGCAAACTCTCCTGCCGTCTCCTTTCACAATTTCACATTATTGATTTATGTATCAATTTTCAATAGCGATTTCGATCGCTTTCCATCCTTATTGCCCCTGACCACCCTTATTACCTCGGCCACCCTTATCACCCCAACCCACACCTTATTTCACCACGTCGCGGCGCGCGACACGACCCCGCCTTACAGCTGAAAACACAACAATTTCAAACAGCAGATAAGGTACTACACACAATTTCAACAAGTTCAAATAAGCAACTTACACATTGGTTCATATTCTCAATTTCTTCTCAATTCAATATCACAACCATGTTACAATATTTCCACAATTCAGGTGTTTCATCTCTTTCCACAATAAACCAATTCTCAAGTGTTTCGTTTGTTTTCCACAAGGTGCCATATAGGCCATCATAGTCATTATTCACAATTCTTTTGCCAAATTAAACTCTCATTTTACATCACTCATAGCTCAACAACAAACTTTGAATATCCAACAACAACATCAAGAATTTCACACAATTTGTCAATTTAACACGAAACAAACAACTTCACACATATTGGCGATTTCACAAGAATCAAAATTAGCCATACATACCTCGATTGAGCTTTCCTTAAGTTACTACAACACTCCAAAAACTCTAGCAATTCCAATCTACTATGAGACATAACAAAATTAAACACATATTAGAAAGATATTCATGAAACTAGCTCATTTGAGCATTTTATCAAATACTAGTTGTGCATCTTGATTTCAAATCCCCTTTTCAAGAATTACTTCATTCCCTAACCCTATCTTTACTTATTTATGTTCATCAATCTTCCCACAACTCTATTTGCACAAGCATGCATACATAACACTACCATACCAAGAATCATACCTCAATAATACATCTCACAACCTCAACAATACTAACATAACCTAGGTTAGGAACCCATGGCTCCCAATTACTCTCCCATGAGTTCTAATGTATGTATCTTACATAAATAATCACCATAGAGTAGTTGGAGATGATAGACATACCTCTTGTAGTAAGAATTTTAAGAATCTCCACTGGAGGTGTTCTTGAAGAATTCAAGAATTAGAAGGAAAATCTAAGGATTTTGAAGATTAATCCTTGTTAGTATAAGTGTTTAAGGGGTAGAAATTACTCAAAGAACTATAAAATCTTACCTTAGATCATAGGGATGAAGTTTGAGATGAAACCCTCTTGAGAGAGCAAGTCATAACCCCAAAAATGAGTTTGGAACACTCTAGGCCGGTCTTTGGGGTATTAAAACTATCCAGGTGCGCGAAGTGTTGCCCAGGTGCGCGAAGTGTGCAAGCTTCGCGCATGACTTCGCGCATTTTCCTGAGCATTCTGCCTAAGGTGCGCGAAGTGTGCGCGAAGTCCACTTCGCGCAGGACTTCGCGCATCTGACACCTGACGAGTAAAATGATCATAACTTTCTGTATACACCTCCGAATGACGAACGGTTTTTTGCGTTGGAAACTAGACTCAAAGGGCTTTAATTTGATAGGTTGATCCTCACACAACCCCTTATATAACCGGAGATATGATCATTCAAAGTTTTCGTCTAATATACAATTTTCCATCTTGGATTAGGCTTAGGCCTCTCCTTAGACCCCAAATCACTTATAATAAGACTTATACCCTTATTAAATATCCATAATATTATGAATCCTTATTTTCACAAGAGATAAAACAATGTAGCCTACATTAGCGGATTTGGGTGCATTTTTGAAAGCTTTTGAAGGCTATAAATATGAGGTAAGTCCTATGTGCTAAAAAACGGAGAGAATATACACAGAATGTGGTGAGTGGACTGTTTGGTGTTATGTCTGGGTATGATTTCCTCACTAGGTTCAACTGTAGTTGTTTTCACATATGAACTAAATGTGGTGATTGGAATTGCCTTCTGACTATTTCACACCACTACTCAATGTCATGGTGTAGGTTAATCGCATATATTTATCGCTGTTTTATTTTACAAGTTTTATATGTTAAAACCATCTCATAATTAGTTTATTGTTAGTTTATAATGGTGTATTCTCTGAAAATTAATGATTCATACTAAAAAATGGTACTTATACGAATGGGTTAATCAAACTTGTTGCCTAGCCATTTAGCTGTTGTGCATGACAGAGACGTTTTATAAGAGTAGCCGAGTGGCTATTTTCTTATAAATCAGAAATCTGCCGGAAGGAACGAGAAGCGTATGATTCGAGAGTAGTTTTGATCATGCAAGATAATACGATGGATTCCGGGAATGTATTTAATTAGATTAAGATTGTTGAGATTTGTAATTTGAATATCATGTTCAGATACAGTACATGAGTGTTAGATTTTGTGAGCATATGCCTTCATAGAATGTGTGTAATTGTCGATAATGAATTGTGCTTGTGTACTTGAATTTTTCTTCTCATTATTCACAAATCAGTATATAGATCCATGTGTCTGTGAATCTTTATAATTGGGTTTCAATTTACGTATGCCTCCATGGAAGAAATCAATTAGCTGCATTTGTATTCTTCTACTCTATTAATTCAGAGACCATGGGTGGAACTCGTATGTGGCTAGATCGTGGTTTTAAATGAACAAAACATGTTGGTGAAAATAACGAAAGCTTGCTTCCAGCTAATCTTAGTAAATGCATGCGGAGTGCTCCAATTTAGCAAAATGATTAACTATTGTCAAGCATTGCCCAAAAATTTAGACACAGTTAATATCACTCATCTCCCTTAATAAAGTTACATTCATTCCCACAAGTTCATGTCCATAATCGCGACTTCATCGATAATCTCAAATTAGTTCTTTTTAGGAAAATCGTGAATATTTCGTAGTTTGCTTTAGGCCTGATTAAGATTAGTATTGCGATTATGTATACACTCGCGTAACATAATTGCAAATAAAATTCTTAAAAGACTCAAGGTATGTGTTCGTGCAACTTCAAACAAATTTTCTTAATAAATCAACAAAAGCTTTATTAATCGTGGGCACGTTCGTATGACATGATTTTGACGCGCCAAAAGAAAAGAGTACACGTACGCGTAACTCAATTCTTTAATTTTGAATAAATCATATTTTCAAAAGCAGTAAAAAGATAAATGCACATAGGTCCTTAAAAATGAGTAGTTAAATAATTTAAGCCAAGTAATAATCACTAAGCGACCGTGCTGGAACTACGGAACTCGGAATGCCTAACTCCTTCTCCCGGGTTAACAGAACTCCTTTCTTAGAATTTCTGGTTCGCAGACTCTTTATAAAATAAAATTTCTTCGATTTGGGATTTTAAAAAAACAGTGACTTGGGACACCTTAATTGATTCCAAGTGGCGACTCTGATTAAACAAATAATCTTATTTCGAATAATGTCACTTTAATTGGAATAATTTCCTTATATACCGCCCTCTTGGGGCGGTGTGTAAAAAAGGAGATGTAACAGAGAGAGCCCAATTTCTGCTTCTGTGATGGACAAGGGCGCTTCAACAACTCCGCTCCTGCGATTCCCAAGCCACAGAACTGAAAATACCAGAAGAGAAAAGCTTCAGCTGCTGCAACACTTCTCCGATCTTCCGGTCAACAATTCGAAATTATCCCGAGACCCTCGGACCTTAACCGAAAGCACCATAATACCATATTTGAACTTGTACCAATCCTTAAAATACCTTACACAATATCAAAAACCCTAATTAATCAATGATTCAAGCCTAAGATCTTCAAATTTTATCAAAACACACTTTCGATCAAAAACCTAACCAAAACACGTCCGATTGACCTGAAAATTTGCACAAACATCCCAAATGACATGACAGAGCTACTGAAACTTCCAGAATTCCAATACGACCTTCGGATCAAAAAATCACTGACGGACCGAAAATTTCAAAAATTCAAACTTCGGCAGTTCAAGCCTAAGTGAGCTACAAACTTTCAAAATACATTCCATGCTCCCAACTCCGAAATCACCTAACAGAGCTAACTGAACCATCGGAATCCCATTCCGAGGTTGTTTTCATACTGTTCCGAATAAGGACTACTTTCTAACACTTAAGCTCTCATTTACGGATTAATTTGTCCCAACACTCTTCGAAAACTCACACCGAACGCCACGGCAAACCAAAATAGCAAAAGTGAACTTAAGGGAAATAGTTAATAAAAGATCGAGGCATTAATTCTTAAGATGACCGTCCTGGTCATCACAGTCACTTATGGGGATAATTTCCTTTTACAAGGTTAGAAAGGAGACTCGCCTCGCTCCAAAGATCTATAATCGTCATTCCACGTCCTTCTAAAGGCTTGAAACCATGTACAAAGCTTCAGAGCTAGTCAATAATAATGTGAATCCATTAATATATGCTTAATTAACCCTAATGATCCCGTTACCCCGACCAAAAAGTTGACAAATATGCCCTCGAGCCCACATGCACGGATTCCAAAATTTTTTGAAGATTATGTTTACCCATGAACTCACAAACTTGAATATACCATTTGCTCTAATCTTTATCTCAAATTCAAGGTTAAAGTTTAAAATTCCAAATTCTAGATCTTCGTTAATCCAAATTTATACTATTTTTTCATGTCTAAATCCATGTTAGATCACACATTTAACTCAAGAATAAGAAGAAATCACTTACCTTGTGTTGCTCAGTGAAAATCCCTCCGTGAGCTCTCCAAAATCGTCCAAGCCAAATGAAAGAAATTGGCCCAAACTCGTGTTTAGAATAATCTACTCAGGATTCATCGAGTTGTACCTTGCATTGTCCAGGTTGTACATCCTATTACAATTTTCCCTGTTGTACATCCTGTTACAATTTTCCCTGGTTAAAACTCTCATAACTCCATGTGAAAATATCCAAATGACAACAGTTTGAAGATATAGAAAATAGATTCGAATATATTTTATTTGATAGTTTGCACACCATATAAATCTTTAAATATTTCGAGATGTGAGCTTCTAAACTCGGCTTTATGCATCAGAAAATTTTGTCGAGACGGCTCCACCAGTCATCTACAATCGATAATAACTTTCTGATAAAATGTCCAAATCATGAATTATTTAACTTTATGCAAACTATAATACAAGGGCAACAACTTTTATGTTTTTTAAAGTTTCAGATTCCATATAGATTTCGAGATATAAGCTTCCAAATTCAGCTCCGCGATTGCACTAGTTGCTATCAAAATAGCTTTCTGCAGAAAATTTCAGCAACTCTTTGGTCCGAAAATCATTCCATTGAGCTTTTGAAATCCACCCGAGGCCCTCGGGACCTTAACCAATTATACCAACATGTCCCAAAACATAAAACGTACTCTCTCAGGGCCTAAAATCATATCAAACAACGTCGAAAATCATGAATCGTACTCCAATCCAACTTTATGAACTTTAAAATTTCAAACTTTTACATTCGAAGTCGAAACACGTCAAATCACGTCCGATTGATCTCAAATTTTGCACATGAGTTATATTCGATTTTATAGACCTGGTCCAACTTTTGGAATTAGAAGCTAATCCCGATATCAAAACGACAAACTCTCGATCAAACTTCTTAAAAAATTTCAAATAACTATCTTTAGCCAAATGACTTCAAGATGGCATACGGACCACCAAATTCACATTCGATTGTGCTCCCAACTCTAGAATCACCATACAAAGCTATTCTCAGACTCAAAATCCCAAATGGACATCAACATCATTGAAATGCACTTCAACCCAGACTTATAAAACTCCTTCTAAAATGCTAACTTCCACGATATACGCCAAAACGCTCCTGGGTTATTCAAAGCCCAATCTAGACATACGCCGCAGTCCAAAATCATCATTCGAACCCGTTGGAACCTTCAAATCTTGATTTTGAGGTCGTTTACTCCAAATTCCAATCTTAGTCGATTCTTCCAAATTAAGGCTTCTTAAAATAAGAAATTTCTTTCCAATTTGACTTTGAACTTCCCGAAAGTCAACTCCGACCACGCCTACGAATCATAATACCAAAAATAAAGCTGCTTGTGACTTCAAACCGCTAAACGACGCGCTGGATCTCAAAATAACTGGTTGGATCGTTACATTCTCTCCCAATTAAACATACATTTGCCCACGAACGTGCTAAGAACTGCACTGGAATTGTCCAAAATGACTGTTTAAAACCTCATGCACCTACCCGTGCTACTACAACCCAATTGAAAATATTAGCTCTATCAATTCTGAAGATATTATCTTTTATTCAAGTAAATAAGCTTAGAGCCCAATTCCAACATCTAGAATTCTCCGCCAGACCTGCTCCCATTATATGAACACCGCATCAATAACTACTCGCAGCACCAAAACATGACTGAATACCTTTGCTGAATTAGTACCATGCACCGCATAATTCATCATCTAACCAGAATGACACTCCCTGAACCTTAATAGCCAAAATTCCACGAATCTGATGCTCCCAGTGTACCTTATGATATATATATACACACACACACACACACATCCTGCTATAATGCTGGTGATACCACCACAATGGAGGAGATGTGTAGAAATTTCTAACCAACTGTAGAGCTAACAAAATATTCATTCTTTTTTCTTAACTAAAATTATTATCTCATTACGAACCAAATAATGCTAATTGTCTTGTAATATACTTCTACATAGTGTTATAGCACACGATCCTTGATACCGTAATTTTGTCTCGCCCAGTATGAACTGCTCAGGCAATATATCACCTTAGACATGGCCAACAGTCTCACATGATGCCACAACGTGCCAATAGGCCTTAACTCGAACATGATGCATAAGGAAATGACTCAGGAAGGGACTACTCAACTCACGCAACTAACATAGATTTTCTTAGAAAATAGGAAGCAAAACACAAGAAAAATAAATATAGGAACCGCACTCAACACCATACGGTTGTGGCGTGCAACCAAATCCAAATAACATACCGTGGCGGCGTGCCACCCGATCCCATCATAAAATTCACATAAGGATATATACACGGAGCTAAATTTCTAACCATTAAGAATTACCGAATATCGGTGACAAGCACTCTAAGCGCATACTACCATCTTGGGGAGACTAATAGAGCCATACGCTACAAAACTCGAGCACAACCGAAGTGCGATATATATATATATATATACTCTAAATCTCAAGAGCTCCCCTTCTCACATAACATCATCACTACATGAATACTATAAACATTGGTATCTATCAAGACGTTTTACAACTCACAGGGTACAATTATAATATAGATGAATTTGACTAAGACAGAACAACATCTAATATTCCAACACCCCTCCTTGAAGAGCGCTATATTGAAATGAATACATCTGACTCACATGGGCCCCACAAGTCTGTTTATATTCTTTCACACACTTCAGGCCAATTTCGCTCATACTGAACTAGGATAATAGCTTTACCTGGGTCCATAATAACCCACTTCCTCTCAGAACATGCAAGAACAACCATCCCAGCCGGGACAAACACCCTACAATCCACAAACAACTGAACCGAACTCCTTCCAATAATTTATTCTAAAATAAACAATATTGCACTTCCTTATACTTGGTCTAAGTCTTCAATCTATCAGGTGACTACATGTCACACTTGTACAATCTTCCCGTGGTCACGCTCCCACGACCTTCTATAAAAGGTAACAAGTTTGCACATCCATACCACCGACCACACTAACATTGTAAAAAAAATCAAGAACCCATAACCAGGATACCAAACCTATTTTACCAAACACCAATCTCAGATGACACTGAAGACAACATCAATTTTCTTCCTCATCCAAGCTCATAACATCCTTGTTAACATCGAACCACAATCTCAAATCTTACTCTAAGTTACATACTATTTGTTACATCTAATATGCCAACATGGAATAGCATAAGAATTCCATCATAACTCCTAAACCACTAATAGTGGAATACTTTGTCTTATAGAAACCTTTTACTTACCTCTATTCATGAAAATTGTAACAACACACAAGTGAATTCTCAAAGTCCCAAAATAGGCAAATCACCCAGCAATAGTTCATACCACCATAATCGTTTCGGGATCCGCCTACTCCTGACAAGCCATAATACTTGAATGTTTCCAAATAAAATACATTATGGTGGCTCACAAATGCGTAATTTAATCACATTGAAGGGTTTGATCACTGTCACACATGTGTCATTGCAACCATGGTTAACTAATCTATCTTTTTTTAACCATACTTAATTGCCTTAGAATTAATAGTAACCCCCCCCCCCCATTCAACGCATAACAAACCCAATCCTTACTCATCCCGAGTGAACTTGATTTACAAGATCATTGTGTCTTAATCCCACAAATTGTCTCTCATGTCATCCTTGCGCGCATTCACAACATCTACCGTTGTACCCTTTCTGATAATCCTTCTACTCCCCGAAGTTTATTTCACTCATTGATAAGCTCAAATTACACTTTTATAATTAGTGTAAGGCGGTTGGTGTCAAATATAGTAACCCAACTAGGTTGGGGTCGAATCCCACAAGGAATATGTGTGAAACGATTACTGGAATTAGTGTGTTACCCGACTAGAATCTTAAATCTATTCCGTAAGGAGTAACATAAAAATGGTGTAAGAGAAGTAGTATGAATAAAGGTTGTTTTAGAGTATTAACTAATGTGAATGCTTATGTAGTAATTAATAAAGTTGATTAAACCAAGGGTGTGTTCACATAAATGTGGTGTAATGCTATCGGTGTTAATATGATATATTTCTAATTGTTGGTAATTGATATGCAATTGATTTCTATGCAACTACCCAATATTTCCCAATACTTGAATAGTATTTCCTCTCTTTCGTTTTCCCAAAAGTCTAAGAGTCACAATGTATAACAATCAATAGATGCCAAATAAAACCCACTTATCCTTAAGCGATTCTATTCAACGAGGTGTAAGGCCTCGAGTTTTTGTTCTTTACTTCTTCCAAAATCTAACCCACTTTCCCAAGTAATGTAAGACTTAAATGGATTTTGTTAATGTTTGCAACCACCAACAATAAATGAAGAATGAGAAGTAAAGAAATGATAACCATTATGCATATATTCAATGTTAAACACCCATTTTGGGTTCACAACCTTAGTATTTATGTTTAGCCACACATGCTAAAACACAAAATACAAGGTGTAATAAATGTCATAAATGCTTACAAAGTAAGAGAATCTTCAACCAAAAGCTTCCAAAAAGATGAAGTAATAAAGTCTTGGCGTTTAGTATAAAGTCTGCACAAGATACCCTTACACAAGATTCTAAATAGCTATTTATAGAGGGACCAATTTCGGACAAAAATCAGACAAGTTTACCCTTCCAGGTCAACTTTGCGACCGCTAATCTGTCGCAAAACAGGTGTGCGGTCCTTATCTTGAGAGGCGGCGTTGCAGATTAAAACCCTAGCTGTTCATTCGTCCATCGCATTACCATTCTACGGTCCGCATACTGATTGTGCGACCGCAGATGGTACCGCATAGTTGACTCCTGGGTTTCCTTCGTGTTCATTTTGCGGCAGAAGAGCGAATCGTATGTTCACTATGCGATCGCAGCATGCATCGCATTCTTGACGTGGTTTTTAGCTCCAGCCTCTGTTTAGCTATGCGAATTGGTGTGCAATTCTGCGGTCCGCATGTGCAATCTGCGACCGCATGTTGGTCCACAGACTTGCCTTTGTGCACAACTTTGCCCTTTTCTTGTATTTTTTCTTCCATTTTTGTGTTCTTGGTCTTTTCTTCCTCTTTATTTGTAAAACCACAGAATCACATAAGTATGGACTACATTTTGCAATAAAAGAAGCCAATATAAGAGCAAGTAGTATGTAAATGTGCCGAATTTCTCCGGCACATCAACACCTCCAACTTAAATTCTTGCTTGTCCTCAAGCAAGCAGAACACACCTATGCCAAACTTATTTACACACTCAACATAATAATGACACAAGATAGTGCTAATTTTCAGTTCTTCAAGCATGTATTAAAACAATCGCTCCACTCCTCCCAGACTAGAAGTATGCACATGGAGACAGACCAATCATGCAAGCTTTTAGCCTCATATTGTGACTAAGTGTTACCCTCAGCTGAATGCATTTTCGTTAGACTCTAAAAGGCTCAACTTAAGTAAATTCTGCAGTTCATGCACTCTCACCAGAAATGATTTCCCATACTCACAATATTTACAACATTTACAAGGACAGTTCAAAAAGAACACTCACTCTCAAAAGGAACTTCAAGTGCCACAACATGTCATACCATAGGCTTGCCTTTACTTTAATGCGCCACTTCTTCAAGAATGATCGGTTGGAGGTCCTATAAGGACTTTTTAGGCTTGTAATGAAGGTTTAGGGAAGGTCGGATACGCATCTGGGTACAAGTGACTTCACCCTCCTTGAACATTACTCACAAGTGCCAATCTTTTGCACTCTGATTCTCTTTAACCCTCACGACTTCATTAGTGTCTAGTTCCCAACATGGACCCCTTTCACATACCTCTTTTTTTTTCTTTTTATTCACAGCTCCAACCATTTATATACATACACATTTTTCTCTTTTTTTTATACACATAGGCAAGTAGACTAACTTTTGCTTTAATTTCTCTTTTTCTTTTGGAGCTTGAATGCTATAATACAAACACATTTTTGAGGTATGAGGTCTTGGACTCAATGCACGACCTTATCCATTTCTACTTTTTACCGCACCCCCAACTTAGGCTTTTAGCCTCATTCTCGATGTTCAAGGAGGGTCAGGTTCAAGAGAGGGAAGTACTTCGCGAAAGGCAAAGGTTTGTAATGAGTTAGCCAAAGAAAGGTTTAAAGGCTCAAAATGGGTGCTAGTGATATTATCTGTGCAGGGGAGGCTTGAAAGGCTAAAGAGGTTATACCAGTAAATCAAAGAATGCCTAAGATCATTCCTCCAACCAAACATACTATCATTAGTATTGAAAGACCAACCAGGCAAGTTCTAGATGACAGAAGTGGACACAAGAATTATATACAAATAGAAAACTCGCATACACACATCGTACATGAACTGCTTTATTCACATTGTTTAGCACTTTTGAGCAACTATTTTTCAATTCAGAGCTTTTATTGGCAGCCATAGAGTCACAAAATGAGCCTCAAATTCACAGGATTGGTCATAGAGACAAGTTCCCTTAAGAGAGTCGTCAATCTACCTATCATTGGGACGAGTCGACAAAGATGACTATTAGAGGATATGTGCTATGTACAGATACATCTGCTTGTCACTGAACAGTTTCACTAAACTGATCACATTGATTTACACACAAGGTTTTGATTCTACTATTACACTTTTGGAAAAGAATCAGACAAAGAAAAACCAAGAGGAATTGATTTACTAACTAATCACACAAAACAGATCAAAACATTATATAAACATTGCTTTATATACCAAAGTTGTATCAATGTACACAAGTTTGATATGCATAAGCACAAAATAGCATACAAAAATTTGAAAATTTTTACACCAAGGTACCCCACCCCTAACTTAAAAAGATGCATTGTCCCCAATGCATAGAATTAAATAGCATAGATTGAGGGAAGACTCCCTGAGGCACACTAAGTGCTATGGGAGAAGGCAGCTGGCTGAGTGCCGGGGTGATCACCCTCCGGTGTAGATGTGAGGACTGGCGTGGGCTCAGTCGAGGGTGTGACCTCTGCTACTGGTGGATTCTCTGGTGTAGGAGACAGGACTGGCACTGGAACTAGTGGTGGAGGTGTTGTGGCCTAAGCTGCCATCTGAGAGCTGCTGGATGCATCAGCTGCTATATGAGCTGTAGGGCCCCCTCTGTCTATCAACGATCTCTGCAAGGCAACCTCAAGCTGGGCACGCTCATCCTCATCAACAGCATCATCCTCCTAAGGTGAAGCTGGAGCAGCTGCCTTACCTTTATCAACAGTCTGAGGGGCATCATCACTGGAGAACCCCGAGCTATCTTCTTCATCGTCACTCTCACTTTTTCCATCATCTTCCTCATCAGAGGCAATATCAATTGGGCCAGTAGGAGCTGCGGTTTGTGAGTCTCCATGAGTGGGGATGACTGGGTCGGCCATCAGGTTGGTGAAGTCAAGGCCTAAATAAGGCACCACATCTGTACCCTTGTCACCCGCCACAGGAAAGACGGATGAAATGTCGAAGTCCAAATTCTGCATCTTTTGGAAATCGACTTTCATAAAAGAAACCTCTTTCTTGAGGTCATGCAAACCAAATACTTCTCCTTGTTCCAGTTTTTCTACCCTCAATTCAAGTCCTTGCAGTCGCTCTGCATATGCTGTCTGTCTTTGCTAAATATCTGCTATAGCTGACTGCATGGGAGTGAGGGCCTTCTTGATCAAATTTGGAAATGTCTTTACAAGGTGATCGACGTTGGAATTGGCATGCGTAGCTAAGAGACCAAGCTTTGAGACTGCTGGATTGGCTTGTGGAGTATGAGCAGTGGCAGCAGTAGTCTGAGCAGTGGTGGAAGCAGTGGAAGACTGTGCCCCATCGGCCTAAGTGACAGGAGGCTGGGACGAAAGGAGGTCCTCCTGAACGACTGCCGGATGAGGTATCACAGCATCACCAAGGCGGTTGATGTCTATGATCCCTTGTTCCTGACCTATCGCATCCCGCTGGAGATCAACAGGAACATGAGCTTCATGGCATAAGGCATTGATCAAGGACGGAAATGGGAGAGAAATGGCATCCTACATTGCTCGTCGCCCCATCTCTTGAAAGATAATCTCCCCCACATTAACTTTGATACCCTGAATGATACAAGCAATGAGGAGGGCCTTCTCAATGGCAATATCTGTCTTATGATTTGTTGGGATCAGTCGGGATGCAAGAAATGCAAGCCAGTATCTCCCCTCCCGTGAGAAGCTCTCCTTGTAAATCTTTCGCCCAGGTTGTACCCATGCAGGGGTCCCAATTGCTATGACTGAGGCAATCCAGCTCCTTTCACTCTCCCTGTTAGCGAATTTCGCTTTGTACTCTGCTGTGGAGATGTCCTCGTCCCAATCTGGTACCAAAATCCGATTGATGGCTTTTGCGCTGCATTTGACTGGGAATCCCCGAACATCTAAATTGTTAAGGTACATCTTTTGCCTCTTGTGATGCTTGGTTCGGGAAGCTCCATAGTTGGCATAGAACTCCCCCACGATTGATTCATTGTATTTGGCGAGAGGTTCAGTGAAACCCATCTATTTTCTCTGCTTAAGGTTTGCAAGGATGTGCGGGTACTTTTCCTTAAGTCCATTGAGGTTCAATTGCTTTTCCGGAAGGAGTTTTCTCCGGTCGAGCCCAGCTTTGTATTTCTCCCTTGAGCCCTCAATGCCCCAGAGGATATGATATGCAGTGCCTTCAGCAGCTTGCTTTCTCCGTACTTCAGCATGTATGTTAACCCCAGGCCCAATTTCTGCTTCCTTAGGTTGGGAGCTTGATTCTTGTGGCGGGTCCACTCTTTGTCTTTTAGCCACAGGAGGCTTGGCTGCATGTCGTTTGAGTCTGGGAACCATCTCTGCAAAGGAAGTACTGTTAGTACAGACACTAGGATAGAATATAGGAAAAAATGAATTAAGAGAACAGATATGCGATGCACTATGCGGTCGCAGAACCATTCTACGGACCGCAAAGTCATCGCAAAAATTCTTGCTTAAGGTCAGTGCCAATCTGCGATGGTATATGCGGTCGCATAAACACTATACGGACCGCATACATATTGCAGAATGAACATTTGTAAAGCCCAAATTTCCCAGTTCTCTTTTTACTCTGCGGTGAGTTTGCGGACCGCTGATCAATTCTGCGACAGCATACTCCACCGCACATTTTCCATTTGAAAGGGCTACCCAGGTGACAAATATGCGGTCACTTTGCGGACCGCGAAGAAAGAATGCGATCTCATTGTGACCGCATATGATATTGTCCCCAGCTGACCTAGGCTTAGGTCTACGATGAAAGTGTGGTCCGCATATCCGACATGCGGACCACAGAGCCAAGCATTTCAATGCAAGGGTTCTATTTTTCACCCATGGATGCCCCATTCTTCTACCAATTCCTTCCCACAACATGCTTAGACCCAAATCACTTCTATTTTAGCCATTTAACTAAACCAACGACAAGTCCCCTAAAAATTCTTCTCAAAAACTATAATGACAGAGATGGAGAGAACAGTATAACATACCAGATGCAGAGCGAAAATGTTAGTGGAGAACTGGGTGATTCGCCTGTTGTGCGGGTTCGATCTCGCCTCTCTTCTCTCTTTTTATTTTTGTTTTTCTTTTTCTTCTCTCTTTTTCTTTTTTTTCTTTTTGCTCTATACTGAAGAGTAATAGGAACGTACCTTGGGGTAAGCAAATTCGCGACGACCATTTTGCAGACCAATATGCGGTCGCATATCTAACCTGCGGACCGCATAATGGTCGCATTTTAGCCGCGATCTTAGCCTTTTCTCAGATTCAATCTGCGATCCAATCTGCGGTTGCAGAACTAACATGCGGACCGCAGAATGGACGCATTTTAGCTTCCAATTTAGCGACTTCTCTGTTTAAGTCTGCGGTAGATCTGCGGACCGCAAAGTAATTATGCGGCCGCATTTCTACCGCATATTGGTCCTCTTCCTGCTGGGAACATCCACCAAGTACCAAAACCTTTTGGGCTCCCTACACTTCAACAGATGTTAAGAAGACAAATGAATAAAGAAAATGGAATAATTAAAGACGGTGTTACCACCCATCGGTGGCCTCCCATGCAGCGCTTGATTTAACGTCGCGGCACGACGGGACTGATTGCTTTAATTTCATCCATTGGATGGGCAAGGACCATCCTTGAGAGTCAGCTACTCTACCACCTTCCGTTCACCATCAATACCCAAGTAATGTTTGATGCGTTGCCCATTCACTCTAAATGTCTGGGATCCGTCAGTCGTTTCTAATTCCACCGCTCCATATGGGGAGACATTCACCATTTGAAGGGGCCTGACCATTTTGATTTCAATTTGCCCGGAAACAATTTCAACCTTGAGTTGAAGAGTACGACCAGGTCACCCGTCTTGAACTCTCTTTTCAGGATCTTTTTATCATGGACAAACTTCATCCACTCCTTGTACACAGCTGCGCTCTCATAGGCATGGAATCGGAATTCTTCCATTTCATTTTATTGCATTAACCTCAAGTTCGCAGCTTCAGCCCATTCCAGATTAAGCTTCTTCAGTGCCCACATAGCCTTGTGCTATAGCTCAACTAGTATATGACATGCCTTCCCAATAATGAGACCGTAAGGAGAAGTGCCAATAAGAGTTTTGAAGGCCGTGCGGTAAGCCCACAATGCATCATCTAATCTTTTGGACCAGTCAGTCCTATTGGCATTCCCAATCTTGGCTAGAATATTCTTGATCTCTCGGTTTGAGACCTCCACTTGACCACTCAACTGCGGATGATATGGTGTGGACACCTTGGGTTTCACACCATACTTCTTAAGTAGCCCTGCAAATGCTTTGTTGCAGAAGTGTGATCCATCATCACTAAGAATGGCTCTAGGAGTGCCAAACTGAGTGAATATATTCTTTTTCAAAAAGGCGGTCACACTCCTTGCCTCATTGTTTGGTAAGGCAACGGCTTCAACCCATTTGGAGATGTAGTCCACGGCCACCAAAATGTACTTCATTCCATAAGAACTTACAAAGGGGCCCATGAAATCAACCCCCCACACATCAAAGATTTCTATCTCCATTACATATTGCATTGGCATTTCATGCCTTTTGGAGATTGAACCTTGCCATTGACACTGCTCACAAGATTTTGCAAATTGGTTTGCATCATGATAGATTGAAGGCCAGTAGTAACCACACTCAAGAATCTTGGCCGCCGACCTATTGCCTCCATGATGGCCTCCAACTGGTGAGCCGTGACATGCCTTGAGGATTGGCATAATTTCTTCCTCTGGTATGCACCTCCGGATAATGTTGTCAAAACACACTCGAAACAAATAGGGCTGCTCCCAATAGTATTGCCGACAATCCCTCAAGAACGTTTTCTTTTGATGAGGTTCTAACCCTTCCGGAATGACATCGCTCACCAAGTAATTTGCAATGTCGGCATACCAAGGAGCAAAGGTGTTGGAAAGTGCCAAGATATGCTCATCAGGGAAAGCATCATTTATGTCAAGCTCTTCCTTATGTCTCCCTGCTTCCTCAAGCCTTGATTAGTGGTCTGCTACTTGGTTTTGTGTACCTTTGCGATCTTTGACTTCAAAGTCAAATTCATGCAACAAGAGAACCCACCTAATTAGTCGAGGCTTTGCATCTTTCTTTGCCATAAGATATCGAAGAGCTGCATGATCTGTGTAGACCACCACCTTGGACCCCAACAAATAGGCCCGAAACTTTTCAAAAGCATACACAATGGCAAGAAGCTCTTGCTCGGTGACAATGTAACTCATTTGCGCCCCATTGAGAGTTTTGCTTGCATAATAGACCGGATGAAGTATCTTGTTGTAGCATTGACCTAGCATTTCTCCAATTGCTACACCACTGGTGTCACACATGAGTTCAAAAGGAAGAGTCCAATCGGGAGTGACAATAATAGGTGCCGTGGTGAGCCTCAACTTCAATTCCTCAAATGCTTTAAGGCACTTGTCATCAAACACGAATTTTGCATCCTTCTCAAGAAGCTTGCACATTGGGTGCGCAATCTTGGAGAAATCCTTGATGAATCTCTGATAGAATCTGGCATGGCCCAAGAAGCTTCGAACACCTTTCACTGAGTTGGGTGGAGGAAGTTTAGAAATGATCTCTATCTTTGCCATGTCAACCTCAATGCCATGTTTAGAAATCTTGTGCCCCAACACAATACCTTCATCCACCATGAATAGACATTTTACCCAATTGAGCACAAGATTCGTCTCCTCGCATCTCTTGAGTACTTGTCTAACATTTGCAAGACAATGCTCAAAGGAATCACCGACAACTGAGAAGTCATCCATGAAGACCTCTAGAAAATCTTCCACTATATCGGAGAAAATCAACATCATGCATCTTTGAAAGGTCGACAGAGCATTACACAACCCAAATGGCATCCGGCTAAAAGAGAATGTCCCATAAGGACAAGTGAATATCATTTTCTCTTGATCTTCCAATGCAATGTTGATTTGGTTGTAGCCGGAATATCCGTCAAGAAAGCAAAAGAATGCCCTTCCCGCTAGCCGATCAAGCATTTGATCAATAAAAGACATAGATAAATGATCCTTGCAAGTTGCACTATTGAGTTTCCGATAATCCATGCACACTCTCCACCCGGTCACCGTTCTTGTAGGGATGAGCTCATTTTTTTCCATTTTAATCACGGTTATGCCCCCCTTCTTTGGTACACATTGCACTGGGCTCACCCAAGAACTATCGGTGATTGGGTAAAAAATGCTGGCGTCGAACCACTTGATAATTTCCTTTTTCACCACCTCTTGAATTGAAGGATTTAGTTGCCTTTGATGCTCCACACTTAGCTTGGTATCATTTTCCAATTGGATTTTGTGTTCACAAATACCCGCGAGAATGCCACGGATGTCGGCGATTGTCCACCCAATCGCTTTCCTGTGCTCCCTTAAGACTTCTAATAATTTCTCTACCTGCACATCATTTAACAAAGAAGAAACAATTACGGGTAAATTATCATTAGAGCCAAGATATTTATACCTCAAGTGCGGAGGAAGTGGTTTGAGCTCTAGTTGTGGTGGCTCAATGATTGATGGCTTGGCGGGGGGAGTAGCTCTATTCTCTAAGTTAAAAGAAAGCTTTGCCGGCGTGTAAGTGTAGGATCCAAGACCCTCCAATGCATTTACCAACTCTATGTACCCATCCATGTCTTCCCCATCAAAATTCACTAAGATCTCCGCCAATGCCTCACCAAGGCATTGTTCCTCCATTTTCAATTCCACGGCATCCTCTACCTCATCAACCGCTTCTATCATAGAAATGCTCTCATATTCGTGGGGCAACTTCATGCCCTTGCTAGCTTGAAAAGTGACCTCTTCATCATTCACCTGGAATTTTATCTCATTTCTCTCAGAATCCATGAGTGCTCTCCCCGAAATAATAGGGATCTCTTTATCCACAGCACAATCAAGAATCACAAAGTCCGCGGGTAAATGGATTTTCCCCACTTTCACTAGTACATCATCTACAATTCCCACCGGTCGCTTGATGGAACGATCGGCCATTTGCAATCTCATGCTTGTAGGTCTAGGCATACCCAATCCTGCTTGCTTATAGATGGCAAGTGGCATTAAGTTGATGCTAGCTCCATTGTCACATAGGGCCCTTGCAAATTCACGTGCACTAATAGTACAAGGTATGGTAAAGGCTCACGGATCCTCCTTCTTTTTGACCGGAGTCGTGGCAATGATAGAGCTTACCCGGTGAGTCATGCTTACCACCTCATGCTTTGTGGTCTTCTTTTTCGTGATCAATCTTTCAAGTACTTAGCGAACCCCGGCATTCCTTTAAAAGCTTCTACAAAAGGAATGTTCACCGTCAATTGTTTGAGAATGTCGTAGAACTTTTCAAGCTTGATATCATCTATCCTTCTTGCTAGTCTTTGAGCAAACGGAGGAGGGGGTCTAGGAATAGGTGGAAGAGGTTTGATGGCCCTTTCCCCTTTTGCTTTTCCTCTTCTCGATCTTTTTGTGGTGCTTTAGCTTTTTCCGGAATTCTTTCAACTTCAACAACCTTTGGTTCCTCAACCACAACAACCTTTTGTTTTTCAACTTCAATAACCTCTTGTTCTTCAACCTCAACCGTTTGCTTGGTCTCCACATCTTCAACTATGTGATGATTCTCTCCAATTAGCATTTTTCCACTCCTAGTGGTGATTGCCATGACATGAGAGGTTGGACCACTTCCACTACCTCTTGGGTTTGCAATCGTGTCACTAGGAAGTGTTCCTTTTTTCTTGGGGTTTTGCTCCTTGGAGAGTTCTCTCATTTGCATCTCCAATTTTTGGATGGAGGCGGTATGAAAGCCAATGACCTCGGCCATGCTCCTCATTGAAGCATCGGACTTTTCTTGATTTTGTAGCACTCTCTCTAGCATAGCTTCCAATTTTGAATCATTTGAGGACCCTTGGTTCGAATGTTGTCCTTTTGGAGGAACATAAGGATTTTCACTCCGGTTACAAAAGTTGTTGTTGTTGCCCCAATTTCTTTGTTTTCCTTGATCAAATTTGTCAAAGAAGGAGACCCATAAGCTATTCCACCGGATGTATCCTCAGAATGCCATGCTTGATTATGTTTGGCCATCTTGTCGAGGATTTGAGTTACTCTAGCAAAAGACTTATCCATAAAAGATCCATCCGCCGCATTCTTTGTAATGGTTTGGTTCATGGGATCAAGACCCATGTAACACTTCTCAAGCAAGATTAAATCAGGGAATCCGTGATTTGGCGACCTCACCAAATATAGTTTGAAGCGATCCCATGCCTCATATAAATGCTCCCCTTGTTGTTGCTTAAAGAAAAAGATTTTATCTCTAAGCTCAGACTTCTTGCTTTGTGGGAACCATTTTGCTAGGAATGGCCGGACAATTTCGGGCCATGATCGGATTGAATTGGGTGGCAAGTTTTGAAGCCACCTTCTAGCATCACCGGCCAATGAGTACTTGAAAACTCTCAACCTTAAAGCATCTTCTGAGACATTGATTTGTTTGTGCATAGCACACACTCCCAGAAAATGCCTTAAATGTTGAGTTGGGTCGTCATCGATGGAATTCCTGAAAAACCCTTCCGCTTTGAGCATGCGGATTAGACCATGATCCACCTTAAACGTTGAGGCACCAATAGCAGGGGGTACAATTCCATTTTTGTCATCGATATTTTCATCGATATCCGCAAAAGGATTTTCTTCCCCTTTGTCCTCGTAGTCAGACATTGTAACCAATCACACCAAGCAAAGCAAGCAAAGTGTGATGGAATAGAATTAGATATCAAGTAAAGTACACACTAGTGAGTAATTTCAAAACCGTATTCCCCGGCAACGGCGCCAAAATTTGATACGCTCAAATTACACTTTTATAATTAGTGTAAGGCGGTCGGTGTCAAATATAGTAACCCAACTAGGATGGGGTCGAATCCCACAGGGAATAGGTGTGAAACGATTTCTGGAATTAGTGTGTTACCCAACTAGAATCTTAAATCTATTCCGTTAGGAGTAACATAAAAATGGTGTAAGAGTAGTAGTATGAATTAAGGTTGTTTTAGAGTATTAACTAATGTGAATGCTTGATGTTGTAATTAATAAAGTTGATTAAACCAAGGTTGTGTTCCCATAAATGTAGTGTAATGCTATCGGTGTTAATATGATATATTTCTAATGGTTGGTAATTGATTTCTATGCAAGTACCCAATATTTCCCAATACTTGAATAGTATTTCCTCTCTTGCTTTTTCCCAAAAGTCTAAGAGTGACAATGTATAAAAATCAATAGATGCCAAATAAAACCCACTTATCCCTAAGCGATTCTATTAAACGAGGTGTAAGGCCTCGAGTTTTTGTTCTTTACTTCTTCCAAAATCTAACCCACTTTCCCAAGCAAAGTAAGACTTAAATGTCTTTTGTTAATGTTTGTAACCACCAACAATAAATGAAGAATGAGAAGTAAAGAAATATCAACCAACCATTATGCATATATTCAATGTTAAACACCCATTTACATAACATCCATTTAGGGTCACAACCTTATTATTTACGTTTAGCCACACATGCTAAAACACAAAATACAAGGTGTAATAAATGTCATAAATGCTTACAAAGTAAGAGAATCTTCAACCAAAAGCTTCCAAAAAGATGAAGTAATAAAGTCTTGGCGTTTAGTATAAAGTCTGCACAAGATACCCTTACACAAGATTCTAAAAAGCTATTAATAGAGGGACCAATTTCGGACAAAAATCGGACAAGTTTACCCTTCTAGGTCAACTTTGCGACCGCAGATCTGTCGCATAACAGGTCTGCGGTCCGCATCTTGAGAGGCGGTGTCGCAGATTAAAACCCTAGCTATTCATTCGTCCATCGCATTACCATTCTGCGGTCTACATAGTGATTGTGCCACCGGAGAAGGTACCGCATAGTTGACTCCTAGGTTTCCTTCGTGTTCATTTTGTGGCAGAAGTGCGGATCGCATGTTCACTATGCGATAGCAGCATGCGTCGTATTCTTGATGTGGTTTTTAGCTCCAGCCTCTGTTTAGCTCTGCGATTTGGTGTGCAATTCTGCGCTCCGCATGTGCAATCTGCGACCGTATGTTGGTCCGCAGACTTGCCTTTGTGCACAACTTTGCCCTTTTCTTGTCTTTTTTGCTTCCATTTTTGTGTTCTTGGTCTTTTCTTCCTCTTTATCTGTAAAACCACAGAATCACATAAATATGGACTACATTTTGCAATAAAACAAGCCAAAATAAGAGCAAGTAGTATGTAAATGTGCCAAATTTCTCCGGCACATCACTCATTCCTCAAATACTATCCTGCACGCTAAAAAATATCATAGAACACTCCAACCATTTTCCCTCTCTCAGAAATTATGTTGCAAAAGCTCGATTCTTAATAACACTGTTGCCTGAAACCCTTTAAACACCGCATTCTTAACTTTCGCATTCATCGGGACCTCTATTGAGAGTCAACCACTCTGACTGGCCCCAAATATAGTCAACTCTAATGCTCTTCTAGCATATGAAAACCATTTTAATGAAGCACATGACTGAGTAAATACCTTTACAACTCGCATATGCCTTAAACATAAATTCTGAAACTTCCAAAACCTAACCCTGGCCCAATAGGCCAACTTTTGCATATATTTATCAAATCCCACGCACAATTAACATTTAATCCTTTCCTCTTAGCTGTGATAACTTTCCTATGCGCTGATAATCCGCAACCCCATGCAAATATAATCCTGCAACACAATCGCAGGCGGTGGAACTCTCCTCTTAGCCTGAAGTTACTCCTTGCATCACTTGGACCCCACTAAAATTCTTTCTTCATTGTTGACCTGACCTTGCTCAACCAACCCATCAAACTCTTCTAAATTCTCTCGTTAACATTCCATGAATACTCAAATTCTCTAGCATCATTCACATATTCGGCCTCCTACCGAATAATCACTAGAATTCCTTGTAGAAACTTGCTAACTGCACGACCGCTAACCTGCTCACAGGAGTTAACCCACCTGTGGAAATTACGTCTAACACCTTCCAATGACGATTTACTACAAAGTCTCTACAACATCAAATTCCCCATCCTAAGCCTGTTCTTATTCCCTAACATTACCAGTCCATTCGCTCCTTATGGACATACACTAAATGCACCACAATATCTTCTAATTCACCACAATGTTGTCGCTCTCCAACTTTGGTCAAACTCCACATCTACGTGAATGCTAGACTTCCACTTATTACACATGGCCTCCTAGAAATAGAACCAATGCCTAGCACTTCTCACCTATCTTCCTTCAGCGTATGATGCCCAATTGCTGCCACAATTCAATATCATTCTTTGTAGCTCTTAAACTAGCAGTTCACCATAACTTCAAACTCTCCGAAGATAATCTTTCTCAAGCTGCCTTCATTATCAATATTTATCCAATTCTAAACCACCGCACCTCACGATCTCTAAAACCTGCTTCGTCAATACTTCTTCACAATACTCCGACCCCATGCAACTGAGGAAACTATAGCACCGACAAACTTAACACATTCTATTCGATAAAAATAACGATACCATATCATAGATGAAAAACTCTACCTCACTTGATAACACCAAGTATTATTACTTTATCCCTCAAACTTGACGTTCAAACTCCAATTGCGCTTCCTTCGCCAGAACTAAAATACTGAAATCTCAAAATTATGCTCTGAGAAGACCTCCTTTTCAAGTCATTCACTGCCCCGACATATGGGCAAGCTTCCCATCACTATGCCAATGCCATGTGTGGACCAATCATAAGCATCATAACGACTTGAGCATAGCCTCAAAGCCCTCAGAAACACATCTACTAAGCTCAAATAACATATCATCTTTCCGCAGAGTAACGACAATAGCCCCAACCAACTATGCATGGAAAAAACATTTGCACAATATCTATAGTACCATTACCATTCCTCAAATTTCGGATTCATAGCGAGCGCTTCGTGACATATAAAATTGAGTAGCAAGAAACATAGGCATACGCCTCAAAGGAATTGAATTGCACTATTAGGAATCAAGAAGGGAAGTACTCCTAACAGCCTTATAGCCTCTCAAAGATAAGTACAGACGTCTCCGTACCAATCTGCATGAATTTACTAGACTTGCTCATAACTCATGAAACCTAAGGGAACCTAGTGTTGTGATACACGATCCAAAATCCACTTAGGGTCGTGATGGCGTCGGGCACCATTGTTAGGCAAGCTAACAAAAAATAACTAGAAACTTCTCATTTTAAATATTCAAAAATTACTTCTTTTATACGTTTAAACCATACATAATAAACTTAACTGACTAAATATTTAAATATTTAACAACTTTAAAATTCGAAATAAACCCATATGCGTTCAAGAACCCGGTGTCACAAGTGCATGAGCTATTTTTAGGAAGAAATACAATACAACAACCGTCCAAAATACAAATTGGATATAAGATAAATATAATAATCTGGAAGGGACTCTGCTGGCTGAGGGTAGTTTCGAGAAGTGAGGCTCACCTAAGTCTCCGCATCTACGATGCTGTTATGCCCACCAGGACACTAGTGATGCATATGTATGTGCAACAAAAATACACAGCAGGTGTAGTATGAGTATGAAAATAACGTGTGCCCAATAAGTATCCTATTAATCTAGAAAAAGTAGAGATGAGAGGTCGACTTTGACACTTACTAGTGGTTCAATAATGATATGTCCATAATATAATGAATCGGGGATTTATATAAATAGGGTTGTAATTCAATGGAGTGCAACATGTGAACAATTCTTTCTTTTATGTGAAATTTCCAAAATTTCCTTTTTTTGTCATTTATACATATATTCTGAAGTCGGGAAGAGGCAATAACAACTTCAATAAGTTTCAAGGCAAGCAATACAAGCATGCACAAATCATGTCGTGGTCGTACGTCCTGATCCAATAATATTTAAACTATACACAACAGAGGATCGAATGGCACGAATCATATATGCATATATTTAATCTAGCGATGCATTCGGCCCATTCCACAATAGAAAAACACATCCAAAAAATCAAATCAATAATTCACCAAGGAGAAAATATTCAGGAAAAACATGTTTCTTTTTTTAAAGTCAAGAAGTGATATCTACCCTTTTTTAGAAATTCATTTGCACGTTCGATATGTTTTAAGCATTTTAAGTTTGTCAACAAGGTTGTAAGTATTACAAGAAAGCATGCTTTTGGGCCCTATACTACCCGGACTTAAGCATAATAGTAACTATGTACGGACTCTCGTTACCTAGTACGTACGTATCCACCACAAATAGGAGTACATAACTAATCAACTCACTTATGGAGATAATTCCCTCTTACAAGGTTAGAAAGGAGAACCACCTCGCTCCGAAGATCCATAATCGGCATTCCAAAACCTTCCCAAGACTTGAATAGATGTACAAAGATCCAAACTTAGCCAATAATAACACAAATCCATTAATGTATGCTCAATTACCCCTAATGATCCAATTTATAACAATTTCTAACCCGATCAAAAAGTTGACAAATACGCCCCCGGGCCCACGTGCCTAGATTCTGAATTGTTTTGAAGATTAAGTCTACGCATGAATTCACGAACTCGAATATACTGTTTGCTCTAATTTCTATGCTCAAATTCAATGTAAAAGTCCAAAATTCCAAATTCTAGGTCTTCCCTAAAAATCCCAAATTTATACTAAATTTCAATGTCTAAATTCATGTAAGATACATATATTTAACTCAAAAATAAGAAGAAATCACTTACCTGGTATTACTTGGTAAAATCCCTCCTTGAGCTCTCCAAAATAGTCCAAGCCAAATGAAAGAAATGGGCCAAAACTCGTGTTTAAAATATATTTTTCCAGGCTTCATCGAGTTGTACCTTGTGCTATGAAGGTTGTACATCCTATTACAAGTTTCCCCTGATGTACACCTTCCGCTAAAATGCCCATAACTCCTTGTGGAAATATTCAAATGAAAAACGATTTTAAGATTTACAAACTAGAATCGAACATATTTCATTTGATAGGTTGTACACTATACAACCCTTTATATGTTTCGGGATATGAGCTTATAAAGTCAGCTCCATGCATTAGAAAATTCTATCAAAACTGCTCCACCATACATCTTTAATCGATCATAACTTTCTGATAAAATTTCTAAATCATGAATGGTTTACCTTTCTGAAAACTAGAATATAGTGGAAACATCTTTTATGTTTTGCATATTTTTAGATTCCTTATAGATTTCTAGATATAAGCTTCCATATTAAGCTTCGCGATTGCACTAGTTGTTGTCATAACAGCTCTCTGCAGAAAAGTTCAGCAACTCTTTGGTCCGAAATTCGTTCCATTAACCTTCCGAAATCCACCCTCGGCCATCAGGACCTTAACCTATAATAGAAGTATGTCTTAAAATATGATATGAACTCGCTCAAGCCCTCAAATCACATCAGCCAACGTGTAAATTTTGAATCATACTCCAATCCAAACTTTATGAACTTTGAAATTTTAAACTTCTACATTCGATGCGATACCCATCAAATCACGTCCGATTGACCTCAAATTTTGCACACAAATTATATTCGACATTACAAACCTACTCCAGCTTTCAATATTAGAATTTGACCCCGATATCAAAAAGTCAAATCCTTGGTCAAACTTCTCAAAAACCTTCAAATTTTTATCTTTAGTCAAATAACTTCAAATGACCTACGGACCTCCGAAGTCACTTCCGATCGTGCTCACAACTACAGAATCACCATATGGAGTTATTCCCATATTCAAAATCCCAAACATATATCAATATCACAAAAATTCACTTCAACCCGGGCTTATGAAATTTCTTCTAAAATGCTAACCTCCACAATATACGCCGAAACGCTCCCAGGTTATCCAAAACCCAATCCATACATACGCCCCAGTTTGAAATCATCATCCAAACCTACTAGAACCTTCAGATCTAGATTCCGAGGTCGGTTACTCCAAACTCCCATCTTAGTCGATTCTTCCAATTTAAGGCTTCTAAAATGGGAATTTTCTTTCTAATTTGACTTCGAACTTCCCGAATTCAAGTCCAACCACGCCTACGAGTCATAATATCTTAAATTAAATTGCTCATTTCTTCAAACTGCTAAACGATGTGTTAGAGCTCAAAATGATCGATCGAATCGTTACAATAAATATGGCTAGCTATTTGTGTAATATTTTATCCATTTAAGTTGCCATATATACTTTGGTGTAATAGGAGAGTCCATTACTCAAATGGTTATTCAACTATCTGAGATAACCTATTATAGTATATTGTTCGTAACATCAAAGACACTTAACCCCAAACCCGGTGATGATGGCGCCCAGCACACTGCTAGGCCAGTCCGACCAATCAACAGAAATCACGGAGCTTTCAGCTCACATTTTAACCACTTTTAGGCATAAACAAAGATAGAACGATAATAGTGAAAATAACCAAATACGTGGAATACACATCCCAAACCGATAAAACCTCCCAATAGACCAGGAGTTACAAGTCATGAGCCTCTACCAGAATATATGAAGTGTAATAGTGCATACAACTGTGCTCAAGTGAGGAAATAGATAAAACAGGAATAAAGATAAGGTGGAGAGAGAGTCAGGTCCTGCGAATGCGGGAAGCTACCTTGACTATCTAGAAACAACTCCAAGCAGCTACGGAATCAAGTCTGTTGCGACGTACCTAGATCTGCACACAAGGTGTAGGGAGTAAAGTGAGTACTTCCAGACTCAGTGGTAATAAGCAGGGGTAGGACAGCAAAGGTAATAATACCCAATATAACACTAAGTAAAGCTATACACAAATACCCTACAACAGTATCAACATGAACCATATCTGAAACAACAGTATCCGTTAACAGCATAACAGTTAACAGGCATAGCTAAGTGCAATGCAATGCATGAATATGACCGTTACGGACGTAGCCTGATCCATTTGGGTACTCGTGCTCATTGTGGGGGTTCAGACTCCGGAGGGGCTCCTACAGCCCAAGCACAATATCATGATACGATGCGGTGCGTAGCCCGAGCCACTACCAGTCAGCTATAATGCAATGCAGCCTCACAGGCTCAAAATAGTATTTGAAAACTCTTTTTATCGTTTTTCAATAGAAAACAGTATATCAGAAATCCCGGAGTCTTGAAAATCATTTGTAACAGTAATAGCTCAAGATTGGTATCAAATAACATGTCAATATCATAGAAATGATAACATCGATCCTCGCGGGATCCCAATAACTGGCTCACAGCCCAAAGATGTACACAACTATCCAAGTAGGAGGTTCACTGGCTCTATAGTAGCCAAAAACACAGTATAGTATCAACATGTCGGACTAAGCCATAGTCCCCAATCACGTTCGACCCCGCTCTCACAAGAGAGTACATGTCTTGCCTCAATACAACATCACAAAATGATATACAGGGGTTTCGAACCCGCTGGTCATCACCCACACCTATTACTCACCTCGACTCGGGTCGAAGACAAGTCCGCGATGCCCTTGCCACAAGAATCGGCCTCCATAGGTGTAGAATCAGATCAAATTTAATACAAATACATCAAAATAGGCCAATGGGACATTACCCAGTCAAAACAACTCAAATTACACCAAAAACTACAAAGTTGCCAAAACCTGACTTTCGATATGCTTCTAAAAAACAAAAGTCATATATTTGGAATCTTTATCTCAACACGAGTCCATGCATATAAAGTTTATCAAAATTGGACTCTGATTGCCCATTCAAATCAATGATTTTCCATAACCCATGATTAGGGCTAAAATCCTCCATTAATCTCCCATTAACAGTGAAATACTTGAAGATTCAACGATAAAATCATGTATTTAGGCCATTGAACTTACCTCCGATGATTACCCGGTGAAATTACCTTCAATTCCCGTCAATATACTCTCTTAGAACTCAAAAATGGATGTTATGGGTATATGGTTCACGAATACACTATTCTGGTCTTTTAATATTCTGACAGTCAGTTTACTCTATACGATCGCAGCCATTTGCTCGCGATCGCGATGCACAAAACTTCCAGGCTCAAAAAATGTTATATGCGATCACAGCCGTTGGCACGTGATCGAGATGCACAAAAATCTAGGAGACCAATTTCCCTCTACGCGATCGCGACCCTACCTCCACGATCGCACAGCTTCCGACCTCGACCCTATGCGATCGCATGAGCTTACCCGCGATCGCATTGCCTTCGATCCTAGACTTACGCAATCGCATACAATCCATCGAGATCACGATGCACCCAAACACAACCTTACGCGATCACATGGGACACTCCGCGATCGCGAAGAACAAAAATCCTGCATATTTATTGCAGCAGAAATAGCAGTGCCTTTTGGCACAAAATGGTCCGTTTGGACCCCCGGATTCATCCCGAGGCCTTAGGGACCCCAACGAAAACCACCAACCAACTCCAAAACACGATACAAACTTGTTCCAATCATAAAAATATGCTCTTAAACACAGAAATCATCGAATCAAAGTGGATTCAAGCCTATTTCTATATCGAACTTCCAAATTCTTTTGATCGCTCCCCTAAGTCACAAATAACCTTCCGGAACTAACTGAATCATCAAAATTCGATTCCGAGCGCTCTAACTAAATAGTCAACTCCAAGTTGACTTTTCATAAACAAGATTCATTTCAAAAGGCCTCATTTTCAACCAGAATCACTCCTAACTTACCCGATAGACTCTAACACCAATATAGAAACATGAAACATATAAATGAAAGGTAACGGGGTGGTAATTCCCATGATAACGGGTCGGGTCGTCACATTCTCCCCCACTTAAGCAAACGCTCGTCCTTGAGCGGGCCAAGAAACACACCTGAAGACTCAAATAAGTGAGGATATCTGCTCTACATCTCCCGCACGATCTCCCAAGTGCCCTCCTCCACGGGTCGAGCTCTCCACTGAACCATAACTGATGCAACGTCCTTGGATCTCAATCTCCTCACCTGATGACCCAATATAGCTACATGCTCCACATCATTGGTCAAGTCATCATCAAGCTGAATAGTGCTAAAGTCCAACACATGCGATGGGTCGCCAACATATTTCTGGAGCATAGATACGTGGAACACTGGATGAACTCCTGATAGAATGGGTGGCAAAGCAAGCATATACGCCACCTCTCCAATCCTCCTAAGGATCTCAAAAGGGCCAATGAATCTCGGACTGAGCTTTCCTTTCTTCCCAAATCTCATGATGCCTTTCATCGGTGAAACCTTCAATAAAACTTTCTCACCCACAGAATAAGACACATCCTGAACCTTTCGGTCCGCATAACTCTTCTTCCACGACTGAGCAGTGCAAAGTCACTCCTGAATCACATTCACCCTATCCAAAGCCTCCTGGACTAATGTCCCCATTAACCTTGCCTCACCGGGCTCAAACCAACCAACTGAAGATCTACACCGTCTCCCATATAAAGCCTCATACGGCGCCATCTGAATACTAGATTGGTAGCTGTTGTTATAGGCAAACTCTGCGAGAGGCAAATAATCAGCCCGTGAACCACCGAAGTCAATAACACAAGCTCTTAACATATCCTCCAAGATCTGAATAGCACCTTCGGACTGTCCGTCCGTCTGAGGATGGAATGCAGTACTCAACTCAACCTGCGAGCCCAACCCACACTGAAATGTCCTCTAGAACTGTGAAGTAAACTAAGTACCTCTGTCTGATATGATAAAAACTAGAACTCCATTCAATCAAATGATCTCCCAAATGAATATCTCAGCTAACCGCTCCGAGGAGTACATAGTACACACAGGGATGAAGTGAGCTGACTTGGTCAGCCTATCCACAATCACCCAAATAGAATCAAACGTCCTTGTTGTCCGAGGGAGTCCAGTACCAAAGTCCATAGTGATCCTTTCCCACTTCCACTCGGGAATATCAATACGCTAAAACACGCCACCGGGCCTCTGATGCTCATACTTAACCTCCTGACAGTTAAGGCACTGTGCTACATGTCTAACAATGTCCATCTTCATCTTTCTCCACCAATAATGTTGTTTCAAGTCTTGGTACATCTTCGCGGCACCTGGATGGATAGAATACCGCGAGCTATGGGCCTCTACCAGTATCAACTCACGAAGGCCATCTACATTGGGCGCGCATATCCTGCCCTGCATCTTCAACACACTGTCACTATCAATAGTGACATCTCTAGCATCATCATGCTGAACACTATCCTTAAGGACAAGCAAATGTGGATCATCATACTGGCGCTCACGAATACGATCATATAAAGAAGGCCGGGATACAACACAAGCCAATACCCTGCTTGGCTCTGAAATGTCTAACCTCACTAGCCGATTAGCTAGTGCATGAACATCATAAGCAAATGATCTCTCCTCAGCTGGAATATATTCCAAGCTCCCCATACTGACCGCCTTCCGGCTCAAAGCATCTGCCACCACATTGGCCTTCCCCAGATGATATAGCATAGTAATATCATAATCCTTGAGCAACTCAATCCATCTCCGCTGTCTCAAATTAAGATCCCTCTGTTTGAACAAATGATGGAGACTACGATGATCGTTATACGCCTCACAGGACACGCCATACAAATAGTGCCTCCAAATCTTCAAGGCATGAACTATGGCAGCTAACTCCAAATCATGAACAGGGTAGTTCTTCTCATGAGGCTTCAACTGCCGAGAAGCATAAGCAATCACTCTACCCTCCTGCATCAATACACAACCTATCCCCACTTTTGAGGCATCATAATATATGGTACATGAACCTGAAGCTTATGGCAATACTAATACTGGAGTTGTGGTCAAAGCTATCTTCAACTTCTGAAAGCTCTCCTCGCACTCATCCGACCACACGAATGGTGCACCCTTTTGCGTCAGCTTAGTCAAAGAAGAAGCAATGGATGAAAATCCTTGAACAAACCGGCGATAATATCCCGCCAAGCTAAGAAAACTCCTGATCTCTATAGTTGAGGACGGTCTAGGCCAACTCTGCATCACCTCTATCTTCTTTGGATCAACCTGAATACCATCATGTGACACCACATGACCCAGAAATGATACTGACTCGAGCCAAAACTCACACTTGGAGAATATAGCATACAGCTTCTCCTCTCTCAATCTCTGCAACATAATGCTCAAATGCTGAGCGTGCTCCTCCTGACTACGGGAGTAGACGAGAATGTCATCAATGAACACGATCATGAATGAATCCAAGTATGGCCTGAACACGCTGTTCATCAGATTCATGAATGCTGTTGGGGCGTTGGTCAGCCCAAAAGACATCACAAGGAACTCATAGTGGCCATATCTAGTCCTGAATGCAGTCTTCATAATATCAGAGTCCCTGATCTTCAGTTGATGATAGCCTGAACGAAGATCAATCTTAGAAAACAATTTCACACCCTATAACTGATCAAATAAATCATCAATGCGCGGTAGAGGGTACTTGTTCTTCAATGTTACCTTTTTCAATTGTCTATAATCAATACACATCCGCATGGAACCATCTTTCTTCTTAACAAATAACATCCTGGTGTACCCCACGGGGACACACTAGGGCAAATGAATCCCTTATCCAAAAGCTCCTGAAGCTGCTCTTTCAATTCCTTCAGCTCAGCTGGTGCCATCCGATAAGGAGGAATAGAAATGGGCTGAGTGCCCGGCACCAATTCAATGCCAAAATCAATGTCCCTGTCCGGTGGCATACCCGACAGGTCTGAGGGGAAAACATCTGGAAAGTCCCTCACAACAGGTACAGAATCAATGCTAAGAGACTCAGCTCCAACATCCCTCACAAATGCTAAATACGACAAACACCCATTTTCAACCATTCTTTGAGACTTTAAGATTGAAATAACACGGCTAGGGATGAAATCAGTCGAACCCTACCATTCAATCGGAGGAATACCAGGAATATCCAACATAACTATCTTAGCATGACTGTCCAATATAGCATGGCACAGATATAGCCGGTCCATGCCCAATATCCATTCTGACTCCCGGATCAAAATCTCACCTATCAACCGGATTCAACCAAAAATCCAACTTCGCCAATTCAAGCATATTTCTACATCGAACCTCCAAATTCAATCATGATCGCTCCCCTAGGTCACAAATTACCTCCTGAAGCTAACCGAATCACTAGAATCCACATCCGAGCTCTCTAAACACATAGTCAACTTCAGGTTGACTTTTCTGAAACAAGTTTCACTCTAAAAGGCTATATGCATTATTTTCAACCAGAATCAATCCAAATTCACCCGATAGACTCTAATACAGATATAGAAACATGAAGCAATGTAATAAGTGGATAAAGTGGCGGCAACTCTCATAACGGCGGGTCGGGTCGTCACATTCTCCCCAACTTAAGCAAACGCTCATCCTCGAGCGGGTCAAGAAACATACCTGGAGTCTCAAATAAATGAGGATATCTGCTCCGCATCTCCTGCTCGATCTCCCAAGTGGCATCCTCCACGGGCCGAACACTCCACTAAACCTTCACTGATGCAATATCCTTAGACCTTAACCTCCGCACCTGAAGACCTAATATAGCTATAGGCTCCACATACAGAAATCCAACACATGCGATGGGTCGCCAACATACTTCCGCAGATTAGACACGTGGAACACCGGATGAACTCCCGATAGACTGGGTGGCAAAACAAGTATATATGCCACCTCTCCAATCCTCCTGAGAATCTCAAAAGGACCAATGAATCTCTAACTGACCTTTCCTTTATTCCCAAATCTCATGACGCCTTTCATAGGAGAAACCTTCGGTAAGACCTTCTCACCCACTAAATAAGACACATCCCGGACCATTCGATCTGCATAACGCTTCTGGCGCGACTGGGTTGTGCGAAGTCTCTCATGAATTACCTTTACCTTGTCTAAAGCATCCTGGACCAACTCGGTCCCCAACAACCTAGCCTCACCGGGATCAAACCAACCAACTGGAGATCTATACCGTCTCCTATATAAGGCCTCATATGATGCCATCTGAATACTAGATTGGTTGTTGTTATTATAAGCAAACTCTGCAAGAGGCAAGTAATCAGCCCAAGAACCACCGAAATCAATAACACAGGCGTGCAACAAGTCCTCCTATATCTGAATGGTATGCCCGGACTGTCCGTCCATCTAAGCATGAAATACAGTACTCAGCTCAACCTGTGAGCCCAACTGACGCTGAAATGCCCTCCAAAACTACGAAGTAAACTAAGTACCTCTGTCTGATATAATATAAACTTGAACTCCATGCAATCTCACAATCTCACGGATGAATATCTCTGCTAACCGCTCTGAGGAGTATGTACTACACACAGGAATAAAGTGAGCTGGCTTGATTAGCCTATCCACAATCACCCAAACTGAATCAAACTTCCTCACATTTAGAGGGAGACTACTAACAAATTCAATATTATTCCACTCCTACTTCCACTCGGGAATATCAATACGCTAAAATATGCCACCGGGCCTCTGATGCTCGTACTTGACCTGCTGACAGTTGAGGTACCGTGCTACATGACTCACAATATCCTTCTTCATCTTTCTCTACCAATAATGTTGTCTCAAATCCTGATACATCTTCGCGGCACCTGGATGGATAGAATAATGCGAGCTATGGGCCTCTTCCAATATAAACTAACGAATGCCATCAACATTGGGCACGCAAATCCGGCCTTGCATCCTCAACACACCATCACTATCAATACTAACATCCCTAGCATCATCATGCTTCACTCTGTCCGTAAGGACAAGCAAGTGTGGATCATCACACTGGCGCTCATGAATGCAATCATAAAAGGAAGACCGAGAAACAACGCAAGCCAACACCATACTGGGCTCCGAACTATCCAACCACACTAGCCGATTGGCCAACTCCTGAACATAATATGCAAATGGTCTCTCCCCAAGTGGAATATACGCCAAGTTGCCCATACTAACCGTCTTTTGGCTCAAAGCATCGGCCACTACATTGGTCTTCCCCGTATGATATAGAATAGTAATGTCATAATCCTTGAGCAACTCAAGCCACCTCCGCTGCCTCAAATTGAGATCCTTCTGTTTGAACAAGTGCTGGAGACTATGATGATCGGTATACACCTTACAGGACACGCCGTACAAATAGTGCCTCCAAATCTTCAAGGCATGAACTATGGAAGCTAACTCCAAATCATGAACATGGTAGTTCTTCTCATGAGGATTCAACTGACGAGAAGCATAAGCAACAACTCTACCCTCCTGCATCAATACACAACATATCCCCACTCTCAATGTATCATAATATACGGTATATGAACCTGAAGCTGACGGCAAGACTAACACTAGAGTTGTGGTCAAAGCTGTCTTGAGCTTTTGAAAGCTCTCCTCGCACTCATCTGACCACATGAATGGTGCACCCTTCTGTGTCAATCTAGTCATAGAAGAAGCAATAGATAAAAATCCCTAAAAAAACTGGTGATAATACCCCGCCAAACCAAGGAAACTCCAAATCTCCGTAGTTGAGGATGGTCTAGGCCAACTCTGCACTACCTCTATCTTTTTTGGGTCAACCTGAATACCATCACGAGACACAACATGACCAAAAAAAGATACCGACTCGAGCCAAAACACACACTTTGAGAACTTCGCATACAATTTCTCCTCCCTCAACCTCTGTAACAGAACGCTCAAATGCTGAGCATTCTCCTCCTGGCTACGAGAGTACACCAGGATGTTATCAATAAACATGATCACGAACAGATATGGCCGGAACACACTGTTCATCAAGTGCATGAACATGGCTGGGGCATTGGTCAGCGCGAAAGACATCACAAGAAACTCATAGTGCCCATTTCTTATCCTAAATGTTGTCTTCATAATATCAGAATCTCTAATCTTCAGTAAGTGATAGCCTTAACGAAGATCAATCTTTGAGAACACCCTTGCTCCCTAGAGTTGATCAAATAAATCATCAATGCGCGGTAGAGGATACTTGTTCTTCAGTGTTACCTTGTTCAGCTGTCTATAATCAATGCATATCCTCATTGAGCCATCTTTCTTCTTAACAAACAGCACTGGTGCACCCCACAGTGACACACTAGGGCAAATGAATCATTTATCTAAAAGCTTCTGAAGATGTTCTTTCAATTCCTTCAACTCAACTGGTGTGAAACGATAAGGAGGAATAGAAATGGGCTAAGTGCCCGACACTAAATCAATACCAAAATCGATATCCTCTGTCCGGCGGCAGGTCTGATGGGAACACATTCGGGAAGTCCCTCCCAACAGGCACATAATCAATACTAGGAGTCTCAGCTCCCACATCCCTCACAAATGCAAGATATGACAAACACCCCTTTTCAACCATCCTCTAAGCCTTTAAGAATGAAATCACACGGCTAGGGACATAATCATTCGAACCCTGCCACTCAATATGAGGAATACTTGGAATAGCCATTGTAACTGTCTTGGCATGACAGTCCAAAATAGCATGGCATGGGGACAGCCAATCCATTCCCAAAATCACATCGAAATCTACCATACCTAACAATAGCAGATCCACTCGGGTCTCCAGACCCCCAATAGAAACAATACAGGATCGATAGATGTGATCCACAATAATCGTATCACCCATCGGGGTGGATACATGAACAAGCAAGGCATGACTACCACAGGTCACACCCAAATGTTGTGCAAAATAAGAAGATACGTACGAATATGTAGACCTGGGATCAAACAAAACAGAAGCATCTCTTTGACAAACTCAAATGATACCTGAAATCACTGTATCTGAAGCAACAACATCTCTCCTATCAAAAAGTGCATAGAAACGTGCCTGACCACCACTCGATCGCTCCTCACTCTTGGGGCAGCCACTAGAAGACAGACCTCCAACCCTACTAGCCTGGGATGGTACTGAAGTAGATGGAGCTGAAGAGGAGGTTGATCCCTCTGCTGAGACCTACCCCTACAAAGTCGAGGACACTGCTTCCTAATGTGGCCAAACTCGCCACACTCAAAACAACTGCCTGGCGCTGGAGAAGGGGACTGAAGGGAACCCATCGCCGCAGATGAACCCTGGGCTGAAAAATAAGGTACTGAACTCTGAACTAGGAGGATGCTGAGTGAAGACTAGCCGTGCTGAAAACCCTGACAGCTACGACTAGAAGAAGCTTCACTATGATCTGGGCGACCTGACTGAAGAGTTCTAGATGAAAGACCTCTGCCCTGATAAAACTAACCCGTGGATGGAGCACCACTATAACTACCAGAACCTCGAGGCCTCTGGGCCTCCCTCTCCCTCGCTCATGGCAACAATCCACCTCAATCTGGCGTGCCATATCAACAACCTCCACAAAAGACGCTGCCACTACTCTCTCCCTGGTCATCAAGATACGAATAGAATAGTTGAGGCCATCAATGAACCTCCCGATTCTCTCCCAATCGGTCGGGATCATCCAAATAACATGCCTGGCAAACTGAGTATACCTCAACTCATACTGAGTCACTAACATATCACCCTGCACTAGCCACTCAAACTGGCGACGCAGCTTCTCTCTACGGGACTGTGGCACATACTTCTCTAAAAAGAAAGTGGAAAACTGCTGCCAAGTAAGGGGCGCAGCCCCTGCAGGCCTACGCCTCTCGAACTCCTCCTACCAAATGAATGTTGGAGCTGAAAACTGGAATGTAGTAAAAGAAACACCACTGGACTCAAGAATCCCCCCTGTACGCAACATCCTCTGACACTTGTCCAAGAAAACATGGGCATCCTCTCCCTTGGTACCACTGAATGTAGGCGGCTGAAGTCTACCAAATCTCTCTAACCGACGCTGCTCGTCGTCAGGCATAATCGGAATAACATATCCTGGGGCTGGCGCAACTGGTGCAACTGGAACAGCTAGTGCAACTGGAACAGCTAGTGCAACTACCTAAGCTGGGACTGCCTCTGGCATCTGAAGTCCCAACACAACGTGCTCTGGTGTGCGAGCTGCGGGGGTCTGATAACCACCCCCATGTTCTGCCTCGCTTCAAGAGTATATCAAAATGTCATCAATAAATACAATCACAAAATAATCTAAGAATGGCTTAAATACCCTATTCATGAGGTCCATAAATGTCGCGGGGGCATTAGTAAGCCCGAAGGACATCAACAAAAATTCAAAATGCCCGTACCTGGTTCGAAACACTGTCTTGGATATATCCCCGGCCTTAATTCTCAGTTGATGGTAACCGGGTCTCAGGTCAATCTATTAAAAGTGAGTTGCACCATGTAGCTGGTCGAATCAATCATCAATACGTGGCAAAAGATATTTATTCTTGATCGTCACCTTATTAAACTGCCTGTAATCAATACACATTCTCATCGTGCCATCTTTTTTTTTAACAAATAACACAGGTACACCCCAAGGTGACACGCTAGGCCTGATTAATCCCTTATCAAGTAGCTCTTGAAGTTGAACCTTTAATTCTCTCAATTCTGTTGGAGCCATACGGTATGGAGGAATAGAGATAGGTTGAGTTCCTGGCACCAAATCAATATTAAACTCAATATCTCTCATTGGAGGCAGCCCGGGTAAGTCTTCTAGAAACACATCAGCAAATTCTCGAACCACTGGTACACTATCAATAGTAACATTCTCCAAACGTGTATTATGAAGAATAGCAATAAAACCCAAACACCCATTATTAATCATTCGACAGGCTTTTACATAGGATATTATCTTTCCCTGAGTTAGAAGAGTTACGCCTTTCCACCCGGAAAATCAAAACACATCAACTTAGAATGACAATCAACTAAAGCATTGTCACGCCCCAAATCGAGGGACATGACCGGCGCCAGACATAGGCAACACTAGTAGATTAACTACAGTGTCCATACCCTGAATAAATATCACACGGTCTCTATAGACTCTATCCACAGATTTAGTCTCCCCCACTGGGGTCACCACAATATAAGGCACATTAAGAGACTCAACTCCTCGCTCTAACTATATGGAAAAAGATGGAGATACATATGAATACGTAGAACCAGGATCAATAAGAACGTAATCTCTATAAGAACCAATAGTGATAATACCTGTGACGACTGCATTAGATGCCTCGGCATCCTATCTGGCCATAGCAAAGAATCTCGGCGGTCCACCCACTTCCTGAGCATTCTGTGTACCTTGTCGACCCTATCCACGAGCAACGTGGTGAGCAGCTCTAGCTGGCTGAGTCTGAGTATGTGCCTGTGTACCTGTAAGCGTTCTCTGCGACTGTGGAGTAGCATGGCTAGTAGCAGAGTATCCTTTAGGACAATACTTAGCAATATGTCCTTTTTGACCATAAGTAAAACAAGCCCCATCTATTCCAAAACAACGACCACTGTGATTTCTACCACAATTGGAACACCTCGGATGTTGACCTGACTGATATGAGCTATTATCATTCCTCTATGTCTGTTGCTGCCCTTGTCTAGCTAGATAAGTACTCCTAGAAGACTGCACCATTGACTCTGACTGAGTAGGTCTGGATTGCCCATGATTAGAACCACTCTTGCTCCCAGATGGAGCTCCACTAAACCCGCCGGCACTACGAGCCCTTTTGCTTTCACGCTCGGTCCTCTCTCTCTCTCTCTCTCTTGATAAGATTCATAACAGAGAGCAGTATCCACTACCTCTTCGTATGAACCACCTCTAACATCCCTAACCACAGGACCCCGATAACGATGCTCAAGCCCATCCACAAACCTCCTCACTTTCTCATGCTCATCTGCAATTAGAAAAGGTGCATAACTAGCTAAGTCAATGAACTTAGCCTCATACTTTATAACCATTATACTGCCCTGGCGCAGTTGCTCGAACTGATGTCTCATGTCGTCTCGCTTGCTCAGTGGAACAAACCTATCCATAAACATAGCTGAAAACTCTGACCAAGTAATAGGTGGCAAACATGCTCGTCTACCTCTCTGAACTGAATTCCACCATTACTCTACAGATCCTGAAAATAGAAAAATAGCAAATTCCACCCCTCGAGTATCCTTCAGTCCCAAAGTAGATAGTATATTCTCACAACGCTGAATGAACTTCTGGGGCTCAATCGAAGCCTGTGTAGCATCAAACTCTGGTGGCTTAAGATCTATTAAATTCTTAAGATCCTTCGATTGCCATGTATTCGCAACTGGCTGAACGACCTGCTGAAGGGCTACTGAGGAGCAACATTTAGCTGAACATGTGCTTGCGCCTGTGAAGTAGTCTGGGGAGCTGGAAGTCCACCTTGAGTAGGCACTAACGCCTCCAACAAATTCAACAACCTCACCACTGCATCTGCAGGTAATGTAACAGTAGGCACATTAACTGGGACTGATGGGGGAGCATCATGAACCATTTGTTCTTGCACTTTATTTGGCATAGTAGCTTGGGATTGAGCCGTATTCACAAATTCAGGTTGAGGAGTTGCCTGTCTACTAGTCTGAGCTCTAGTTTAATGAGCCCCAACTTGGCCACCACCTCGGGTAGTACCCCATTCAGCACCATGTCTAGCAAATGAAGGTGTGCGTGTCCTAGTCATCTACAAAATAAACAATCCAAAGTCAAACACAAATAATCTCAACGCACGATCAAGGAATGAAAGAAGGTAAAACATCCTAAGTGCTTAGTAGCCTCAAGATCATAAGTATGGGCGCCTACATACCCATGAGCAAGACTCTACTAAACACTGCTCTATGAGCCGGGACTTAAAGCTAAGCTCTGATACCAACTTTGTCACGTCCCAAACTACCCCTAGACGTGATTGGCACCCAGCTAATACCGCCTGCCAGGCAAACCCCTTTATCTGGTGTTTAACCATTTACACAAACACTGAGATAAAAAGTGCAGACCTAACATATTATTCATAATTAAATAGATAATGATTATCTCCCAATACCTTAGTCAGTTAATAGAAAAAAAAAACTAATAATCACATAAGTAATAAAACTCCAGCCCAAATCACATACTAAGACCATGTAGCATCTAACATAGTAATATGAGTTTTATTGATGGGCATGCAAACCCCCAAAAAAAAAAAACTAACGCAAACTAAGCAAGTCCGAACCGAAAGCCTCCACTAACGATGCGGTGGCTCACCTCAACAATAGGATCCACTCGAACAGACTCGTCAGGCACTAGCTCTTTCTGCCGCAACGGTATCTGCATAGAGATGCAGGTATGGAGTGAGTTATACGTAAATATAACCCAGTAAGATCCTCGACCCACCACTATAAATACCTCTGGCACAAGTGTTAGAAAATACAAACACACTACAACACGAATGATGTAGTAAATACGATAATTATACAATAACTCAATTTATGTGTATCAAAAAAGTTATTAAGAATTAACCAACAAGGATACTAACTAAGGACTTATCATAATTGCAGTGAAGGAAATTTACCAATACACTAGGAGTCCACAACGACACCATAGTGCCTCAAATATGTAACAGAGTATACACAATGCTCGGGTGATGTACAAAGGCATACACAATGCCCTTACATTATGGCGCACAGCCGTATCAACTCAACATGATGGATCACAGCCGTATCAAACTCAACATCATGGCGCACAGTCGTATCAAACTCAATATCATGGCGCACAGCCGTATCAATCTCAACACCATGGCTCACAACTGAATTAAACCATAAAACTCAACCTTATGACGCACAACCATATCACACTATTAAACAACTTATAATAATATATATTATTTTTTTCATAAAATAATATATTTGCGGCAAGTCTAAGACCACCGACTCTGCCAAGCGCACGCTTGTCCCAACACATGGACAAGGCGGAGAAAACACACTTTCAAACGGGTTTTGGAAAAGCAAATATCAAAGCTTAAAGTCTCACTTACCTCGTTAACACGAAGTTCCCCAACCTTGCAACATCTAGAACACTAACCAAACAGCCTCAAATGGCCTCAATCTATCAAAAATATTGTATAATATATCCTAATTCATTTAGCTAAATAATTTCCATTCTCTTAGGGCGAGCCAAAATCCAAATCAACATCGATCCAATTAATAAAAACTAGCACACCGTTAAATTTCAACCAAATAGCCGAAACAGTGTCACTGGTCATATACCAAAATATGATTTTTTTAATCATTATAATATGATTACCCCATGACTAATCATAATCCCATTATTAACTTTAATCATTTTAATTATACCTCCTAAATTCCATTATTATTTACGGTAGCAAGAATTTCAAGTAGTAATTCACATTACTTTACAAACAGAATTCAAAAGTAGCGATGGGTCTTCGTTCCAAATTTCTCCAATACCATATATCACCCTTACAAATTCTCCGTAAGCACATAATCATTAGATAATCATTATAATTAATTTGAATACAACAAAATTTTAAATTATGTAATAGGTAGAAATCGAAATCGGTACAGAATATCTTTTCGTCATAATATCGTACACATAAACCTATAATTACTTCAATTTCTCAAATCATCAATACTTGAACCCTTCATTATTACACAAGTTAATGGCTATCACTAATACTTCCCATATCAAGAATATTTTACGAAGTTGTATCGGCAAATTGATCATTCTATACCAGATTATTTTATCCACGGATTCCCATATATATTGTCTAACTCCACCACCATCCAATCCTTGATTTATATAATTATTACAAACAATATTATGTGCAAAACTAAAATCATGTACTATCGCGAGGAATAAATACCTGAGTTTAATTTCTTTCCCAACTTTCTTCTGCAACTGTAATTGTCGCCGCCAGAACTTTGTTTTCCCTTCTTTCTACTGTTCTTCCGTTTCTTCACCTTTTTTTTTCCTTTTTATTAAGAACTAAATTACTCCTTTTTTGTACATCTTAGGTCTTTGAACATGGGCCCATAAGAAAATATATGGGTTTAGCCCCCTGTTTTTCTTTTAACCATTATTTATTGTCTCAATTATTTTATTATCCAACTTAATAGATATAATAAAAAATTAGGCCCACTAACGATTTAATTTTTAAATTTTGAACTCTTGAGTTAATCACTATATATAAAATTTTCGGTTATTACACAGGTACTGTGTTAGACATACTGAGACTAACTGGTACAAACAGTTTAACACTGGGGAAAACAAGAAGCTTTTATGGTGGTGTGCATGGTACACATATGTAGAAGATTTCAAGGATCAACTAGGAAAATTAGGTGATTTGAACAAAGATAATGCAAAGGCTTTGTTGAGGTACCCACCCCAGTCCTTGTGTAGAGCGTATATTGATACTTTATCCAAGAATCAGTCAGTAGATAACAACTTGATTGAATCATTCAACAAGTGAATTGTGGATGCGAGGCATAAGCCTATAATCCAAATGCTAGAGGACATCAGAATCAAGACCATGAACTTGTTAAGAGAACATGAAGAAGAAGTTAGGAGCTAGATATATGATTACATTCCAAAATGCATGGACTTGTATAATGAGTACCTGCAGATTGCAGAAACTGACTCTGAAGTAAATACAAACGGTAAACATGGCTATGAAGTAACAGAAATATCTGACAAGCATTGTGTTAATTTGTCTGTGAAGAAGTGCACTTGTGTCATGACCTAATTCCGGTCGTGATGGCGCCCAACACTAAAGCTAGGCCAGCCAGACCAACAATTGTTTTCACAATAAAATATCAGTCCCAAATTGACAACTCAAGAAGAATATATGATTCAACAAATACTCCAATAATAATAGTATGAATAAATACTAAGAAGTGCGAAAACAGAATAAGACGCCCAAAGATCTAGGGTCACGAGTCTAGAGCCTCTAAACAAAACTGAATAGTCATAGAAATACTGAATGAAATACTCAAGTCTGAATCATATAGTAATAACTGAATGGAAAGAGAAGCTAGGTTCTGCGAATGCCGGCAGCTACCTCCACAACTCGAAATAACTCTGATATAAGCTAGAGTGCTCATCTAACCCTCTTGTGTACCTGAATCTGTACACAAAGGTGTAGAGAGTAGGGGTGATTACTAAGTACTCAGTGAGTAAAAAGTATATAATAATAGCTCAAAGTAGGAAATCCCCAAAATACCATAAAGCAAAGCTAAACTACAGTCTGGTACGTACCACGAACTAACTACAACAACAAATCACAACTAGCACAGATAATCTACAGATAAAATGCAATACAATGCACATGACCGCTACGGCGTGTAGCCCGATCCGTTTAACGTCGACAGCGCTCACTGGGGGTGTGTACAGAATCCGGAGGGGCTCCTTCAGCCCAAGCGCAATATCATATCATCTGCTGCGGCGTGCAGCCCGATCCTTATATCATCTGCTGCGGCGTGCAACCCAATCCATCCTCAATCCACAACATGCATATGAGTCACAAAACAGTTCAAATTATTTATTTCCAGGTTCCAGTTCATTAATGGTGAAAATACTTAAATTTTATTTAATTTTCCAAGAACAGGTGACTTAGCATTTCATAATAGTGATTTCAAACCAGCACTAAGATCAGTGATTAAGCAAACCAAGCTATCACAAATATATCTATCCCCTAGGGATACTACAGGTCGGCACAAGGTCCCAAACATGGCTTTCAGCCCACAAATATATCTAACACAGTGTGCGTTTCAACCGCATATAACATATTATTCATATCCAGGATGGACCAAGTCTCAATCCCCAGTCATAATCAATCCCGCACCTGCCATGAGGTGCGAGCCACGCCCTACTATCGTCACAATGTGCTAAGCCGGGGTTTCGAACCCTTAGGCTACCATATACACTAACTACTCTCCTCTAGCCGGTCGTGAAATCGTCCACGATACGTTTTATCTTCAAATTTGCTGCCTCATGCGTCGAATCTAGTCAAAACCACAATAATAACATAAATATGGGTCAAAGAAACATAACCCAATTAAATTTACTCGAAATTTCAACAATTCACGAAGTTAGTAAAACCCTAGCCCCGGGCCCACTTCTCAAAAAATTCCGAAAATTATACCAACGGATTCCTCGTCTCGCCAAAAGTCCGTGCATACAAAATTTATCGAAATTGGAGTTCTTATGGCCTTTCAAAACCCAAAAATACTTTTTCATGATTTAGGCCCTAGTTCTTCACAAATTCTACCCAATTTCAGATATTTTGGTGTTGATTCTTGCATAAAGTCATGTTTTTGAGTCAAGAAACTTACCTTCAGCGATTACCCATTGATTTCTCTCTTAAAAATTGCCTCAGAAGCTTCTTCCTGTTCCAAAATTGGAAGAAAACTCGACCTGCTCATTAGAGGTATACTGTTCACGCGTTTTACTGCTCCCAATGGATTCCTTGTGAAATTCTAATGAATTTAGGCTTTTAAATCACTCAATTTGACCTTATAATGAAGGAGATATGTAAGTTTTAGGATTTTCAAATAGTGCATATTTTTAATATGCCGTCAGGGGCAGTTTCGTCATTAACTTGAAAATTTGGGCAAGCTTAGTAAAATGATCATAAAATCCTTATACCATGTCCAAAATCGATGAATCTTTTTGCTACGAGTCCATAATTACGATATGGATCTAATGCTTTATTCAAAACAGTAATCGGAGCTCATTTGTTCAATATGATATCATTTATGCTTGAAGAAACGATGTCGAAGCATAAGAAAAACGAGCACAACGCAACACAAACCTATCCGAAATTCATCCGAGCTCCTCGGGACCGCATGTGAACATATTAACATGTCACATATGATCATGAAAACTTAGTTTCACTCTTAAATCACCAAAACTAACATCAAAACACCAAATTTACATCGGATTCAAGCCTAAAATCTTCTAAAACTTCTGAAACTTGCATTTAATCAAAACCCAACCAAATCACCTCCGAATAATTTGAAATTTTGCACACACATCACAAATCATATATCGAAGCTCAAAAACTCTCGAAATTCTATTTTGATCCTCGGATCAAAATCTCATCTATCAACCGGAATTTTCCAAAATCCAACCTTAGCCAATTCAAGCCTAATTCTACACCGGACCCCCAAATTCAATTTCGGTTGCTCTTCTAAGTCATAAATCATCCCCCAAAAATAGTCGAATCATCAGAAATCCATTCCGAGTCTTCTAACTTATAAGTCAACATTCAGTTGACTTTTCTAAACTAACCTTCTCACAAAGAGACCAATTGCCTCATTTCTATGTAAACTCTATCCGAATTACTTCAAATTGTCCAAACACATATAATGAAACATATAGAAGTATGAAATGGGGAAAACGGGGCGGTAACTCCCATAACAACGGGTTGGGTCGTTATATTCTCCCCGACTTAAACAAACGCTCGTCCTCCAGCGTATCAAGAGTTGTTATAGATGCCAAACAGTAGCTAAGTGATCTGACCAATCACATTCCCGGGGTAATCCCTCATCACCCTATCTTGAATAGACCCGATAAACACAATACAACTGAACGTTCACAGTCCGTTCAATCCATGACCAAACCATAGAACCACACTGCACTTTCCAAAAATCATTCACCCAATTAGAAATTAACATTTGTACTCAGGGTAAGCCTGAACCAGCTGTAATAACCCATCCTAGCACCCTCGGGTGAAAATATTTGATATACCTCCTAAACCAAATACTTGGATCCATAACTTCTATTCACAGCAGTTGTCCCCAGCAACCAATTACCGACAGAGAACCGCTTATTAGCTAAAGCCTTTTTCCAACACTTTCATATACTGCCAACGATGAATGAAACATGCTATAAATCATAATAATCTCTCAGAGCAACCATTCCTGAAACCACTTCCCATTGACTAATATCAAAACAGATTTCCGGGTCAAACCTCGATACTACCTTCCTAACAAGGTGAGATCAAATCTATCCGTATTCATTAATGAACCCAACGATCACCTCGAATCCAACACCACTCTGATGATATGATACCTCAATACAAGTCTAAGTCACATCTTGCATAATACACGCACAGAAAGAAATGATCTAAACACACACAAATCATGACAAATGACTCAAACGAAAGAGTTATAGCTCAAGCTCATCAATGCCATTAGAATACAAGGATGAGACCCCATCTAACATCATAGAAATAGATTGCCTGAATCTACTCTGTAAGGTCATAACTTCCGTAGCATCTCTATAATGTGCGATCATGTCCCAATACCGTTACACCTGAAGCACCTCAAGCCGCTATGCTCAAAATCAACAACCACGCATATATGATGTCTGAAACCAAAGCAATTCCTTACACCCACGGTGAAACAAAGAACACACAACACATAACACGATAGACCATAACCAATGCTCCAAACACCGAGCAACACTTAATTACTCTTCCCTCTCGACTTTCTCTATGAATTCTCGATGGAACCGCACTACATGTGCCCATAACTAACAAATCGCAATGTCTCACAACATCGAAAAACAACTCATAGCTTCCCTCGGATCATTAACAAGCTCAATAACGATAGACTCAACCTATTTCTCAACCGTACAACTCAAGGTCAACCAAGTTAACTCAAGCTCAATGCGCAGCCATATCGGCCTGCCAACAAACTCAATACCAAGAAGCCTGAAGCCGCTCCTACCCCTTTTATTACTTCCTGTCGAAGTCGCACGATATAGTGTCGGGCATCGAATAACTACCGAAATCAACAATCTCACCCGGTTCGTGCCCGGCCATACGAAATGCATCTGAAACGTCCTTCAATGACGGAATGGAATCAATAATAGCAACCTCTGCACTGATATCTATTACAAATGCCCAATTAAGAAAGCACTCCTTCCCAGCTGTTCGGTGGTTCTTAGAAATATAAATCATCTTTCTAAAACATATTCTAACGCACTTCACCACTTAATCTGTGGCATTTCTGGCATAGCCCCTAAGGCAATAGTTCAAAATCACCCAACTCTACAACAAACAGTCTGACTTCCAACGTCACATCCAAAATATACACACCAACGAATAAAGATCCACCACCTCAACATAGCATGTAGCTCAGATCTCCATATAACACACAATTCATCATACCGGATCCCAATTTCCACCGTGCGAATACATGTACCCATTTGATACATAATCAATCCACGACAAATACTCAATACTTACCTGTGTTACCAAGCAACCCGGATACCACTAGTGGATCCAACAAGAGCATGCCGCAATACTATTGATATTTAATCAATTTAATCACATTACCCTTTTTTTAAACACATACTCGCGTCAAGTCACCTCCACTTAGCAATATTATCTTCCCTAATCATCTGAAGCTATCTTATCTAATCGATTAGAAGGAATCACTACACATTCCATGCTCTGCATGACATACACACGTGTGATGACCCGGCCCGTCATCATGTGATTTATCACCTCGTTATCCCCGTTATATGCTTGTTAATGTTGCCATATGCATGTTGGGTAAGTTTCAGTCAATCCAAGTTGAGTTTGGTTGAAATTGAGACAAATAGTCTCTTAGAAAAAAGAATAATGGAAAAAAGTCATTTGGATCTTGACTTGTGAGTTAGAGAGCTCGGAATTGAATTCTGATGATTCTGTCAACTTCAGGAGGTCATTTATGAGCTCGGAAAGTGATCGGAAGTGAATTTGGAGGCCCGGTGTAGTTTTAGACTTGAATTGGCTAAAGTTGAATTTTTGCAATATCCGATCGATAGGTGAGATTTTTATCCAGGAGTCAGAATGGAATTCCGACAGTTGCACTAGCTCCATTAGGTGATTTTGGATGTTCCTGCAAAATTTCAGGTCATTCGAAGGTCGTTTGGTTGGGTTTTTGATCGAATGTCGGTTGCGGAAGTTTGAATGGAATCTTAGGCTTGAATTTGCTTGGATTCGATGTTTCCTGTGTTTGAGGGCATGTTTTTATGGTTGGAGCAAGTTTGTATGGTTATTTAGAGTAAAATTTCATTTTTGGTTGAGGTCCCAGGGGCCTCGGGATAAGTTCGGAAGGTTAAACGGAAGGATTTGGAGTTTGGGAGCTGCTGTCATAAATTGCTGCAGCATTTTTGCTCCTGCGGATTGGGGACCGCAGAAGCGGGATCGCAGGAGGGGCTTTTTCATTGCTGATACGAAAGGGGGCTTGGTCAGGTGGTTCTGCAGAAGCGGACAATGCATCATAGGAGCAGACTCGCTTCTGCGAGTCCGAGGTCGCAGAAGCGGAAGGCAGGCGACTGGGGAGGATCACAGGTGCGGAGGGGAGTTCGCAAGAGCGGTCTCGCAGGAGCGAGACCTGGGCTGCAGGTGCGAAGTGGGCTGACTTGGAGCTGGATTGCAGAAGCAACCAATGGGCCGCATAAGCGGACTCGCGGGTGCGAGTCAAGAACCGCAGAAGCAGAAACCGCACCTGTAATAAGAATATCAGAAGGGAAAAATTTCATAAGTCATAAAAACATTAGGGCTCGGTTTTAAGAGGTGAATTGGGCGTTTTGGAGGGGAGATTGCTGGGATATCATCGGGATATCATCGGAGGTGAGTTTTATGGTTCATTTACGCGTTTTTATCATGAAATCCTCCTATATTTTACTGAAATTGGGGGAAATTATGGGGAAATTTAGCCTAAGCCAGGGCTTTGGTAAAATGTCGATTTGAGTGGGCAAACAAAGTCCGATTTTGAAAAACATTATATGCATAGACTCGTATTGAGACGAGGGTTCCGAATATGTGACTTTCGTAATTTTTCAAGAAGCGTACCGAAAGCCGGGTTTTAACAACTTTGTGAATTTTGGTGGAATTGGAGTTATTTCAAGTGGGTTGTGTGCTATTGCATATATTGATGTATGATTTTGAGCATATTTAGCATCCGAGGAGATTGATTTATGAGGCAAGTGCAAGACGGACTAAGGCTTCTACCGGTTCCAGGTGAGTGGTGATAGTAAATAATGTACTAAGGGTTTGAAACCCCGTACTAGCACTTCACAGTGCTATGTTGAGATGAGACACGCGTCATGTGATGGGCGTGGTGACATTCTGATTGGGGAATTGGACTTGGTCCTTCCCGACTAATAGTGTATTGTGTATTATGACTGAATATGAGATTATAACTGTGTAATTGGGCTAATAGCCATGTTTGGGGCCTTGTGCCGATCTGTAGAACAGTAGGGGACCTGTAGAGCTAGGTGACCCATATATAGTGTTGAAAACTTACACTCAGCCGTAAAACTAGCTGAATAGCATATTAAGAGCCAGTACTAGGTGCGTACTGTGAGAGACTGATTACTTAGGGTGGAAATTCCCTGATTTAGCTGAGTGGGCCTGAAAGGCCAGTCCTATACTAATTGGGACAAGGTCGAGAACCCGTTATGAGGTATTATATATATACCCTTGTTGGATCGGGCTGCACGCCGCAACAGTATAGATATTGGATCGGGCTGCATGTCACAGCAGTATATATATTGGATCGGGCTGCACGCCGCAGTAGTATATGTGGGATCAGACTGCACGCCGCAGTATTATTGCGCTTGGGCTGTAGGTGCCCCTTCAGAGTGTGAGTCTGCACACATTCCGAGTGAGCGCTGGTGTATACTATGGGATCGAGCTGCACGCTGCAGCCGTATAGTTATGTATGTATATATATATATATATATATTGGATCGGACTGCACGCGCAGTAGTATATGTGTGGATCGGGCTACACGCCGTAGCATCATAGTGCTTGGGCTTAGGGAGCCCCTCCGAAGTCTGTATACACCCCCAGTGAGCGTCGTCAATGTTAAATGGAGTGGGCTGCGCGCAGCAGCGGTATATGTATTGGAGCGGGCTCCACGCCGCAACATTATACTTATTCATATCCTTATACATACTTAAATACTTAGACATTATAGACATATGTATATATCTCTATATATTGAGATGGATGTGCACCGTAGTGGTACGATTGAGGATTTGGTCAGTGTGGGACCTTGTTGAGGTAGATGTGGACTGGAGATCAGAGTACACATTGTAGTGATGACTTACTTGTGGGGGGTTTGCCTTAGAACTATTTAGTGATAGCGCAGGAGTTCTTACTTTCAGTTATTGTTTATTATTATTACTCACCGAGTTGAAATATACTCACCCCACTCCCCTGCACTTTTTGTGCAGATCCACAGGTGCCCGAGAGCAGTTGAGTTATTGCAGCTGCTGATCCTTATCTACTTTTGCGGAGACTACGAGGTAGCTGCCGGCGTCCGCAGAACCTGTTTTCTCCTTCCTTATCATTTTGTTGCTTTCATCTTGCTTAGACTTGATTGTTTTAGGATGTTTATTCTATAGAGGCTCAGACTCATGACACCACGGTTTGGTTGGGACCGTATTTTGTATGTTTCTACTATTATGTTGATCATTTTGATATGAACACTTATTGTTTAAGTTTAACATGATTAATTGGAATTAATAATTGGTTGGTTTAAGAGATAATATGGTCGGGCTTGCCTAGCATTGTGTTGGGCGCCATCACGACCGGGGTTTGGGTCGTGACAAGTTGGTATTAGAGCCTAGGTTAACAGGTCTCGTGAGTCATGAGCCGGTTTAGTAGAGTCTCGTGGATCAGTATGGGGACGCCTATACTTATCCTCGGGAGGCTGCAAACCTTTTAGGAAAGTTTCAATTCTCGGAACTCTGGTTGTGCGATTAATTTTGACTTAAACTGAACTTTGACATTCTATTCTCTCGCAGATGGTGAGAACTCGAGTTTCCTGACGAGGAGGACGACCACCACTACCACCTGCTAGACGCCGTGGATGCGGCCGTAGTCGTGGCGGAGGTAGGGTAGCTGATGCAGTACTAGCTGACCCACAGCCTCCAGTTACTGATGCTCCAGCGGCGTTAGTTCAGTCACTAGCTATGCCCATTGTCATTCCGGGTCTACAGGAGACCCTGGCTCAGATACTAGCAGTTTGCACCGGCCTGGCACAAGCAGTTTCAGTTATACCACAGCAGCTGCATCAGGGACTGGGGGTGGTCAGCAGACCCCCGCCGCACGCACTCCAGAGCCAGTAGTGCAAGGATTGCAGACACCAGAGGCTCCTCCAGTTCAGCCTGTGGTTCCGGTTCAGCCAGCGGATCAGATTTAGGGGGACAGGGTCCCAGCTATGACAGACGATGAGCAGCGTCGTCTCGAGAGGTTCATCAGGTTATCTCCTCCAGTGTTCACTGGTGCTCCGGGTGAGGACGCCCAAGGTTTTATGGACAAGTGCCGCCGGATGCTCCGTACGGCAGGGATCTTGGAGTCCAGTGGTGTATCTTTCACTACCTTTTAGTTTCAAGGGCCAGCCTTCGCTTGGTGGGAGGCTTATGAGCGCCGCAGGCCAGTAGGGGCAGCACCACTATCATGGCCGGAGTTCTCCACTATGTTCTTGGAGAAATGGGTGCCTCGATCTCAGAGAGAGGAGATGCGTAGGCAGTTTGAGGGTCTCCGTCAGGGGGACATGTCAGTGTCAGAGTATGAGATCAGGTTTATAGTTGTCTAGATATGCACCGTGGTTGGTTCTTTCCGACAGAGAGAGGATTGGATACTTTGTGGACGACCTCATTTATCCTATTCATATTCTGATGACTCGGGCGAGGGTTTTGAGTGGTACATTTGAGGATGCTGTGGATATTGCTCGCGACATAGAGATAGATCATCGCAGAGAGCAGGATGAAACGGAGGCCAAGAGGCCTCGAGGTTCAGCTAGTTCCAGTGGCACTCAGACTAGAGGCCAGAGTCAGTAGAGCCGAGGTCGCTCTTTCAGATCTTCGCAGTCGGGCCGCTCAGATCGTCGTAGGTGTTCTTCTAGCCAGGGTTACCAAGGGTCGCACCAGAGTCAGCCATCTCTCAGTGCCATGCCAGCTCAGAGTTCTTCACAGGCCCCATCTGCTCAGGGTTCTTCTCGGCCTAGTTCACTAGCTTGCCACTCTAGCGCTAGGGGTCCTTATCAGTCTCAGTCCCCAGCACCGAGAAGTTGCTACGAGTGCGGGGAGTTTGGGCACCACCGTAGAGAGTGTCCCCGTCTTGTTTCCAGGTCTTATCAGCAGAGGGGGCAGCCCTCGTCATCTGGTCCTTCTACTTCATCACCCGCCCCGACAGCTAGGGGTGAGGGTCAGTCAGCTAGGGGTCGCCCTCGAGGGGGATGCCGATCAGATATGAGGCCGTTGCTTCTGACGTTGTCATTACAGGTATTATTTCAGTCTGCCACCGAGATGCCTCAGTGTTGTTCGATCCTGGTTCTACTTATTCTTATGTGTTTACATATTTTGCTCCTCATTTGGGCACGACCCGAGGGTGCCTTGAGCTGCCAGTGCATGTATCTACCCCGGTAGGGGATACTATTGTTGTGGACCATGTATACAGGTCATGTTTGGTCACTATTAGGGGTTTGGAGACCCGAGTGGACCTATTGCTTCTCAGCATGATTGATTTTGATGTTATATTGGGCATGGACTGGTTGTCTCCATGTCATGCTATTCTGGACTGTCATGCTAAGACAGTCCCCTTGGCTATGCCAGGTATTCAGAGGATCGAGTGGTGAGGCACGACTGATTATGTTCCCAGCAGGGTAATATCTTTCCTCAAGGCCCAACGAATGGTTGGGAAGGGATGTCTCTCTTATTTGGCATTTCTGCAGGAGGTCGAGGCTCAAACTCCCAGTATTGATTCTGTTCCCATTATGCGGGACTTTCCTGATGTGTGTCGGGCATGCCGCCGGACAGGGATATTGATTTTGGGATCGATTTGGTGCCAGGCACTCAGCCTATTTCTATTCCTCCATATCGGATGGCACCAGCTGAGCTGAAGGAATTGAAGGAGCATCTTCAGGAACTCCTAGATAAGGGGTTCATTCGGCCGAGTGTGTCGCCGTGGGGTGCACCTGTCTTGTTTGTTAAGAAGAAGGATGGCTCTATGAGGATGTGTATTGACTATAGGCAGCTGAACAAAGTAACAGTGAAGAATAAGTATCCTCTGCCTCGTATTGATGACTTATTTGATCAGCTCCAGGGAGCTAGGGTATTCTCGAAGATTGATCTTCGTTCAGGCTACCATCAGCTGAAGATTAGAGAGTCTGACATTATGAAGACTGCATTCAGGACCAGATATTGTCACTATGAATTCCTTGTGATGTCTTTTGGGCTGACCAACGCCCCAGCAGCATTTATGCATCTGATGAACAGTGTGTTCAAGCCCTATCTAGATTCATTTGTGATTGTGTTCATTGATGACATTCTAGTCTACTCTCGTAGCTAGGAGGACCATGCTCGGCACTTGAGTATTCTATTGCAGAGATTGAGAGAGGACAAGTTGTATGCTAAGTTCTCCAAATGTGAGTTCTGGCTTGAGTCCGTGGCATTCTTAGGACACGTGGTGTCCCGTGATGGTATTCAGGTAGATCCGAGGAAGGTAGAGGCAGTGCAGAGTTGGCCCGGACCGACCTCAGTTTCTGAGATTCGTAGCTTTCTGGGATTGGCAGGGTATTATCGCCGATTCGTTTAGGGATTCTCTTATATTGCTTCACCCTTGACTAGATTGACTCAGAAGGGTGCTCCTTTTGTGTGGTCCGAGGAGTGTGAGGAGAGCTTTCAAAAGCTCAAGACAGCATTGACCACGGCACCGGTCTTGATATTGACGTCAGCTTCAGATTCTTATACTGTGTATTGTGATGCCTCAGGATTTGGCATTGGTTGTGTGTTGATGCAGGAGGGTACGGTCATTGCTTATGCTTCTCGTCTGTTGAAGCCCCATAAGAAGAACTACCCTGTTTATGATTTGGAGCTAGCGGCCATAGTTCACGCTTTGAAAATTTGGAGGCATTACCTATATGGTGTCTCATGTGAGGTGTACACCGATCATCGTAGTCTTCAGCATTTATTCAAACAGAAGGACCTTAATTTGAGACAGCGCAGGTGGCTGGAGTTGCTTAAGGATTATGATATCACTATCTTGTATCATCCGGGGAAGGCCAATATTGTGGCCGATGCCTTGAGTCGGAAGGCGGTTAGTATGGGCAGCCTAGCTTTCATCCCAGTTGGGGAGAGGCCATTTGCTTATGATGTTCAGGCCCTAGCCAATCGGCTAGTAAGGTTGGATATTTCGGAGCCGAGTCGAGTGTTGGCTTGTGTTGTTTCTCGATCTTCCTTATATGATCGCATCAGGGAGCGACGATATGATGACCCACATTTGATTGTCCTTAAGGAGTGATGCATAATGATGCTAGAGATGTGACTATCGACAGTGAGGGTGTTCTGAGGATGCAGGGCCGTATATGCGTGCCCAATATAGATGGATTGCGGGAGTTGATACTTGAGGAGGCACACAGTTTGCGGTACTCGATTCACCCAGGTGCCGCGAAGATGTACCAAGACTTGAGACAGCACTACTGGTGGAGGAGGATGATGATGGATATTGTTAGGCATGTAGCCAAGTGCCTCAACTGCCAGCAGGTCAAGTATGAGCATTAGAGACCGGGCGGTGTTCTTCAGCGTATGGTTATTGCCGAGTGGAAATGGGAGAGGATCACCATTGATTTTGTTACTGGACTCCCTCGGACAGTGAGGATGTTTGACTCAGTGTGGGTGATTGTTGATCGGTTGACTAAGTCCGCACATTTCATCCCAGTTTGTACTACTTACTCATCGAAGCGGTTGGCAGCGATCTTTATTCGGGAGATTGTCAGGTTGCATGGGTTCCCAGTGTCTATTATATCTGACAGAGGCACTCAGTTCACTTCTCAGTTTTGGAGAGCATTTTAGCGGGAGATGGGTACGCGGGTTGAGTTGAGCACCGCATTTCACCCTCAGACAGACGGGCAGTCGGAGCGCACTATTCAGATCCTGAAGGATATGTTGCGAGCATGTCTGATCGACTTTGGTGGTTCGTGGGATGAGTTCTTGCCACTTGGTGAGTTTGCCTACAACAACAGTTATCAATCGAGTATTCAGATGGCCCCGTACGAGGCATTGTATGGCAAACGGTGTAGATCCCCCGTGGGATGGTTTGAGCCTGGCGAGGATAGATTGATAGGGACCGAGTTAGTTCAGGATGCTCTGGATAGAGCGAAGTTGATCCAGGAGAGGCTTCGCACAGCATAGTCTCGCCAGAAGAGTTATGTAGATCGTAGGGTTCGAGAGTTGTATTTCATGGTCGGTGGTAGAGTATTGCTGAAGGTTTCACCCATGAAGGGTGTAATGAGATTCGGGAAGAAGGGGAAGCTGAGTCCCAGGTACATTGGTCCTTTTGAGATACTCAGGAGGGCTGGAGAGGTGGCATATGAGTTGGCCTTGCCACCCAGCTTGTCCAGTGTTCATCCAGTATTCCATGTGTCTATGCTCCGGAAGTACATATGGGATCCGTCTCATGTACTAGACTTCAGTACCATTCAGCTTGATGGTGATATATCTTATGATGTGGAGCTAGTGGCTATTCTGGGTAGACAGGTTCGAAAATTGAGGTCCAAGGAGATTGCTTCAGTCGAGGTACAGTGGAGAGGTCGGCCCGTGGAGGAGGCTACTTGGGAGGTCGAGCAGGAGATGCGGAGCATATATCCCTACCTATTTGAGTCTCCAGGTATGTTTCTTGACCCGCTCGAGGACGAGCGTTTCCTTAAGTTGGGGAGAATGTGATGACCCAGCCCGTAATCATGTGAGTTATCACCCTGTTATCCCTGTTATATGCTTGTTAATGTTGCAATATGCATGCTGGGTAAGTTTGAGTCAATCCGAGTTGAGTTTGATTGAAATTGAGACAAATAGTCTCTTAGAAGAAAGAATAATTGAGAAAAGTCAGTTGGATGTTGACTTGTGAGTTAGAGAGCTCGAAATCGAATTCTGATGATTCAGTCAACTCCGGGAGGTCATTTATGAGCTAGGAGAACAATCAGAAGTGAATTTGGAGGCCCGGTGTAGTTTTAGGCTTGAATTGGCTAAAGTTGAATTTTGGCGATATCCGATCGATAGGTGAGATTTTGATCCGAGAGTCGGAATAGAATTCCGACAGTTGCAGTAGCTCCGTTAGGTGATTTTGGATGTGCCTGCAAAATTTCAGGTGATTCAAACCAAGTTAATTCATGGATCAGAGGCTTCACATTCGCAAATGCGAAGGAAATCTCGCAAATGCGAGACTGGCAGACCTGGGCTAGAGTTCGCAAATGCGAACTTTCTCTCACAAATTCGAGAACAGCAGGCCCCAGACCTATAGCATTCGCAATTGCGATATCCGCAGTTGTGTAATTCTATACTTAAACGAATTTTTCAATTCATTCTTCACTTTTTCAAAAACCCTCACACCACACATGAGCTCTCAAGGCTAAATTCACTCCAAAGCAATTTTAAGTCACTTTTACTTAACTCTTTCAATTCTTAACAACATTAAACATGTTTTTCAATAAGAATCAAAGGTTTTCATGGTAGAAATCCATGTTTTTAGGTAGAACCTAGGTTTTTCTTGAATTGGGCAATTGGACCTCGAATTGAGGTTCGATTTTGAAACAAATCATATAATTGAACTCGTGGGGGAATGGGTAACCGGATTTTGGTCCGAACCCCGAGTTTCGACCACGTGGGGCCAGGGGCATTTTCGGAAATTTTGGGGTAAACTTTCAGAAAACCATCTTTAAGCATTCAAACCAAGTTAATTAGTGATTATTAATGTAATGGAATCAATTATGATTAGATTTGAGCTAGTTGAAAGCGGAAATTCGGGGAAAAATCTATAATTGAAGCATAATTTGGACTTCCAGACTAGAGGTAAGTGTTTGTTGTATCCTAGCTTGAGGGAATAGGATTATGTGCTATGTGCTATGTGATCGAGTGCGATGTATGGGTTGTGGTCACGAGAATCCATACACTGGCGTCTAGCATGATCGTGAGTCGTTGTTAATACTTGTTGTGAGACATATTTGAGGATAAATTATTGAACCCTTGCCGGGTTGTAGAATGTCTATTGTTCTCCCTTGCCGGGACTTGTTGTGAAGTGAGATATTGATTGCCCTTGCCGGGACTTTGTTGTGATGATTATTGTGTCCCTTGCCGGGATGGTTCATGATTTACTGTTTTCATTCCTTGCCCTTAACTGTGATTGTTATTTGGGTGAGGAAGAGTGATAATGCACGAAGGGTGATATCGTGCCTTGATTTATTGTTTATGCACGAAGGTTAATGCCGTGCCTTGTTATTGATTATGCAAGAAGGTTAATGCCATGCCCTGTTATTGATTATGCACGAAGGATCATGTCGTGCCTTGTTATTGAACCATGTACGAAGGATCATGCCGTACCATGGATGTGAGGATGAGAGTAAAGGCATGAAGGGTGATGCCGTGCACTTTATTTGCTTATTTGGTGAGGATGAGAGTAAAAGCACGATGGGTGATGTCGTGCACTTCATTTGCTATTTCTTTGACTTTATATTACTTGTTCTCATTATACTTGTTTTCCTTGTTGACTTAATGAATGTTGTTAACTGTTGAGTTCTTCTGTGACATTCCTTGTTGCGTTGTTACTTGGTTATTTCTCGTTATCTTGTGTTATATATATATATATATATATATATATATATATATATATATATATATATATATATATATATATATATATATATATATATATATATATATATATATATATATATATATATATATATATATATATATATATATATATATATATATATATATATATATATATATATATATATATATATATATATATATATATATATATATATATATATATATATATATATATATATATATATATATATATATATATATATATATATATATATATATATATATATATGCGTGGGAGTTGATCATATTTGAGACCGAGGTAGCTTGCAGGCGTCCACAGGCCCAGCGTCTCTTCCTTCTATTTATGCTATTAGCTGTAGTCTCCTTGTTCCGAGACAAACAGATTATGTTATATTTCTTTCAGACCTTTATGTGTAGTATTCATATAGTATTCATGAGTTGGTGACTCCACGTCTTGGGTAGAGGATTTCAGTATTATTTTACTTTGAAGCTGCTTATTGCTATTTGTTTTATAAAGTCTTCCGCACTTGTTTAATTAAGGTTATGTTTTGGTTGTTAAATTGAATATGAAATATTGCAAAAATAGGATAGTGTGAATAATTTGGCTTGCCTAGCTATCACGAGTAGGCGCCATCACGATCCCGACGTTGGGGAAAAATCCGGGTCGTGACAACTCCCAATATTGTATTTGTTTCAACCAGATCTTTATATCAAAATTAGAAGACACAAATCATTTAGTAACAATATTTTAATGTGTATCAAATATAAGCATTTCATCAACATATAGACATATTATTACATAATTATTGTCTACCACTTTAGTATAAACACATTTATCCACGTCAACTGAAGAAAACTCGTCTCTTAGTATGACTCGTTCAAATTTCTCATACCACCACTTAGAAGCTTGTCTAAGGCCATAAAGTGATTTAATTAATTTATAAATTTTATTTTCATGTCCAGGAGTGACACAGCCTTCAGGTTGAACCATATAAGTCTCTTCTTCTGAATCACTATTTGGAAAAGCAGGTTTCACATCCATTTCGTAGATAAAAGCTTACGGATTGAAGCTAAGGCAATTAAAACTCGAATAAAAAAAACTCTAGTCATTGGTACAAATGTATCAAAATAGTCTATATTTGTTTTTGAGAAAATTCTTTTGCTAAAAACCGAGATTTATATTTATCTAAAGATCCATCAGGATTAATTTTTTTTTTTGAAAATCCAGTTAAAACCAATAGGTTTTGTACCAGGAGATAAGTCAGTGAAAACCCATGTATTTTTTTTCACAATCAAATTAATTTTAACTTTTATTGCCTCTATCCAATATTTAGCATCTGAAGAAGATATAGCTTCAAAATAATTTGATTGTTCATTATCGATAAGAAAAGTTTGAAAATCATTTCCATAAGAAAAATATTTTATCCTAGGCCTTTTGCTCCTTCTCAGTTCCTCATTAGAGGTAATTTTATTATTTGTTTTAACATGTTTATATGAAATTTTATCAGATAATAGATAAATATATTCAAAGAAATCAGCATTTTTTTGTCTCAATTACAGTATTGCAATCAAGCACATCACTTTTTAAAACAAAAAGTCTATATGCAATATTATGTTCTGCATATCCAATTAGCATGCAATCAACAGTTTTAGAACCTACTTTTCTCTTTTTAGGTTCACGCAAATGAACTTTAGCAAGGCACTCCCACACTTTTAAGTATTTTAAATTAGGTTAATAACTCTTCAACAATTCATAAGGTGTTTTGCTTGTTCTTCTATGTGGTATTTGTCACGACCCAATTCCAAACCCGGTCGTGATGGCGCATCTCGTGAAGACAAGGCCATCCAACTAACCCAATTTATCTCTTTAACGATCAATAAATGGATAAATATGACTAAATGACATTAATAACAAATATTTACAACCCAACAAAGCCCGAACAGGATGTCACAAGGCTACAGGGCCGATAATATACACAACAAAATTTAGAAGACGAAGTCCGGTGTCGCGAATGTCGGCGGTCACCTTGTTCACCTACGATGACAAAGTCCTCAATCAACGCAAACCCGCTACCGGGTAGCAAATACCTCCAACTGCACGCGAGGTACATGGAGTAAAATGAGTACTCCAACTCAGTGAGTAATAAGAGTAAATAATAACTGAGCAGCAAGAAATTACGTCAAGCACTCCATCATGCTATCCTAAAACACTAAAACCATGAAATCCTTTCGAAAAATATCTAGGCTCAGTTAAAACCTCTTTTAAAAAATATGTAAATCAATAGTAAGTAAATGAATGCGAAATAGATAGTGCAAGTCAACAATAAGAAATGGTCTGAACATACTCAATCATGACAAATGACTCAAACGAAAGAGCTGTAACTCAAATCCTCAGTACCATCACAACACAAGGTGGGGACCTCGTCTTACATCATAGAAATATAATACCTGAATCTACCCTGAAGGGTCATAACTCCACATAGCCTTCCTACAATGCGCGATCCTATCCAAACAATGTTACACATAAAACACCTTAAGTCACTATGATCAAAATCGAAAGCCACGCACATTTGATGTTTGAAACCAAAGCAATTCATTATATCCACGCTGAAAGAAATAACATATGATGTGCAACCTGATAGGCCATAACCAATACTCCATTTACTGAGAAACACTCAATTACTTTTCCCGCTCGAATTCTCTATGAATTCTCAATAGAACTGCACCACCTGTGCCCATATCCAACAAATCATGACATCTAAAAATATTGAAAAGCAACTCATAGCTCTCCTTAGATCACTTGCAAGCTCAGTAACGATCGAATCAACCTATCCCCCATCAGCACAATTCGGGACTAACCAAGCTAACTCAAGCTAAATGCGTAGCCACATCGGCTTGCTAACAAACTCAATAACAAGAAGCCTGATGCTATTCGCCACTACTATAACTCCTGTCGGAGTCGTATGATGTAGTGACCAGTACCAAATAAATATCAAAATCCACAAACTTGCCTGGCGACATGCTCGGCCACAAGAACGTATCTGAAAGAGTCACTCAATACTGGAACTGAATCAACGGTAGAAACCTCTGCACTGACATTCGCCATGAAGACCCAATTAAGAAAAGCAATCATTCCCAGATGTCCGCTGGTCTTTGGAATACAAACCACTCAGCCAGAACATGATTCGATGCACCTCGCCATGTAACCTGTGGCATTTTCTGACATACTCCATAGCATAATAGTCTAGAATAACCCAACATCGGGACAACCAGTCTATACCCCAATATCATATCCAAAATATAATATACCAAGTAAAGAAATATCCACTTGGGGATCCAAATCCTAATAGTTGTTAATGGTACCAATACACACGATCCACAACTACTACATAGTCTGTACCTGAGAACTCCCAGTCTCCAACTCCATATAGCACTCAACACACTAAACCAGATCTCAAATTCTGCAGTATGAATACATATTACACCTCGAGTACCCAATCATTCCATGAAAGATATTTAAAAATTCCCCTGTGTCATCAAACAACTCAGATATCAACAGTCGATCTAGCAAGAAAGCACCGCAATACAAACACAGTATCATTAGTATAATCACATTACCCTTTTTTCTGAGACATATACTCTCGTTGAATCACTCCTATTCAACAGTACCATTTCCTTGATTATCTGATCCGACCCGTTGCCTATGAATTTTATGAACTTCTTTTTCAGAGCTAAACTGCAACTTATTTAGCCATGACCTTCCGTCAATCCCATCTAGAAGAAGAATCATTACACATTCCATGATTTGCATACCCATAGAAAATACATTCATCTCCAAACCACGATAAAACCCAGCAAGAGAAACTCTGCCAATTCTATTTTTACAAGCTAAACTGTCAGGACTGAATACTCCTATCCAAACCAAGCTAAGCAAGTTGTCCGAACTAAAAAGCTTTGCTGCAGAATACTTGCAAAGGCTCATTACCTCGAACACATACAAAGAATTAATCATATCCTTAACATACTGATTCAGTCTACTATCAAGCTATTCCATCTATCTAATTTCCTTTCTGATTCATCATCAACATGATATTCCCTCGTGCTATAGCACCACAATAAATCAACCCAGGCTTACCACACGAGTCTCAAACACAAGACCATACTATCTAAGACCCATAGGCCACTGAATACCCTCTCAAATGTTCCCAAAAATACCACATGCTCTTCTTGAAGAACTTACTGCGAATCGGAATTTGTACCTTCTAGATACCGATACATAGAACCCTATAATCATCATAAAAATACCACAAATCTTGCCCTTTTTCAAACACATTCTCTAACCACATACATGACCTTAAGGCACCCTTATTGTTACATGTAGAATCTTGAACACATTAAAACCATTCTCAAGAGTCATCCACTCTTATTCAAACTAAAAATTACCTGACTTAACGAACAGAACCACTCGTGCCTTATAGCACTATGACACAACAGAACATGATCTCATACCAATATAAATAACAATCTTCCTTCTCTATACGCTGAGCATTCTTTATCAACAATAGCTCAAGACATCCTAGTACATTCTCACATCTACGAAGAACCATATAACCTTTGTCAAAATTTTGCTTCACTCGTGCCATCCTCGGCTCAATTTCCATGACCCGAACTGATCCGTTGGCATATCTAAAAATGGAACCAACATAGCGCATAACCGTGCAATCAGCTAATCTATAGCAGTCTCCTCAACTTGGCTCGAAGACATATATCAGGACACACTCAATAACCTATAATACTTTTTCTCTAATGATGCCATAATATCTTAGTGAGATTAAACTCAAATCATTTACTAGTTACTGAAAACACAAATCATCTAGTACTGAAATCCTCTTCAAACCTTGCATTCATCCCCACATCAGCTAAGTCCACCCTCTTAAGCGACCCAAATTTTCAAATTACAACACGTTCCTTTCAATTACATATGAAATCTTCTAACGTACACATAAGGAGCATACCACTTAAGAACACTCCACAGGAGATAATCTACCTGCTTCGCCTCAATTTAGTATTTCAGCACACGTTCCACCTTCATATACGTTACACAGTTAATTTTGTCTTCTTGTGTCTGAACACATACCGCCACATGTATTTCAGTTTACCTTCCAACTAGGAGACACGAAATATTCTTCACGCACCCATAATTTTGGCTACATATCAAATCACAATAGGAAACGAATTACTCAACAGTTCATCTGTTATCATGCCGACTCCTTCATCATTATAATGGCATATGGATACATCTTGCAGTACTAACATATTCGCCACATGGATGTCCAAACACCATTCAGGCTAATAGGGACAATACCAAATATATAAGTTCAAAACACTTGCTCACACAATATGCACCTCCGTGCTCAAGCCATAGGTAAAGATCCGCCTTAAGTCCTCCAGACTAGCCCAATATGAACTCACGGAGATTACCTCTTGCCCTTCGATCAGGGAATCACAAGCCATCAAGGCACATACAATATTGAGTGCTCATGTGAGCATACATACGTGTGGAACGAATTTCAAGAGTTATATTTCAAGTGGAATCAAGTATGCACGAAAAGAATTCTAAGAACAGAAAGTTTTCCTAAAGGTTCTGTAGCCTCTCGATGAGAAATACAGGCATCCCCGTACCGCTCCGCGAGACTCTACTAAACCTGCTTATGACTCGTGAGACCTAATAACCTAGCCTCTGATACCAACTTGTCATGACCCAATTCTAAACCCGATTCATCTCGTTAACGATTATTAAGAATAAATGAATGGATAAATATGACTAAATGGAATTAGTAACAGATATTTACAACCCAACACAGCCCAACCGGGATGTCACAAGTCACGAGTATCTAAAAAAATATGAACACAACTATAAGGCCAATAATATACACAATACAATTTAGAGTCAAAAGACGAAGTACGGTGCAACAAAAGCTGGCGGTCACATTGTTCAACTGCGTGACAAAGTCCTCAATCAAGGTAAACCCGCTGTAAGCACGTGATTTTTGCCCTAAGCAAACAAATTCCAATATAAATATATAAATAAATACAAAATTAGTTTTTGGTGTGCAATTGTGTGTTTTAATTGAAATACTTGTGTGTTTGTTTTAAAATAAGCTTGAAATTAAAACTACAAAAAAAAAAGGAATCAATTAGAAAATGTCACTAAAAATATGAAAAAAAATTAGAAACATTAACAAAAATAAAAATACCGGAAAAAAACAAAACAAAATGGCAAAAATATCATAAAATACCAGAAAAATAAGGAAAATAGAAAAATAAAAGAAGTATAACAATTAAAAATAATTACAAAAAGAGAAAAATGAAATACAAAATAAAATACCAAGAAAATAATTAAAATACAAAGAAAATACAAAAATGTAATATAATTTTGGGTTGTGCAGTGAAATGTATACATAATTGAATAGGCCCAAGTGTAATAGGCCCAAGTGACCAGCTAGTCCGCCTAAGCTAGTGACCAAACGACGACGTACAGGGTATTTCAATCTTCACCGTTGATAAAATTAATCCAACGGATCACATAAGGCGGCTCAATTGAAAACCAAACGACTCCGCATAGAAAGATCATTCCGGACTGTCCAAGGGAATGATCAGAAGGATGGTTTTGAATCTCGTAAAGTACTAAACGACACAGTATAAAGAATTGATCCTGGCCGTCCAAGCTTAAGCATCTAACGGACACAAGCCCGTCTCTTACTTAACTAAACGACGCCGCTTTAAAGGAGAAATCCTGGCCATTGATCTCAGTTGATCCAAAGGATAGGATTACGTGAGATCAAAGGGGTATATAAGTGACCATCTCCGTTCATTACACACACATTTGTATAAACCAGAAACCCTAGCCGCCCATCTCTGTCTTCTTCTTCATTAGTCTCTCATGGAGACTGGCCGGACTGGCCTTAAACCACCGCTGTCTCCGCCTCAAACAACCACCAAACATCTCACCCCTAGCCACCAAACACCACAACCACCATAAAACCCTAAAAAACCAAAAGATCCCATTTCTTCTTGAAAGTCCGGTCGCCGGAACCCTAGCCGGCGACCTCAAATCTATAAACCAGTCTTCAAGCTTTACACCATAAGACCACCTCAAAGAGACTTTTCACCTCACCTCGATGGCTGGTCTAGAATCTGGCCAGAACTGTTCGAATAAAACAAAGAAGTTCGCCAGAACTCTACTCCGGCGAGCACCCAAAAACAAACCCTACCCCAAAACCTCTGAATCAAGCCCCAGACCACCCCCTTACCCACCAAAACTCCAAAAACAAAAAGCCCCATCGAAAAAATCTAACAGTCAGAAGACTTTAAGTCTTCAAAATTTCTAAGGTCGGGAAATAAAGAAAGAAATAAAGAAGAAATAAAGAGGAAAGAAAGAAAGAAAAGAAAGAAAGAAAGAGAAGAAATGAAAAAGAAAACCCTAAAAGCTAAGTTCTACTACCCATCTTCTTACTCTTTGTCTGTTTGTCTTCTGAAAATGTTCTTGTTGATCTGTTCTTGATGTTCTTATGAGCCTGTATTCTTTGCATGCTTAAGATCTATCACTATTTCGTTACACATGCCTAAATCTGTTATAGCATTCTTAGGGTTTTTAATGATTATTACACATGAATCATGGTTAAATAGGCTTGTTTAAATGTTTGTTCATCATGCCTTGTCTAGTGTTGATTAATTGGGATTCAACCATTATCAAAATTTCTCTCTAAGTTCTAATTGATTGGAAATTGATTTATGATTAAGGCTATGTGTGCAATATAACATGAATTAGCTATATTTGTAATCTGATTCATCTGTTAGACCATTCTAAATATTGTGATATTTTTATGATTTTGGTTATTGCTTTAAAGATTTGGGGTTAGTTCTGAAAGATAAAGTATGTGTGGCTATTCCTGAAATGACTAAGTTTGTTTGTCAAAATGGCTATCCCTGATATGAATTGGTTATTATGTTAAGTGGTTATTTGTGCAAACTTATCTTTTATTAGTTGCTTGGTGTTAATAAAAGGTTACATTTTAAATAAGATTGGGTCTGTTAAATGTGGTTAAATTTGAAAGGGAATTGGGGTTTAAATCTAGTATAAATATTGGCTATTAATTAAATAGGTCTTAAACCTTAATCTGCCAGACCTTAGTAGGTCGGGTAAATAAGGAAAAACAATAAGGGTATGATAGGAAAGAATAAATGGCATTATTTAAGATCTAATAGAGCCTATAGGGTTATAAATGACTTTAGTGTCTAGTATTCTTGAGATTAACTACAATATAAAGGGTAAAATAGGCATAATGAAAAGGCAGTCTTGTAATAACACTAAGAAAGTGAGGGCAACCTAGTAAAATACCCCCTAATAGAACACAAAAGAATTGACTAGAACCTTCCAGCAAGGGTTGGAAGGCATTCGACACACATTCAGGGAATTAAACTGTAAATACTTGAAAAAATAAGGGGAGGGGATTAGAAATAACTTATTAATTCCCCACCCTCCCCCCCCAAATTTCACCACAAATCAGTCTATAAATAGGCTTATAATAAGCCTGAAAAAGGAGTTACAAAAAAAAAAGAGGTTGAACATTTCTGTGAGTAAGAAACTAAGGCTAAAATTCGAATATCTGAAAAAAAAATTCTGGGTTCTAGATTCTGCAATTAGTTCAGCTCTGAAATTCCTAGTTGATTGCTTTGGGTATTAATCTGGGAGTTCCTGTTAGAGTCTATTATTCTTCAATTCTGCTAGATTCTGCTTGAGCTCTTCGATTCTACTTGTTGATTTGCTGGACTGTTGAATTTGGAATTCTATCTGATGCTCTGTTGCTGCTCTATTTGATGCTCTATTGCTGCTACTTTGCTGATTATTCTTCATCCTCAAACCTTGACTCATAAACTGTTTTGTGAATCATGTACACTCTCATTTCTGGAGATGTAATTGCATATTGATTGAAGAAATGAAAATCATATGATGCTGTTTGGACGATTCTACTTCTGTTTTTCCTTTTTTTTAACTTTATAGTTATTATGTTTTAGAATCCTTGTAATTCATTAGGGTGGTTCGAAATAATTAATGCATGTATGAAGTCGAGACACAAATAAAGAAGATAGTATAGTAGTAATATATAAATACATATAGCTAGCACTTAATCTAAGTTCGAAACAGGTTAACACGTGAATATAATTCACCTAGTGAAACTGGTATAAACATATGAGGTTGCAATCAACTACTTTCGCTAATCAGGATCTGATTCAGGAATGATTAGTCCATAAAAGGAAATAAGAAAAATAGGTTAAAACTGTTTTGCTATTCAATCTCATTTAACAATAACATAAGTTATAATTTTGTAATCAATATAATCCAAGCATGTTCAGTTAGTATTAAAACCAATGCTTAGGTATTTGAAATAAAAGTGTTGGTACTTAATTCCTGTTAGTGTTTAATCAGTTATTAGAATTTGTAGTTAGTATCAATTGACATGTAATCTGAAGCTTTATGAAATTAAAAATTGAAATTTATTGGTTTATTCTGTTGTTTAATAAATGTTTGTTCGAATTTTATGAAACTACAAGTCTGATTTACATTTTATCCATTTGTTCTGGGCCTGATCGAGAACACAGGCCCAGATTTGATTAAATTCACTTCTGGATCTCTAAGTGGTGATGTTTGCATATACTGGGTTCCAGAAGCCCAGTCACACATAATGGACTGTTAATACAGTCCAGAAGTCTAGGCCCGGTAATAAATAATTGGCCTGGACATAATAACAATAAATTCAGAAAATACCAAATATTATATCATGATTAGGAGAAAAAACAGAAATAGCAAATATAGTATATGATAAGTTTGGACCTATAAAATAAAGAGATGATCCTCGTATAAAATGAAAAGACACACGGGGCCCCTATATGGATTTTAAATGTAAATATTAGATTCGGAAGGACCGTTTAGCGAATTTCACGGTCTTTCCTAAAGATAATAAGGCATAGGCGTTATAGGCACGACTAAAATATACATTCCTAAATACGAGTGCACATTTATGTGACTCAAATCTCAAATCCCAACGAAGCTGAAACGTATTAAAGTCAGAGGCGTACTGGTTGCGGTGTTACCCGAAATGTATTTTCGCGGCATCGCAAGTCATTAAAAATAACAAAACGGGACATTCACATTTGTAAAAGCATATTAAGAAATCAAATAGGTCAAAAACAATAGTTGAGCGACCGTGCTAAAACCACGGAATTCGGGAGTGTCTAACACCTTCTCCCGGGTTAACAGAATTCCTTATCTAGATTTCTAGTTTCGCGGACTGTTAAAACAGAGTCATATTTCCTTGAATTCGGGATTGAACCGGTGACTTGGGACACCATTATCTTCCCAAGTGGCGACTCTGAAATCTGAATAAATCTCGTTCCGATTGTCCTTAAAGTCGAAAAAATCCTTCCCGGTTGTTATTATTATATCCTATTTCGGGGTGTATTAGTAAATAACGGGGTATACTTTATTACTTTGGAAAAAGTAGTAAAAAGGGAGGTATGACAGCTTTGGCGACTCTGCTGGGGATAAGCAACCCAGAACTTCGGTTCAGGGTTTAAGAATTCGAGCTCGATTAAATTGTCGTTCTTGATATTATTTGATTTCATTATATGCTTTGATCAATGTGCTACATGTTTACCGCTTTGATATTACGTGAACTGTACATATAAAATTGTGCCGAAAACCCTTCTCTTCTCACATTCGGGGATGTGCTTACTGGTTGAGACTCCCCTTTCTGTTAGTGTCATACCCTAAATAAGAAATAGAGGTCGGATAACTTACAAAGTCGGACGACCCTGCGGGTCCCCGGTACGTAGTCCCCTCCTCGATCCGAGTTTTCCACTTGGGTACACGGTCTAGCACCATGAAAACATCAGAATATTAAGCCTAGATTTAGGACGATTATTTGCATCATATCTGACTTTGGGGACTCAATATAGGGGTTGGGTCCGTCTATGACAGGTGACCCGGGAATCAAAGACCGAGCATATTATATGTTGCATTTATTTGTCCTAGATTATTATGCGGACCGGTTAAATTCCTGAAAAACAAAATGAAAGAGAATTTTAGAATAGAAAAGTATCAAGATATTGACGAAACACTGTCGAAGATTTGAAAAGAAAGTTTGAAAAATAAGTGGAACAATTTTGTTGAAATAATTGGTCACACAACAATCTGACCGAACTACGCAGGTTTAATTCTCACCACTAGGTGAAATACGTAGGCAACCCTTGACGGGTCCAACCACCCCTTTCAAAAAATGACCAAAAAAATGCCAAATTTTCAGTTCTCCATAAATCGAAGTGATTTTGTTTTTGAAAATAGTTGAATGTTCCGAAAGGTCGCCAGAAGGCTGTTTTACAAAAATGGCCACTTTGAAGTTGTCACACCTCCTTTTGGCGCGCCCACTACCCGGGAGTAGAAGCGCATGGGAGTTTTTTCCAATTTAAGTGACAATATTCGAAACGGGATTATTCTATTTATTTCAGAGTCGCCACTTGGAATAAATTAAGGTGTCCCAAGTCACCGATTTATTTAAATCCCGAATCGAGGAAAATTACGACTTTTCAAATGAAGTCTGCGAACCAGAAATTCTAAGTAAGGAATTCTGTTGACCCGAGGGAAGGTGTTAGGCACCCCCGGATCCCGTGGTTCTAGCACGGTCGCTTCAATTATTATAAATGGCTAAAAATATCTGATTTTTATATATGTTATCCTATATGCTTTTAATAGACTAAAACAGCTTTTGTTAAAATAGAACTGTACACTTCAAACCTTTAAACGAGAGTCTAATTCTAAGTAAAACGAAAAATATTAACTTTGATGATACTTTGGTTGGTATACATGTTTATTGAAGTTATTTCTCGATTAAATCAAAAAGGCATCGATGCATGAAACGATTCCATTTTTTAGCTAAGATTTGCTACTAAATAATCGGAAATGTATCTAATGCGAATAAGACTTTTAACAAAAGATATGAGCATATATTTTTTAATTTTAATATTTCGCTTATCAATTAGATCGAAAATGTCTGTTCTCCCGTGACTGGCTAAAATAGAATAATTAAAAGTTACAAACTAAATAAAGCAAACTGACTGTTGAATTTCAAAGCTAATTCTAATGACTTGTTGCTAACATATATACTTGAAACTCAACTTATTTTTATCTAAACCATATTCATTGCCGATTTGAACAAGATTCGAACTTTATACTAATTTCAACAAAAGGCTCATATATTAACGAGAGATGTTGAATTAATCTAAAACAAACCATGACTTAAAGATAAAATAGTTCAATTATATAAATATACTCATATACTAACAAATATGTATAGAAAACTTCATCTAATTCTCAAAAAAATGAATAGACAGTGATCTACATGCTTGAAACCAACAGACATTCTCATTTCCGATTTTTATTAAAGGCTTACACCACAAGGAATTTTGTAGCCGTGTACCTGGAATTCAAAAGCAAAAGAGGAGGTCAGTGATTTGTTCGACAGTGAACGAACAACAAAACAAAAGCAACAGCAGATCCCAGCAAGAGTATACTAGCAGTTTACAGCAGTGATTCCAAACAACCACAAACACAGCCCAGAAAGTTTGTGAAGAGGAAAACCAAACAGCAACAACCAATATCAACACAAATAGACTTGACCGAGCTTGAGTCAAGCCAAGATTCAAACATGAAGCTGATCTTTTAAACTCTTAAGAAATAATCTTCAAAATTGATTCCAAAACATACTGAAATCGATTTTTTAAGACCCATTTTACTGAATAAAATCTCTGTTTTCAGCTTTCTTTGAGAGATTCTCTCTGTGTATGTGCATTCTCTATGTGTTTCTGTTTGTTTCAGTGAGTGTGCATTCTCTCTGTTTTCCAGTTTTCGGTCGTCTTTAATGTCTGATTTCTACCCTCTTTATAGGCCTCTCCTTAGTGCATTCCTCACTATCATTCTTATCTTATTAATTCTTAATTCCCACTATCCTATTGTTTATTATTTCAACACTTAGTGCACATTTCAGATCTTAGAATCTGGTCAGTACAATTCTCACTATGAAATGTTTCCACTTAGTCTCATTAAACTAATGTATAAGTTACTTTATTAGTGCTAAACTAACTGGCCATTATCTTAATTAATTCTGCCCATTTTTATTCCTAAAGCATCCTGTTAATTCTACTGTCCATTATGCCCTATGTTACCCTTCCATTAACACCCAAAAATTGACAAACAAAAAAGAACCAACCATGAAAGCATGCTAACAGAGAAGTAGGGATCCATTACGGATTATGTTCAAACAGTGGGTTAAGCTTTCAATCAAAGAGCACAAAATATGCACACATCTAATATCACTGCAAACAATAAAGGTATCACTCAATCTAACCATAGACTATCACATGAACACCGGATAAGATAATCACATTTGATGTTTCATGTTGGCAAACGAGGTGAAGAAAGTTTAAGAAAAGAGAATTATCACAAGCTAAAGTCCAACAGAACATATTTTAGATTAATCAAAGAAAATGGTCTAAGAAACCTGTCCAGGTATTCAACAATCTATCATCCTAGAATAGAAACATTCAAATTCTCCTATGTAGTTAAGTCGCTTCTGATTTTCGGGCTTTAAACAAGTAATAAGGAGTCATAAAAATGTCAATTTTAAACACAAGAGAGGAGGGAATGAGGTGAACCTGAATGCACCTTTAATTATTTCTGCTCGTGATCAAATAACAGCTAAAACCGGCAGCAAAAATCCATGACAAACAAATAGCTGAGCAATCAGAAACATCGATCATGAACGAATCTCGAGTCGGCACCTCGAATTAATGAGGTATCAAACCTCAAGCAAAACTCCATCGAATTCCATGGCTTTTAGAATCGAAAGCATAAGATCGAAAGAAACTATGGAATGAAAAATCAGTAGGATTTAAATCCAAAATCAAACTTCGAATCTTTTTTAACGTTGTCGCTGTACTCGCCTCCCCCAACCACGCTGGAACTCGCTTGGTTTTTCTGGTGACGGGCTGGAGAAAGAAGAGTGGTTGTCTGTCAGCGGCGCTGCTGGTCAGATGGTCGGCGGCGGCTGAAACTTGTTTCTTTTTCGGCGAAGCTGCTGGTTCAGGCGACGGGAGTCAGTGGTGGTGTAATGAAGGTCGCGCGATGGAGAGGATGGAACGATGGCTTGTTTTCCGGCGAGTGAGAGGTTGGAGGCGGCTGTCTCTTGGATAGGAGCTGGTCGCGGCAGTGGAGATGGGGGTGGTTTGGAGGAGACGAAGAGAAGGGGGAAGGGTTAGGGGTCCGGCGGCGGCTGGCTTTGATGAAGTGGGGTGGTGTTTTAGGGTTTGTGGCAAGATAGGAAATGAAAAGTGATAAAAAAAAATGGGGGTTTGTTTGTCTTGACCGGGTCGGGTCAAGATTGATTTGGGCGGGTAAGGGGTCCAAACCTTTGGGCTTGTGATTTAAAATTAATGAATGGCCCAATCCGATTTTAACCTCATTTGTTTCTATTTTGCTTCTTTTCTTTTGTTTTCTTAAAAATAAAACTAAAATTCTAGAAATCCTAAATTAACTTATAAAAATCAAATTAATTTATCAAAAAATACTAATTAACTTCTAATAATAATTAGCACACATATTTAAACAATAAATTAAAAATAAAATTGTACAATTTGGACATTAAATGCTAAAAATCCAAAAGTACATATTTTTGTGATTTTTCATTTTTTGTAAAATAAACTTAACTACTCCTAATTGCAAAGTTAGATAAAAAAAATGCAAACACGACATATTTTTGTATTTTCATTAATTTAAACACATATAATCACGCATATACGAATGCAAACAAATACCAAAAATAACACAAAAATACATAAAAATACACACCATAAAATAGACAATTTTTGTTTTGATTTTGTGGGAGTAATTCATGTTAGGCAAAAATCACGTGCTCACAGCTGCCCCTCTTTGCGCGTAAACACGAAGGGTTTTTCATGCAAAGAATAATGAGCAAATACGAGCAATTTTTGCCTGTTCGAGCACTCCGTGTGAAGCATTTCAAAAAGATATTGACCGAGCCTTTGCTTCGAGAGGCCTCCTACATATCCTGGACTAAACAGGAATCAGGTCAATGTAGTTCGAGAAGTTTTGGTAGTTGGGACTACCGTGGACTGACACTTTGCTGTTACTGTTGCTATCGTTGTTGCTGTTGCTGCTTACTGACCTCCTTATTACACCAAAAGAAAATTAAAGCTGAACTAGCTACGCTATCAAACTATGAGTTACAAGATTCCTATCTATGATTCTCTTGAAAACTTGATCTTGAATCTTAGCTGATTTGCTGTAGACCTCGATCTGAATCTTGATGCTCAAAAAGCTGTACGTGCTTGTTTATTTCTGTGACATTGAGTGAAACGGAGTCGGCAGAGCTTGTTACTTCAATCATCTTCTGAGCAATCCGCGCTTTTGTTTACTCCAACATTTGGACTCGTTCTTTCTTCACTCTGGGTTGATGTTCCATTTGTAGGTTATCTCGATCCTTGCGTCCCGAGGTCAAACCTATTTAGACAAACAAAACAAACAAACGAACGAAATTTTTCTGCCCCAGTTTTGCTAGGAAAATTTCGTGAGTTAGTTGTGACACAGAAAGTGATTAAAAAGACTCTTTGGTATTGGGTAAGAAAATCATGGTTTCACAAACGTTCAAACGGCTTTCTGGCCGGGATTTTGTAGAAGAGTTTCACGGCTTTCTGGCCGGAATTCAAACAATATCTAACAATTTTTTGGCCGTCAGATCCTCGGTTTTTTGTCCGGGGTAAAAGTAAATGGCTCGCAGTTTTTTGACTGGGGAGATCCTCGGTTTTTGACCGGGGATAAAAGTTTCACAGCTTTCTGGCCGGAATTCAAACAATATCTAAAGGTTTTTTGGCCGTCGGATCCTCGGTTTTTGGCCGGGGTAAAAGTAAATGGCTCCGCAGTTTTTTGACCGGGAGATCCTCGGTTTTCTGACCGGGGATAAAAGTTTCACGGCTTTCGGCCGGAATTCAAACAATATCTAACGTTTTTTGGCCGTCGGATCCTCGGTTTTTGGCCGGGGTAAAAGTAAATGGCTCCACAGTTTTTTGACTGGGGAGATCCTCGATTTTCTGGACCGGGATAAAAGTTTCACGGCTTTCGGCCGGAATTCAAACAATATCTAACGGTTTTTTGGCCGTCGGATCCTCGATTTTTGGCCGGGGTAAAAGTAAATGGCTCCGCAGTTTTCGACCGGGGAGATCCTCGGTTTTCGACAGGGGATAAAAGTTTCGCGGCTTTCGGTCGGAATTCAAACAATATCTAACGAGTTTTTTGGCCGTCGGATCCTCGGTTTTTGGCCGGGGTAAAAGTAAATGGCTCCGCAGCTTTTTGACTGGGAGATCCTCGGTTTTCTGACCGGGGATAAAAGTTTCGAGGCTTTCGGCCGGAATTCAAACAACATCTAACAGTTTTTTTGGCCGTCGGATCCTCGGTTTTTGGCCGGGGTAAAAATAAATGGCTCCGCAGTTTTCGGATGGGGAGATCCTCGGTTTTTGACCGGGATAAAAGTTTCACGGCTTTCTGGCCGAATTCAAACAATATCTAACGGTTTTTTGGCCGTCGGATCCTCGGTTTTTTGGCCGGGGTAAAAGTAAATGGCTCCGCAGTTTTTTGACTGGGAGATCCTCGGTTTTCTGACCGGGGATAAAAGTTTCGCGGCTTTCCGGCCGGAAAGACCCTCGGTTTTTCTGACCGGGGTCCAAACAGATATTGGACTGATATGATTTGATTTTCTTTTTCGGAATTTTCATTTTCTTTTATTCTTCTTTTTGGGGCCTTCTTTTAGTCTTTCTTTTTAACCATCAACAAATGCATAAGATAAATCTCTAAAAAGAAACTTACCCTTTTTATGTGTTTTTCTTGTTCCAAAGCCATTTCAAAGCTTGCGTATTTCACTTCTTCGAGTTGTACCTTCTTCTTGCACAATTAAACAGACCTGCTTTCAACAAAGAACATTTTATCAGTTGAAAAAAGTGGTTGACTTTACGGTCTTGATTATCTTCATTGCTTGATCGTTTCCCCATTTCCATTGAGAAGTTTGCTACCAATTGTCTTTGGGGTGACTTCCTTTCAAACTGACCGGGTTCATTTCCGGAATTCCATGAGGATTTTCCGTGTGGGTTCTATCCTTCTGCCTTATTCTGTCTCTTCTAAGACCTTAGCCTTTGATTTCCGTTTCTTTTCTAAACTCCTTTTTCTTTGGAAACAATCGATCATCACGATCCAATCGTGGATTGTAACAATACACCACTGAGGCTGTTTTTCTTTTCTTCTTTACCAGGCGGAGTCCTGTAAAACCGGTCCTGTCACCTTCCTTTGTAATAGTTTCAGAATTAAAATTAAACCGAAAGGGATTCAAAGAAGAAGAATGAATCAAAGAATGGAAAAACGTATCAAAGATAGAGGAGTCCCTTTCGGGGGAAAAAAGAAGGACTTATCTGAGGTATATGCTGACTTTAACCAACATGACATGCTCCTCGGACTAGATGCTTGATCGTCACAAAAACTCCCATTTTCTTATGAACCAAAACGGGTCTATATTTCCGAGCTAAGGAGCCGTGCCGGGACCTCTCGTGGTGAAACAAACTTTTCGGTTGATAGCGCCCTTTGCGGGTTTTCGCCAATCGACCTCTCTCATTTCTCTTCTTACCATCGCCAGATAGCACTCTTTGCGAGTTTTTACCAGCAGGCTCTCTCATTTTGTATTTCTCTACTTCCATCGTCTTATGGTGCCCGAAGGTTTTCACCAATAAGACTCTCTCATTTTATTTATCTACTTCCATCGTCGGATCGCAACAATAATTTTTTCGCAACTTCCAATCGATCTTGAAAGACTTGTACTCGGTTTGGGTAACAAGAATTGCAGACAAAAATTACAACTTTGGAATCATCTTGACGGATCTTAAACCGAATCAACAATATCATCTGCCCCAGTCAGTTTCATTTTTTGGGGAAACTGGGATTTTTGGTTTGGTGTGACTGAACCTCAGGGAGAGGTTGCCTACGTATCCTTTCGGAATCAAGTCAGAACGTAGTTCAAGAAATTTGTTTTTTTTTTTTGGTTTGGTTTGGATTCCAAAGAGGGTAGCCAAAGAAAAGTAACCGGCTCAAAGGGTTTACAAAAAGGGTTGGTAGTGTTTGGGTAGCGGGAATAAAAGCCTTCAATCATTTCGACTTGTGAGGACCTTATTGAAGCAAGTTCAGACATAATACCTTTTCACAGCATCTGCATTCACAGCCGTTTTAGGATCTTTTCCTTCCATGTCTCCCAAGTATAATGCTCCTCTTGGCAGTATTTTCCTGATGATGTATGGTCCTTTCCAATTAGGAGCGAATTTTACTTTCGCTTCCTCATGATGTGGAAGAATGCGTCTTAAAACCAACTGACCTACTTCGAAATTTCTCGGTCGTACTTTCTTGTTGTAAGCGCGAGCCATTCTTTGTTGGTACAGTTGTCCATGACAGACTGCAACCATCCGCTTTTCATCGATCAAAGTTAATTGTTCCAAACGAGTCTTAACCCACTCGCTATCTTCAATCTCTGCTTCAACAATTGTACGAAGTGAAGGAATTTCTACCTTTGCCGGTATCACAGCTTTAGTTCCATAGACTAGCAGGTATGGAGTTGCTCCCACCGATGTGCGTACTGTAGTACGGTATCCCAGTAAAGCGAACGGTAATTGTTCATGCCATTGTCTAGAACTTTGGATTGTCTTTCTCAAAATCTTCTTAATGTTTTTGTTTGCTGCTTCCACGACACCATTGGCTTTGGGCCGATAAGGGTGGAGTTCCTATGCGTTATTTTGAATTGCTCGCATATTTCTTCCATCAAACGACTATTCAAATTCGCAGCATTGTCTGTGATGATAGTTGCGGGTATACCAAAATGACAGATAAGATTCGAGTGTACAAAATCCACCACCGCTTTCTTGGTGACTGATTTGAGAGTGACGACTTCGACCCATTTTGTGAAGTAATCGATAGCCACCAATATGAATCGGTGTCCATTTGAAGCTTTCGGCTCAATCGGGCCGATGACATCCATTCCCCAAGCGATAAATGGCCACGGTGCTGACATAGGATGCAACTCAGTTGGAGGTGCATGAATCAGATCTCCATGTACCTGGCATTGGTGGCATTTTCGGACAAAACCGAAACAATCTTTCTCCATGGTCATCCAATAATAACCCGCTCGAAGGATTTTCTTGGCTAAGACATACCCATTCATATGAGGTCCGCATACTCCTGCATGTACTTCGTGCATGATCCTTCCTTGCTTCTTCGGCATCAACACACCTTAAAAGGTTAAGATCCGGGGTTCTTTTATACATGACCTCGCCGCTCAAAAAGAAACCACCTGCATGTCTCCTAATGGTCCTCTTTTGATCTCCAGTAGCATGTTCTGGGTATTCTTGCGTTTTCAGAAATCTCCCGATATCGTAATACCATGGCTTGACGCTCGGTCCTTCTTCGATTGCATTGCAATAACCGTGGCTTTCCCTGATTTGAATTTCCAAGGGATTGACATGGGCGTTGCCCGGATAAGGTAGCATTGAAGCTAAAGTGGCAAGTGCGTCAGCTAGTTCATTGTGACATCGTGGGATATACCTGAATTCTATCGATGCAAATCGCTTGCCAAGAATATTCACGTGCTGTCGGTAAGGGAGGAGTTTAACGTCTCGAGTTTCCCATTCACCTTGAGATTGTTTGATAATTAGATCTGAATCTCCCATGATCAACGAATCTTCGACGCCCTGATCAATTGCCATGTTCATGCCCATGATACAAGCTTCATACTCAGCCGTATTGTTCGTGCAGAAGAAACGGAGCCTAGCCGTGGCCGGATAATGCTGACCAGCAGGAGAGATCAAGATTGCCCCAATCCCTACACCTTTAGCGTTTACCGCCCCATCGAAAAACATTTTCCAAGTATGACTGTCTTCCGAAACAACTTCTGTCGTATTTACCTCTTCATCAGGAAAGTAGGTATTCAATGGTTGATACTCTTCGTCGATCGGGTTCTCGGCCAAATGGTCTGCCAATGCTTGGGCCTTCATTGCCGTGCGAGTGACATAGACTATGTCAAACTCGGTGAGCAGGATTTGCCACTTTGCCAATCTTCCGGTGGGCATCGGTTTCTGGAATATATACTTCAAAGGATCCAACCGAGTAATGAGGTGAGTCGTATGGGCTTGGAGGTAGTGTCTCAATTTCTGAGCGACCCAAGTTAAAGCACAACACGTTCTTTCCAAGCAAAGTGTACTTGACCTCATAACTAGTGAATTTCTTGCTCAGGTAGTAAATCGCCCGCTCTTTCTTCTCCGTCGCATCACGTTGTCCGAGAACACAACCAAAAGAGTTTTCCAAGACTGTTAAATATAAGAAAAGAGGTCTCCCTGGCTTGAATATAGGTTCACATGTGGAAGTCAACTGAGCGATGAACCTACTGATGTAGTTCAGTCGGCCTAGAAGACTCATTACATCTTTCTTTGTTCTGGGAGGAGGTAAATCCCGGATGGATTTGATTTTTGTGGGGTCTAATTCGATACCTCTTCTACTGACTATGAAACCCAAGAGTTTACCTGACGGGACTCCAAAAGTGCATTTGGCTGGATTCAACTTCAAATCGTACTTCCGCAACCTCTCGAGAATTTCCTCAAGTCTCGCACATGATCGCCTTGAGTTCTGGATTTGATGATCACATCGTCTACGTACACCTCTATTTCCTGATGCATCATATCGTGGAAAATGGCAGTCATAGCTCTCATGTATGTTGCTCCTGCGTTTTTCAAGCCGAATGGCATGACTCGGTAACAGTAAGTCCCCCAAGGTGTGGTGAAAGCAGTCTTCTCGGCGTCCTCTTCATCCATCAACACTTGATGATATCCCGCATAACAATCCACAAATGACTGTATCTCATGTTTGGCACGGTTATCAACAAGGATGTGGATGTTCGGTAAAGGGAAGTTATCTTTAGGACTCGCTTTATTCAAATCTCGGTAGTCAACACACACTCGAGTTTTTCCGTCCTTCTTTGGCACGGGCACAACATTAGCCAACCACGTGGTGTATTGTACCACTCGAATTACCCCGGTTTTCAACTGCTTAGTGATTTCTTCTTTGATTTTATCACTGATGTCAGTCTTGAACTTTCTTTGCTTCTGTTGCACCGGGTGACAGTCAGGGTAGATTGGTAATTTGTGCACCACTAGGTCAGCTCCTAATCCTGGCATGTCGTCGTAAGACCAAGCAAACACTTCTTTAAATTCAAACAAGAGTTGGATTATTGCATCTCGTGTTTTCTCATCTGTGTGGATGCTTATCTTGGTCTCTCGGGCCTCTTCATCAGCTTCCCAAATTAACCGGTTCGGTGTCATTCAAGTTTGGCTTAGGTTTATTCTCGAAATGTTCCAATTCTCGATTTATTTCCCTAAAAGCCTCGTCTTCATCGTATTCCGGTTCTTGGTTCATTATTTCCAGATTAGGTGGCGTGTTCGGATTTGAGCATGAGTGCCGCAAGCATGTCATGTTATTTAAAGCCGCATTATTAGGACTGAAAAGGAAGAATAAATAACAAAATTAGAAAGAGTGCAAAATAAGGAAATATTTATTTTATTTTCTTGGAATTTTCTGAAAACAAACAAAATTACATTGGGGAAACCAAAATACAAGAAAACAAAGAAAAACATCCAAGCTACGTCCCGAAGTAACTTGTGATGAAGGAAAAACGACAGGACAAATCTACCAGAACTCCCGCCTGATTGGGAAGGGTGTGGCTATCCAATTTTGCAATTTAGCTTCAGGGCCCACGTACAGCACCTCGGCGGTGCTTGTTCCTTCTCCCGATTGGACCATATTAACATCATAGAGCATTTGCCTCATGGCCCCACATATGTCTTCAATTTCCTCCGCTGTAAAGACCTCGTCTTCTTCTTCTTCACCGTACCTTGGTCGGACAAAAGTTTGGTACAGATGTGGCAATGGTTGCCGCAGAACCCATCCTTTCTCCTTTCTCTTGTTGGCCCATCTTTCATCTTCAGGGGTTGGGCGAAAGCCCACTCCGAAAAACTTTTCAGGTACAGGTAAAGTTATCAGCTTCGGCACTCCTTGTAGGGACTTTCCCAAACCTTTTCCTGGCTGGAAGCCATGTTTAATCATTTCTTTCGCCACCATGATGGAGGTATTAGACAAAAAAGGTTGGGGGAGAGGGTTCCCTTCTTCGTGTTGATCTGCCAACACAATCTCGAAAGCTTGATAGACAATGTTTTCGCTTCCCGCTTCCGCTTCCAAGCAAGGGATAGATGGATCTCGATAAATTGATTGCTCGTCTTCACCGTGGACCACAATCTCTTGTCCCTTGTGCTCAAATTTCAACATCTGATGGAGGGTAGAGGGCACAGCTCCGGCCGCATGAATCCATGGTCTCCCTAGAAGAAAATTGTAAGAAGTATCCATATCCAAAACTTGGAATCTCACTTCGAAGTCCACCGGGCCGATGGTCATAATTACATCAATCTCTCCGACGGTGTCTCTTTTTACACCGTCAAAAGCTCGCACACATATGTTGTTAGGCCGAATCCTTTCAGCTCCGATTCCTATGCGGCCTAAAGTGGAAAGCGAGCATATGTCCACCCCTGAACCCCCATTAACCATGACCCTTTTCATGTAGTAGCCTTCGCTTTGACAGTCAAATGCAAAGCTTTATTGTGGGCGGCACCTTCCAAAGGCAAATCAGCTTTACTGAAAGATATCTGATTGATCGCGAAGAACCTCTCTGTCATTCTTTCAAGTTGTTCGGATGAAGTCTCAATAGGCACATACGCCTCATTCAAAGCTTTTAACAAAACCTTTTGATGTCCAGTAGACTTCATTAGAAGGGACAACATCGACACCTGCTCTGGGCATTTACGCAGTTGGTCTATCACCTCATAATCAGGCATTTGCATCTTTTGAAAAAAGACCTCTGCCTCTTCAGCACTTACAGGTTTCTTTGACGGGAAACGCCTTTGTGTGGAGTTATTTACCTCCTGTGTGTTTAAGTATTTCTACCCTAGGACGCTCTCATATGAATTTCCCGCAATCTCTTTCCCTTTGCGCGTAACAAGTGTTCGTTGGTAGCTCCAGGGTACTACGGACGGATCTGTCATTGGTTTTTGTTGCACGCGTGCAATAACCACAGGTTCGTCTGGTTTTCGGGCCACATAAGTTCCCTTTGGTACATACATTGATGCTTCTCTCTTTAAGTGGAACTTCTTGGGGGCACCTATGGACAATGGCTTTTCCACTCTACCTCGTGGGAGGTAAAGGACTCCGCTCTTCTGAGACGATGCTTTCGATTCAATCGTCTTTTCAGATTTGGTTTCAAGAACTTCAACCTTTTTCCCCATTTTCTCTTGTTTCGGGGAAGCCTCAGGCCGCTTCTCTATGTTGGCGATGGCGATTATCGCTTTCAAAGCTGGGTCAAATTCCTTGTCGTCACAAATCATTCCAATCAACGGCCCGTTGTTGTGGGCTGGTAATGGGTTGTTTGTCACATTTGGGATGTCTTCATCTACGAAGACGATCCTCCCCTAATTGATCAATTCTTGCACTGCCTTCTTCAACGTCCAACAATTGTCGGTACTGTGTCCTTCAACACCTGAATGATATGCACAGTATATCCCCCTCTGGTAGGCAGGAGAGTCTGGATTCTGCCTGTTCTGCGGAACGGGCTGCAATAGGTTTTCTTGCCTGAGTTTCGGGAAAAGAGTGGAATATGGCTCCCCAATCGGTGTAAAGCTCATTTTGGGTTGCTCACGGTGTCGGGTGTTCTTTGGCCGTGGATTATACTGGTTTGGGTAAGGGGGTTGGTTTCTCTAGAAAGGAGGTAGATTCCTGTTGGCTGGTGGCTGTGGCCGTGCCAGAGGTTGAATGTTCATGACTGCATAAGGTGGAGGCGGAGGAGCATAAGCCATGCTGTGAGGTGGATAGTAATGCTGGGGGCCCTGTCGGAGAATACCTGTCTTGAAGTCCGATATCTCCTATCTTCTATTGCCGCCATGGCAGTTTCCTCTTTTTTCTTGCTTCTAGGCATCCCTCCAGACCCGCCTTGAATGGCTTGGGAAGTTGCCCGAATGGCCGCTTGACTCAAAATTCGCCCTGTTTTCAAGCCATTTTCTACCATTTCTCCGATTTTGATTACTTCGGCGAAAGGTTTTCCCATCGCCGACATCATATTTTGAAAGTAGTCTGGCTCTTGAGCTTGGAGAAAAGTCGTGACCATTTCAATGTCGTCCATAGGGGGTTTTACCCTAGATGCTTGCTCTCGCCATTTGATGGCGTACTCTCTGAAGCTTTCCGAGGGCTTCTTCTTTAAGTTCGATAGAGAATTCCTGTCTGGCGCAATATCGATGTTGTATTGGAACTGTTTCACAAAATCTCTGGCCAGATCGTCCCAGATGTGCCATCGAGATATGTCTTGATCCATATACCATTCTGATGCTATTCCGACCAAACTTTCTCCGAAGTATGCCATCAACAATTCTTCTCTGCCGCCGGCACCCCGAAATTGATTGCAGTATTTCTTCAAATGAGTAATGGGGTCGCCATGCCCGTCATACTTTTCGAACTTTGGTGTCTTAAAACCTGATGGCAAGTGGACGTGCGGGAACATGCACAGATCGGCGTAAGATACACTTTTCTGTCCACTCAGACCTTGCATGTTCTTCAAGCTTTGTTCCAAACTCCTCATTCTTTTTGCCATCTCATCCTGCTCGGGGGCCTTTGGATTTTGGCTTGGTAGAAACTCATATCGAGGCGGCTGAGAATATGTATTGGCTGCAACCTGGGTATGGTCCCGTGTAAGCGGTGGTGCTGGGAATGTAAAGGATGAGGAGTCGAAGAAAGGAGCATGTGCGGTGGGGTGCGTTGTGATTGGAACTGGCAACTCAACCGACGTTCTTGCGGATGTATCATGTGGTGTCACCCGAGGATGGGATGTGGAGGGTGATTCAGAGAGGTTTGTAGCATTGGAATACCCGAACAGAGTAGGCGGGTAATTGATGGGGGTATTTGAAATACCGCTCGACCTGAGAAGAATTTCAGGGAACCCAGGGACCAGACTCGGGGGCTCTTTCCCGTTGTTCCAATCGTCCAACATCTCGAGCATGCGGCAACGCAGCATTCTATTCTCTTCCAAAGCTGCCGACTCGGTAGCCGGGATGGTTGTCAATGAGCTTTCCTCTGAAACGGGAATGGTTGCTAAAGGCATTTCTGAAGACATGTCGGCACCCTTTTTTGATCTAGTAAAATAGGAATGAGTACTCTCAGGCTGCCGAACTTTTCCTTTGGACCTTGTGAAGTACGAATGTGGTGCCGGATTACCGCAAAGTCAACCACTTTTACTAAAACCTGGAGTTTGGCAAACAAACGGTTAGTCTGAAACAACATAACAGATAAGTAATCTCACGTTGGGTGTGATGCACTTATACAAGTGATAATGTTGCTACATGTATTCGTTTGCGATGCGTCATTCCGGTTTGTATTTTCTTTCGCTTTCATCCTTCATCGATCTTCTTTTTCTCTTAACTTCTTCCCACCCCCCTTTTTTTTTTATTTTTATTTTTATTTATTTATTTTTTAGTGATGGTCGAATCTTATGTGGATTGCCTACGTATCATGTCCCCGCATGAATCAGACCGGGCGTAGTTCGGAAACAAAAGACATAAAATATGAATGAAATGTTCATGAATTTTATTCCAAAAAACCTTAAACTTAAAACACTTGCAAAATGACAACAATGGAGAAGAACTTTTAAAAAGACAAACAGACTCTAAAATAACAGACTCTTCTAAGCATGTTCCAGTGCCTCGAATCTTTGCGCCCGGTGGGCGTTGTTTGGCCTTGCTGCAATTCTTGGTGTAAGATCTTTCTGTATACTCCCCAATTCTGCCATGACTTGGTGGACACATTCCATGATTGAAGAGAAGAGGGCAGGCCGAGGTACTCGTTCGCAGGTCAAACACCTCATAGTAATGTAGTGCCCGATCTCATTGATCCTGGTCCTGATCATGTCTTTTTCTCTGAGCAGCTGCCCTATGTGTCTGTTCTTTGCCCCTAATACTTGAGAGTTGCCGGAGATATGGTCCAAGAGCCTGTCTATTTGCCTTTCCATCCGCGCCATCAAGTTGTGACAACGATCTCTATCTGCTTTAGCATCCTGGACTTGCCTGAGAGCTCGCTCTCTAAGAGTGGCATTTGCCTTTCTCAAATCAATGATGATTGCATCATAGTCTTTCTCTACTTGTTGTAGACGGAGTGCTTCTTGGTGGGCTGCTCTCTTCCATTTTGTCCGGACTGCAACCAAAGCCGCTTTTGCCTTCTCCAAGTCTTCTTGGTGTTCAAAGGCTTACCTTTCCAAATCATTTATCAGCACCTGATCACTCCGACACCTCCTTGACCTCTCTGCGGCCAATTGCATCTCTCGAATTTGAGTTTGGAGTGTTTCTCTTTCCTGCTCCCAGCTGGCCCTTTCCCGATCGAAGTCAGCCTGTTGTATGTCCATGGCCGCTTCCAGAATTCCTTTGTCTTCTTTTAAAGTGTTGATGCAAGATTGGAAATTTTGCGCTGCCTCATGCTCAACCTCCCTAACTCTGGCTTCTATTTCTCTCTCCCAATCGACGGCATACTTCACTGACCTTTCTGACCTTTGCTCCTGGTATTGATTGGTTGTGGAACCATTCAAGATAAGCGAGACTCACTTCTCCCCGTTCTCGATCGGTAACCATCTCGTTGATGTCGGAGAGTCGACTACCGAACCATACCTTCTGTGCATAAGTCTTCCTCGGGGTCTCTTCCGTCACAAATTCCCATACAAATGATCGCATATCCTCAATTGGGGCCCTTTTCTGTTCTCTTCCTAACTGCCGCATGACACGTAGCGGGGCATATGGTTGGAAACCCCTGAAACCCATTAGTATGTAGAATGGGCGGTATGTCGACATATGCATGATTTTGGCGGAAGGGAACCAATAATAATTCCAGGTAAGTTGATCTGCTCTTAAAGAGTTGAGAAGTTCTTGCCAAGTCCTCAAGTCTTCTGGAAGGTTACAACGGGCGGCTCTGTTTGTATGACAGCGAATATAATTCAGCCAATCTGCTTTGAAGTTTATCACAATTGGGTGATGATAGAGATGTTCTATAAACCACATTTGTAATAAGATATTGCAACCTTCAAAATAGTCTTGCCCTTCTTGGCACCGAGTTAAGGCCCGGAAGATGTCTCCTAGTATCATCGGAAGAACAGTGTGTTCCTCGTTACTCTGTAGATATGAGACCACCGCAGCCAAACGGATTCCGATGCGTCCGCCACGTTCGGGAAAAACCATGGTTCCCAAAAAAGCGATCATAAAGGCATAAATCCTTAAGTCTCCCCAGGCGTCATAATTCAACTGGTTAACGAATTCAGCGTTTGAGAATTTCTCAAACCCTTTCTTATCACCAAATCTGTCGTAGAGATAATCCAGTGGCACCCAACCGTTCTCCAGACAACCGCCGGAGACATAGCTTTTTCAAAAAGTTATTCACACCCATCTGCCTAGGAGCTGCAGGTCTCATCTTGTGCAAATCTCTTCCGAGCCCCGTGAGTCCGCCCAATTCTTCCAAAGTGGGTGTCATTTCGCAATCCCGGAATCTGAACACATTGCTTGTTGAGTCCCAAAAACTCACTAAAGCTCTGATCACATTTTTATCCGGTTTTATCATCATGATGTCTGGAAGAAACTTGAGGTGCTTGTGAACTTGATTTCTTTCCCAAGCTGAAAAACTAGTCCACCATTTACAGAGCCGATCCGGGGTTTTGTCCTGGACCATGAACATAGGTGGCATTTCGTCTCTCACCCTTTTCTGGCCGATTCGTTGCGAGGAAGTCATGCTGATCCTAGAAAAGATAAAAAATGGACTTAAGATTTTTTTTTTTTTTTAATTTTTTTTTTTTTATTATATATAAAAAAACGAATCTTGTTAATATGGCCTTTCAGCACTTGAAGAAGATTTGAAGGCTGTATAACAGGATACCAGTGTGATGTCTATATTCCGTTTTGCGAAATTAGTCCTCCGGCGCCCTTTTGAGGCGTTTGGCTATTTTTGCAAAATTTCCTAACTCTCGACTAAGAACAAAAATCCTAATTCTAATATTTTTAATTATTGCTTTCCTAAAAAAAATCGGTATTAGTTGAGCCCGATATGGGTTGCCTACGTATCTCATGTTTGGTGAGAATCAAACTTGCGTAGTTCGAAAATAAAAGAACTAAATCATTTTAAGAAAAGAAAACAAACTATTTTTAAACAGCATTTCTAAACGAATTATTTTCAAAGGAACTAAGAAAATTTATTTGAAAATTATTTTCAAAGAAACTAAACTATTTTTGTAAAATTAAGAAAATTTATTTGGAATTTTTTTTTTTTGCATTTTTTTTTTCAGAATTTATTTTTTAAAGAACTAACTATTTTCGTAAAATTAAGAAAATTTATTTGGAATTTTTGCATTTTTTTTTCAGAATTTATTTTTAAAGAACTAACTATTTTCGTAAAATTATTTTGACTATATACCCTGACGTTTTCCACTTCTTCCCTTTTTTTTTAACAAACCGGTCGGCATGTAAGATCGAAACAAATAAATGCACACAAAAAGATGCAACAAGTTGGCCTTTTTGTTTCAGGTACACCTGTCCTAGACAGGCCCAACCCCTGTGTTGAGCCTCCTAAGTCAAATATGCACATGATGCAAATAAACGTTCCCATCGGGGATCCGGCATAAGGTCTTGTTATTCTAAGTCATCATCCTGTTGGAAAAGTGTCTAGACTGGCTTTACCTCGAGCGGACAACTCGAGCCGAAGAGTGTTAGTGCACCGGTAGCATGGCTTTCCGGCTTAATTGACAAAACTCTCCGCCTAAACATGTGTGACTACAAAATCCTTCACCGGGTGCCAAGCACCACAGCTATCTTGAGAAAAACGGGCTATGTCCAGCAAATGCCCGGTATTGTATTTCAAAAGACTCAGAAGAGAAAAATGGGTATCGGCACAATTTATATACAGTTCACAAAATATCAAAGCGGTAAAAGCAACATTTAGCATATTAAATATAAACATGTAATAAAATCAGATAATAAATAAGCCAAATACAACAATTATTCAAAGCTCGAATTCTTAAACCCTGAACCAGTGGTTCTGGGTTTGTGTCCCCAGCAGAGTCGCCAGAGCTGTCACACCTCCTTTTGGCGCGCCCACTACCCGGGGGTAGAAGCGCATGGGAGTTTTTTCCAATTTAAGTGACAATATTCGAAACGGGATTATTCTATTTATTTCAGAGTCGCCACTTGGAATAAATTATGGTGTCCCAAGTCACCGATTTATTTAAATCCCGAATCGAGGAAAATTACGACTTTTCAAATGAAGTCCGCGGACCAGAAATTCTAAGTAAGGAATTCTGTTGACCCGAGGGAAGGTGTTAGGCACCCCCGGATCCCGTGGTTCTAGCACGGTCGCTTCAATTATTCTAAATGGCTAAAATTATCTGATTTTTATATATGTTATCCTATATGCTTTTAATAGACTAAAACAACTTTTGTTAAAATAGAACTGTACACTTCAAACCTTTAAACGAGAGTCTAATTCTAAGTAAAACGAAAAATATTAACTTTGATGATACTTTGGTTGGTATACATGTTTATTGAAGTTATTTCTCGATTAAATCAAAAAGGCATCGATGCATGAAACGATTCCATTTTTTAGCTAAGATTTGCTACTAAATAATCGGAAATGTATCTAATGCGAATAAGACTTTTAACAAAAGATATGAGCATATATTTTTTAATTTTAATATTTCGCTTATCAATTAGATCGAAAATGTCTGTTCTCCTGTGACCTGGCTAAAATAGAATAATTGAAAGTTACAAACTAAATAAAGCAAACTGACTGTTGAATTTCAAAGCTAATTCTAATGACTTGTTGCTAACATATATACTTGAAACTCAACTTATTTTTATCTAAACCATATTCATTGCCGATTTGAACAAGATTCGAACTTTATACAAATTTCAACAAAAGGCTCATATATTAACGAGAGATGTTGAATTAATCTAAAACAAACCATGACTTAAACATAAAATAGTTCAATTATATAAATATATTCTTATACAAACAAATATGTATAGAAAACTTCATCTAATTCTCAAAAAAATGAATAGACAGTGATCCACATGCTTGAAACCAACAGACATTCTCATTTCCGATTTTTATTAAAGGCTTACACCACAAGGAATTTTGTAGCCGTGTACCTGGAATTCAAAAGCAAAAGAGGAGGTCAGTGATTTGTTCGACAGTGAACGAACAACAAAACAAAAGCAACAGCAGATCCCAGCAAGAGTATACTAGCAGTTTACAGCAGTGATTCCAAACAACCACAAACACAGCCCAGAAAGTTTGTGAAGAGGAAAACCAAACAGCAACAACCAATATCAACACAAATAGACTTGACCGAGCTTGAGTCAAGCCAAGATTCAAACATGAAGCTGATCTTTTAAACTCTTAAGAAATAATCTTCAAAATTGATTCCAAAACATACTGAAATCGATTTTTTAAGACCCATTTTACTGAATAAAATCTCTGTTTTCAGCTTTCTTTGAGAGATTCTCTCTGTGTATGTGCATTCTCTATGTGTTTCTGTTTGTTTCAGTGAGTGTGCATTCTCTCTGTTTTCCAGTTTTCGGTCGTCTTTAATGTCTGATTTCTACCCTCTTTATAGGCCTCTCCTTAGTGCATTCCTCACTATCATTCTTATCTTATTAATTCTTAATTCCCACTATCCTATTGTTTATTATTTCAACACTTAGTGCACATTTCAGATCTTAGAATCTGGTCAGTACAATTCTCACTATGAAATGTTTCCACTTAGTCTCATTAAACTAATGTATAAGTTACTTTATTAGTGCTAAACTAACTGGCCATTATCTTAATTAATTCTGCCCATTTTTATTCCTAAAGCATCCTGTTAATTCTACTGTCCATTATGCCCTATGTTACCCTTCCATTAACACCCAAAAATTGACAAACAAAAAAGAACCAACCATGAAAGCATGCTAACAGAGAAGTAGGGATCCATTACGGATTATGTTCAAACAGTGGGTTAAGCTTTCAATCAAAGAGCACAAAATATGCACACATCTAATATCACTGCAAACAATAAAGGTATCACTCAATCTAACCATAGACTATCACATGAACACCGGATAAGATAATCACATTTGATGTTTCATGTTGGCAAACGAGGTGAAGAAAGTTTAAGAAAAGAGAATTATCACAAGCTAAAGTCCAACAGAACATGTTTTAGATTAATCAAAGAAAATGGTCTAAGAAACCTGTCCAGGTATTCAACAATCTATCATCCTAGAATAGAAACATTCAAATTCTCCTATGTAGTTAAGTCGCTTCTGATTTTCGGGCTTTAAACAAGTAATAAGGAGTCATAAAAATGTCAATTTTAAACACAAGAGAGGAGGGAATGAGGTGAACCTGAATGCACCTTTAATTATTTCTGCTCGTGATCAAATAACAGCTAAAACCGGCAGCAAAAATCCATGACAAACAAATAGCTGAGCAATCAGAAACATCGATCATGAACGAATCTCGAGTCGGCACCTCGAATTAATGAGGTATCAAACCTCAAGCAAAACTCCATCGAATTCCATGGCTTTTAGAATCGAAAGCATAAGATCGAAAGAAACTATGGAATGAAAAATCAGTAGGATTTAAATCCAAAATCAAACTTCGAATCTTTTTTAACGTTATCGCCGTACTCGCCTCCTTCGTCCTCGCCTGGTTTTTCTGGTGACGGGCTGGAGAAAGAAGAGTGGTTGTCTGTCAGCGGCGCTGCTGGTCAGATGGTCGGCGGCGGCTGAAACTTGTTTCTTTTTCGGCGAAGCTGCTGGTTCAGGCGACGGGAGTCAGTGGTGGTGTAATGAAGGTCGCGCGATGGAGAGGATGGAACGATGGCTTGTTTTCCGGCGGGTGAGAGGTTGGAGGCGGCTGTCTCTTGGATAGGAGCTGGTCGCGGCAGTGGAGATGGGGGTGGTTTGGAGGAGACGAAGAGAAGGGGGAAGGGTTAGGGGTCCGGCGGCGGCTGGCTTTGATGAAGTGGGGTGGTGTTTTAGGGTTTGTGGAAAGATAGGAAATGAAAAGTGATTAAAAAAAAATGGGGGTTTGTTTGTCTTGACCGGGTCGGGTCAAGATTGATTTGGGCGGGTAAGGGGTCCAAACCTTTGGGCTTGTGATTTAAAATTAATGAATGGCCCAATCCGATTTTAACCTCATTTGTTTCTATTTTGCTTTTTTTCTTTTGTTTTCTTAAAGATAAAACTAAAATTCTAGAAATCCTAAATTAACTTATAAAAATCAAATTAATTTATCAAAAAATACTAATTAACTTCTAATAATAATTAGCACACATATTTAAACAATAAATTAAAAATAAAATTATACAATTTGGACATTAAATGCTAAAAATGCAAAAGTACATATTTTTGTGATTTTTCATTTTTTGTAAAATAAACTTAACTACTCCTAATTGCAAAGTTAGATAAAAAAAATGCAAACACGACATATTTTTGTATTTTCATTAATTTAAACACATATAATCACGCATATACGAATGCAAACAAATACTAAAAATAACACAAAAATACATAAAAATACACACCATAAAATAGACAATTTTTGTTTTGATTTTGTGGGAGTAATTCATGTTAGGCAAAAATCACGTGCTCACAGAAGTCATTCTTTTTTCTTTTTTAAATGATAGTCTTGAAATTTTCAAATGAAATATGGGAAGGTTGATTCTTTCAAAATAATGAAAAATTGTCTTTAAAAAAAAATATTTTCCTTTTTGAATAAAATCGCGTTTAATAAATGTGCAGGATGAGCACAATACAAAATGAACCCTTTGCATTAATGAACAAAATCCCTTTGGAGTTGCGGTTATGGTGGAGCGATATTGGCCAAGAGGGATAGGTTTGGGTCAACAGATATTATTCGAGCTCTCGTTGCTGTTGGGATCCTGCACATAATGTGCTCCACTTCCTAGATTTTGAGCTCACTCCAACATTAGAAGAAGTTTCTTATTACATCGGGAAAGGCAAGGTTCCCCTAAAGGACAAATATACGGTGGCTCCAAGGGCAATTACAGTGCATAGATTCCTCGAGTCCCTAAAGATCGTCGGGAACGTTCCCGATGAAGACTTGGCTCACGAGTTATGTACTATGAGTTTCATATACCGCAGATAAGGTCATATTGGGGGATTTAATGACCCAATGAACAAACTCTGCAGCAAGTTGAACCGGGTTAAGTGGAAGGAACATAGGCGATTCGCCTTTATGGTGGCCTTTTTGGGATTGATCATATTCCCTAAGAAAGATGGAAATATTGATATAAGAATTGCCAGAATTGCCAGTACTCTCCTTGTGAATGACAATAGCACACTGGCACCAATAATAGTGGATGATATCTTCCGTGCCCTCACATCCTGTAAATCAGTACATGACTTCTTTGAGGGATGCAATTTACTTCTCTAGATGAGGATGATAGAGCATTTGTGCCGCCACCCAGAGTTCTCGAGCTACGGATCGTTTGTAAAGACGTGTATTGAAGAGTTTTATGTGAGAACAAAAGAAGTTAAGTTGCCAAAACGATCAAAAGGTTGGATCACATACTTGCGACCATTGAATCCTAGCCAGATTGATTGGGCATACAGATGGTTGCCTCTCAACGTGGTGATATACATGCCAGCAGAAGGGTCGCATTTTCTGATAATGGGTCTTAAAGGCATCCATCCTTATGCGCCATACCGAGTACAACTCGGGAGATATCAGGTCATACCAAAAAATGGGGACCTCAGCCTATAAGCCATAGAAATCAGTCCTGACGGGCAATTCCCGGAAGCAAAGATTCGGCAAATTTAGAATGAATGCCAATGCCTGAGAATAGACACTTGTGTAGGAAACCGAGCTTGATGAGAAGTATCACCAGGGTATGCTGCATGGTATCGCTGGGATATTGAGCGTGAGAGACCGATGAAGAGGCCTCATATTCAAGAGTTAGCTGAGCAGTCTAAGGAACAAAATGATTGGACGGCCAAAGAAAATGACTATAGAGCGAGAATCAGCTGGTTGGAGAAACAATTCCAAGACCTCAAATTCGAAAGCAGCTTACAAGCGGCATCCGATGAGGGTGAAAAGAAACAGCTGAGGAAAGATAATGAAATCCTGAAGGCTCAAATTGCGAAGATGAAAATAACAGTCGAAACCCCAGTTTGACTTGCCCGAGATGAGAAACTAATTGAAAATTTACGGCGCAAAGTGAATGATTATAGCTTTGATCTAGATAAATCCGAGAAGGAATTAGTCGGGGTTCAGAAAAAACTGGCCAAGAATGCTGAAGAAAAAGTTCGAATGGTTCAGCGGTTACAAGATGAACATAATGTTGAGGTAGCCTGATTGAGGAAAACGATCATTACAGTTGAAGTCAAAAGTAGCAAACAATCCAAAGAGTTTGAAGTAAAGAGAGAACATTGCTACATGGCTATGGTTCGGTTAGAATTTGAGCTACAACAACTACAAAAGAAGAACCAGCAAACCTTAGATGCTCGTGCCAAACAGATTGGTAGGTTGCTTCAGGAAAAATGGGTCATCAGGTAAAGAATAGTCAACATTGCTCAGTACATCACAAGGAAATTCCAACTATTGGAAGATATGTCTCAGTCAACATTCACATCAGCAGTAATGTTCTTTGTAAAGCAAGTGATGACCGACCTGGGCAAACTCTAAAGTGGATTAGCATATAGGCCCACGGTAAGACCGAACAATGTGTCGCGGGCACTAGGAGCTTTAATGTATTCATAGGGCATGCATTTTTGTATTTGTATTTTTTATGCATTTGTAGTACAACATCATTTGTAACCAATTTTTGAGTATCAATGAAAATTCAAAAGAAATTGTCATCATTTTTCTCTTTTATATGCAAATTGCTTGGGCGATAGGAAAATGTATAGGAACGAAAAAATAAAAAAAAATAGAAAAGAAAAGGGAAAAGAAGAAAAAGAAATAAACACAAAGCAATGAAATGAAGAAAAACAAAAGTGAAAAAGAAAGCCGGTGGTTCAAATAAGAATAATGCCGGGATGATGCATAATGACTAGGCAAAAGTTGTGATCTTAGAACTTGTGATGTTTATCCCTTATGATCTAACTATTAACAAGTTTTGTTGTTGATGAGTATCAGATTTACAGTTGGGAACTGGCATTCTGGCACATCACAACTACAACACACGTTCTAAAGTCATGACCAAAGCGGTAACTCAGGAAATCGAGCCTACTATTATGGATCCGGTACAAGAGGAAGAAGTTATGGATGTAGCTAGTATGAAAGAAGAGATGTACAAATTGAAATAGCAGATGTCAGAGATATACCAGGCCTAGTCGAGGGGTCAACCCTTGCCTTCCTACCCAGCCTACCCAGCATATATTCCTCCTCCGAACCCAAACCCTGAACCACCCACTATGAACTCATCCTCTACATATCCAACTTACCCGCATTACTATGCTACAACATCACAAGCACTACCATATTTGCCTAAACAAGCTCCACCACCACCACCTCAGGTCGCTCCAGTATACGTGGCACCGCCACCAGCTGCTTTACACAAATCATCCAGCGAACCTGTGTTCCATGTCCATGACAATCATTATTACCCGCCAAAACCCACTTTCAGGGAACACGATTCTTACACTCCACTCATAGACATGACAGAGGAGGAATAAACTGTCAAAAACATTGAATAGGAAGAGATGGCCCGTAAAATGAAAAGTCTTGAGCAGTCATTTCGTAACATGCAAGGGCTGGGAGGCCAAGTGAGTGTTGCATAGAAAGACCTATTTTTATTTCCTGATGTACAGCTACCTACCGGGTTTAAGTTGCCCAAGTTTGATATGTATGATACTCACGGAGATCCAGTAGCCCATCTGAGGGGTTACTGTAGTAAAATGCGCGGAGAAGGAGGAAGGGATGAGTTATTTATGGCTTATTTCAGGCAAAGCCTTAGTAGCTCAGCATTGCAATGGTATACTCGACAAGATCATACCAGATGGTTCATCTGGGATGACTTAGCTCAATTATTTGCAAACCATTTACAATACAATCTAGAAATTATCCCTGACACGTTGTCGTTGACTAAGACAGAGAAGAAACCTGGAGAAAGTTTTCAGGAATATGGATTCAGGTGGAGGGAACAGGCTGCATGTGTAGACCCACCAATGAAAGAAGGAGAAATGGTGGATTGCTTCTTACAGTCTTTGGAGCTGACATATTACGGCCACTTGGTGTCTGCAATTGGAAAAACCTTTAACGAGGTAGTAAATATGGGAAGCTTTGTAGAAGAACGGTTAAAGACAAATAAGATTATGAGCTACTCAGCCATCAAGGCTACAAACCAAACAATACAGACTGGAACTAGAGGGTCGATTGGCAAGAAGAAAATGGAAGAAGTTGCAGACGTTGAAGGTAGATCTTGGTCCCGAGGCCCCAACCCATATCATCATCAACCTCGCACATACAAACCATATCCACCAGCACTATATAATCCACCTCCACCATATTATCCTCTAACTAGTCCACAGTTTTTTGTTCAACATGCTCAACCATACCCACCGCCTCCACATTCATAGCGTACCCCAGCTCCACAAAATGTCTACCACGCACAAAATGCCTATCCGCCTTCAAAAACCTACAGAAATCCAAACCGACCTAAGTTACGTCCAGATCCAGAAGTAAAAGGTGATAGGGTTCAAAGGAAGAGAACATTCACGCCTTTGGGGGAATCATATACCAGTCTTTTTCACCGATTGAGAGAACTGGGGATGTTGAGCCCAATTGAACCAAAAATTCCCAATCCTCCACCTAGAAATCTAGACCAATCTATCCGTTGTGAGTACTGTTCTGGGGCACCAAGACATGATACAGAGAAGTGTTGGCATTTAAAGTCCGCAATACAAAAACTTACTGATACCAGGAGAATTGAGGTGCAAGCTCCAAAAACTCCCAATATCACGCAGAATCCTTTGCCAGCACATCATGAGACGCATATGATAGAGTTAGAGCAGGGAGAGAGCTGCAGAAAAGCTTCTTAGTCAGTGATGATGATTAAAGCGAACAACAAGGTGGAGGGGGAAGTTGAAAAAGTGAAAGGGTCAATTGAGTTACCAACAAAACAACCATCAATGATTGAGCCCTTGAAAGTAGTCGTACCTGGAGTGAAGCCTTTGCTGACCGTGAAGGGAGCTTATGTAGAGCCGATGGTTATCAAACCAGTTGTGTAGATGCCAGTTTTGAATACCATGGCTATACCGTGGAATTATGATAAGGTGACAGTGATGTATAAAGGGAAGGAAGTTAAAGGAGAAATTTATGAAACTCATGGTTTAACTCGCTTTGGGCGATGCTTTGCCCCGGAAGAACTGAGAAAGACAAAAGTGGTGAAAGAAAACCCGGCTTATGTGAAGAAGGCATTTACTGAAGAGGAAGCGAGGGAATTCTTGAAAAAGATGAAAGCTCAAGACTATTCTATAGTTGAGCAATTGAGAATGACACCCGCGCAAATTTCGTTGTTATCCCTGCTAATTCATTCTGATGAACATAGAAAGGCGTTGATGCAGATTTTAAATAAAGCCCATGTGCCCAAGAAGATTTCAGCATGTCATCTGGAGAAAATCACAAACAAGATCTTTGAGACTAATAAGATAACATTTTCAGACAGCGAGTTGCCACTGGAAGGGACGAAGCATAATAAATCATTATACCTCACGATTAAATGTGAAGAATCTGTAGCAACCCATCTTTTGGTGGAAAACAGGTCGAATGCCAATATCTATCCATTGTCAACCTTGGGAAAGTTAAAAGTCAGTCATGAGAGAATTCATCGGAACAACATATGTGTAAGGGGTTTTGAAGGAAGAGGAAATAACACCGTGGAAGATATCAAACTGGAGCTTACTATCGGACCGGTGGATTTCACTATGGATTTTCAAGTGCTGGATATTGATGTATCATATAACCTTTTGTTGGGACATCCGTGGATCCACGCTGCGAAAGCCGTACTATCCTTTTTGCATCAAATGGTAAAATATGAGTGAGAGCAGCAAGATATAATAGTGCACGGGGAAGACGATGTTTGCAATGTTATTACACCATTTGAGGAAGCTGGAGGAGATAAAGGTATGTGGGTGTACCAAGTCATGGACACCGTTGTGTTGAACAAAATATCTGAGGGAGAAAACATGCCACTACCCACGGTGGCCCCTACAGTAGTTATGGTCGTCAAGGAGATGATAAAGAATGGGTTTTCTCCGGGTAAAGGCTTAGGAGTGACCTTGCAAGGTATAACACAGCCAATCCACCCTCCGGACAGTACTGACACCTTTGGTTTAGGTTTCAAGCCAACCATTGCCGATATACAGAGAGCTAAGAAATTGAAGAAGAAAGGGTGGTCCCTCCCAAAACCTATCCCAAAACTATCCAACTCATTTGTCAGGCCTGGTACACAGAGACGTCTGGCAACTATTATGCCAAATCGTGCTTAGATAAAACTGGATGAAGAGATTCTAGCAAGATTTGAGAGGTTATTTGAATATGTGAATGTGTTGGAGATGGGTGAAGGAACAAGCAAATGGATGTTCAATTAGTGGAACCCACACTATGCTAAATAAATGGGAAGCTACTCCTCTTCCAACCAGGAGGGAGTTGTGGTAGTTAGCCTTTAATATTTCATTCCCCAAATTGTCATGTTTTAAAAATTGTAATCTCATATCCCGTCAAATCAAATGTATCCAACTCTTGTTACCTTTTGAAAATTCAATGAAATGCAATTTCTTTTCTTCCTCCATTTTTGCCTTATTTTATTTTTTCTTCTTTTGTACAGTTCAATATTTGCTGTTTCCAATGATATGTCATGCATGAAGGTTCCCGGTCCAGTCTTGATAATCGAATAGTTATACAGGAAATTGAAAATGAACATGAAGTGGAATATGAGGATGAGAAAGTACTGGAGCAAATTAGTAAAGATTTGAGTCATTATAAGGAAAAACCCAAACCAAACTTAAATGAGACGGAGTCTATTAATTTGGGAAGTGAGGAGAATGTTCGAGAAACAAAGATTAGTGTGCATTTAGAGACTTCCCTTAGAGAAGATTTAATCAAGTTGTTAGATGAGTACAAGGGCATATTTGCTTGCTCCTATGATGATATGCCTAGGCTCCGTACTGATTTGGTGGTACATAAATTGCCCATTTATCCAGAATGTCGGCCGGTAAAATAGAAGTTAAGGAAATTTAAAATGGACATCTGTGTGAAAATAAAAGAAGAAGTTAACAAGCAATTCGAGGCAAAGGTCATACGGGTCACCAAATATCCCACCTGGTTAGCTAATGTTGTGCCTGTTCCAAAAAATGATGGAAAAAATAGGGTGTGTGTTGATTATCGCGACCTCAATAAAGCTAGTCCAAAGAATGATTTTCCATTGCCAAATATCTATATATTGATCGACAATTGCGCCGAGCATGAAATTGGTTGTTTTGTGGATTGTTATGCGGGTTATCATCAAAGCCTGATAGACGAAGAAGATGCAGAAAAGACGGCATTTATCACACCTTGGGAAACATATTGCTACAGGGTAATGTCGTTTTGGTTAAAAAATGCCGTGGCTACATATATGAGGGCAATGACCACTATGTTTCATGATATGATACACCAAGAGATTGAAGTATATGTGGACGATGTCATTATCAAGTCCAAAAAGCAATGTGACCATGTCAAGGATTTAAGAAAGTTTTTCGTTATCCAGATCGGTCAACATATAATATGCTATAGATCCATTACAGATACAAGTTCGCGATCAAAATGCTTATTGTTTTGCCATGTAAGATGAACTTGATGGTGAGTCGTGGTATCATGATATCAGAGAATATTTGAGGACATGAGTGTACCCAGAGCAGGCCACAGGGGACCAGAAAAGGGTATAAGGCGATTAGCAAATGGAGTTTTCCTCAGTGAGGGGGTTATATATAAAAGAACACCGGATTTGGGTCTATTGAGATGTATGGATGCACAACAAGCTGACACAATTATGGCTGAAGTACATGCAGGAGCTTGTGGACCTCATAAGAGCGGATATATTTTGGCCAAGAAAATACTGAGAGCAGGATATTATTGGCTCACCATGGAGCGTGATTGCATTACATATGTGCGGAAATGCCATCAATGTCAGATACATAGAGATTTGATTCACTCCCCACCCTATGAGTTGCATACAATGACAGCAATGTAGCCATTCGTCGCCGGGGGCATAGATTTCATCAGACCAATAAAGCCCGCAACATCTAATGGGCACAGATTTATCTTAGTAGCAATTGATTATTTCACTAAATGGGTGGAGGCGAAGACATTTAAAGCAGTGACAATGAAGGTGGTAGTGGATTTCGTGCACACAAATATCATTTGTTGCTTTGGAATTCCTAAGGTGATTATCACAGACAATGGAGCACATCTGAATAGTCACCTCATGGCAGAAGCATGTCAAAAGTTCAAAATCCTGCACCGTAACTCTACACCTTATAGGCCTAAAGCGACTGGAGCAGTGGAGGCTGCAAATAATAATATTAAGAATATTCTCAGAAAAATGGTGGAAGAGTCAACACAGTGGCATGAAAAACTGTCATTTGCTCTCATGGGTTATCGTACAACTGTACGTACTTCAATTGGCACAACTCCTTACTCATTGGTGTATGGAACAGAGGCAGTCATACCAGCAGAAATTGAAATACCTTCCCTTGCTGAAATTGATGATGACGAATGGGTAAAAGCTCGACTAAAACAATTGAACTTGATTGATGAGAAAAGGTTAGCGGCAGTTTGCCACAGACAGTTATATCAGCGGAGGATGGCCAGAGCATGCAACAAGAAAGTACGTCCACGTAAATTCGAAGTTGGACAGTTGGTGCTAAGACGTATTTTGCCTCACTAGGCCGAAGCGAAAGGAAAGTTTGCACCTAATTGGCAAGGGCCATTCATGGTGTTCCGGGTATTGTCCAATGGAGCTTTATATTTAACAGATGTTGAAGGAAAATGTGTAGAGACGTCTATCAACTCAGATGCAGTCAAGAGATATTATGTATGATTCCTTTTTCATATATACAATTGTATTTGTCATAATTTTGAAATTGAAATGATGAAGACATTTTATTCTCTATCCAAACACTTTATCCATTGATACCCTTGTTGAGACTTAATGCATTATTCTTCCATATTCCTCTCTCGGAATCAATTGTGGACAAGAAAAAAATGAGAAAAGAAAAAAAAAGAGAATGAAGAAAAATGATGAAAAAAAAAGAAAGGAAAAGAAAGAAAAGAATGCATACAAAAAAAGAAAATTGGGAGAAGTCAAATCGCAACAATGAAGCGATCATATGATCCGAACTACATTTTGACTTGATCCCGAAAGGGTACGTAAGCAGCCACACTGAGGTTCAGTCATGACAGAAATAAAATCCAAGATTCCCCAAATATCGAAACTGGGGCAGAAGTTATGATTATGATTCCGAGAGTTGTAAATATTTTTGAATCCTCGTTTAAATTTTGAGCCTTTATACCTTTCTTTCTAAACCCATCCAAAAGCCATATTACAGTCCAAAGAAAGACCTTCTGATTAATTTCCTGAAAATGATGATATAATAAGAATAAAGAGAAACATGGCATGGACAATACTCGGAGGTTTAGAAACAAAATTAAAAAAAATAATAAGAGAGTATTATTGGTGAAAAACCTAACGGGCACCATAAGGCGAATGTGAGATGAGAGAAAATAAAAAATGAGAGAGTTTTATTGGTGAAAACCCTAACGGGCACCATAAGACGAATGTGAGATGAGAGAAGAATAAATGAGAGAGTCTTATTGGTGAAAACCCTTACGGGCACCATAAGGCGAAAGTGTGGAATATTTTGAGGAAAGAAGAAAAACAACAAAAAATAAGAAAGGTTTGGGTTGAAGGAAAAGATGAAATCAAGATAGCAACGATTCGATTAGACAGACTGAGTCAGAATTTAAATACATGGCATGGTCATAGGAATCAGCCGTCATACCCAGATAAGTTCTGTGTTTACTTCAAAATACCCTTACCCATTTCAAATTCATATTTTTGCATTTCATTGATCAAAACCAGTTGCTCATTGAAAGCTAACTACCAGCTTCTCATGTTAAGAGGCGTAATAAAACTAGGTCAAAGGAAAAGAGAAATTAAAATGAGAGAATGGTAATCAAGGTCGAGAGAAAATGAAAAGAAAAGAAACAAAAAAAGGGGGGGAAGCAAAAGGGGATTACAAGAGAAAGTTGAAGAAAATCTGGCAATGGACTGCAAAGCAGGATGAAACAAGAAGAGGCAGACGATGGAAGCAGGGCCAACAAGAATGCCAGTTGCTAACCATCATATTATAATTAATAAGATTGTTCATTGATTTAGACAGGGACAAAAGATTCAAATTCTCACTAATCACTTTAAAGTGAATGTGACCAATGTGGGAAAACATCAAAAAGAAAAACAGCAATAAAAGGGGAAATCCACAAAGGAGGACTCACTCAAGTTATCAAAACTCACACCCTTCAAACTGAGATAATATTTTTATGCATTTTCATTTCATGCATCAGGCGCCCACCTGGATAATGAGTGAATATTTTTCTTCATTTTCATTTCATGCATCAGGCGCCCACTTGGATAACGAGGGAATATTTTTCTGCATTTTCATTTCATGCATCAGGCGCCCACCTGGATAACGAGGGAATATTTTTCTTCATTTTCATTTCATGCATCAAGCGCCCACCTGGATAATGAGGGAATATTTTTCTGCATTTTTATTTCATGCATCAGGCGCCCACCTGGATAATGAGGGAATATTTTTCTGCATTTTCATTTCATGCATCAGGCGCCCACCTGGATAATGAGGGAATATTTTTATGCATTTTCATTTCATGCATCAGGCGCCCACCTGGATAATGAGGGAATATTTTTCTGCATTTTTATTTCATGTTTAGGCGCCCACCTAAATAACGAGGGAATATTTTTTTTGCATTTTTCATTTCTACATCAGGCGCCCACCTCGATAATGAGGGAATACTTTTCAGCATTTTAATTTATATTCAGGCACCCACCTGTATAACGAGGGAATACTTTTCAGCATTTTAATTTCCGTTCAGGCGCCCACCTGTATAACGAGGGAATACTTTTCAGCATTTTTAATTTATGTTCAGGCGCCCACCTGTATAACGAGGGAATATTTTTCAGCATTTTAATTTCTGTTCAGGCGCCCACCTATATAACGAGTGAATACTTTTCAGCATTTTAATTTTTGTTCGGGCGCCCACCTGTATAACAAGGGAATACTTTCTGCATTTTTAATTGTTTTCTAACATGAGTAACACCATAATACATGGAAAGCCACACACTGGGGCAGAAGAAAAAGTTTTCTTTGTTTTTGTTTTTGTTTTAAACAGGTATCGACCTGGAAGCAAGAAGCACATTTGGAAGTCATACGAAGGGATGGAAGCAGTATATCATAAACAAGAAATAATCAAAAATCCACAAAAAGGAATGATGCAAATAAAGAGCAACATATGATATGGAAGAGCAAGACAATGCAAGAAGACAAGACATAGATAGGATTTTATTGTAATTCATAAGATCATAGCTTAGAATAGCTTCTTTGTTTTTATTTTTATCCCGGTGTAATAATGAGTTAGTTAGTGATTATAGCAACAACAGCAGAAACAACAAGTCTTGGTAGTTTCAAACTACCAGACCTTCCCGAACTACACTGACCTGATTCCTGTTTAGCCCAGGATATGTAGGCAACCTCTGAAGCAGGGTGCGGTCAAAAGATTTTCAAAATGCTTCTTACGGAATATGCCAGTGGGCAAAAATCTCTCATTACTGCTCACTTATTTTGCACTGAAACTCTTCGTGTTCCCGAGCAATGAGGGGCAGCTGTGAGCACGTGATTTTTGCCCTAAGCAAACAAATTCCAATATAAATATATAAATAAATACCAAAATAGTTTTTGGTGTGCAATTGTGTGTTTTAATTGAAATACTTGTGTGTTTGTTTTAAAATAAGCTTGAAATTAAAACTACATAAAAAGAATCAATTAGAAAATGTCACAAAAAATATGAAAAAAAGTTAGAAAAATCAACAAAAATACAAAATACCGAAAAACAAAATGGCAAAAATATCATAAAATACCAGAAAAATCAGGGAAAATAGAAAAATAAAAGAAGTATAACAATGGAAAATAAATACAAAAAGAGAAAAATGAAATACAAAAGAAAATACCAACAAAATAATTAAAATATAAGAAAAAAATACAAAAATGTAATATAATTTTGGGATGTGCAGTGATGTATATACATAATTGAATAGGCCCAAGTGTAATAGGCCCAAGAGACCAGCTGGTCCGCCTAACCTAGTAACCAAACGACGACGTACAGGGTATTTCAATCTTCACCGTTGATGAAATTAATCCAACGGATCACATAAGGCGGCTCAATTGAAAAGCAAACAACGCCGCATAGAAAGTTCAATCTGGACCATCCAAGGGAAAGATCATAAGGATGGTTTTGAATCTCGTAAAGAACTAAACGACACAGTATAAAGAATTGATCCTGGTCATCCAAGCTTAAGCATCTAACAGACACAAGGTCGTCTCTTATTTAACTAAACGACGTCGCTTTATAGGAGAAATCCTGGCCATTGATCTCAGTTGATCCAAAGGCCAGGATTACGCGAGATCAAAGGGGTATATAAGGACCCATCTACGTTCATTACACATATATTTGTTTAAACCAGAAACCCTAGCCGCCCATCTCTGTCTTCTTCTTCATTAGTATCTCATGGAGACTGGCCGGAGTGGCCATGAACCACCGCTGTCTCCGTCTCAAACAACCACCAAACATCTCACCCCTAGCCACCAAACACCACAACCACCATAAAACCCCAGAAAACCAAAAGATCCCCTTTCTTCTTGAAAGTCCGGTCGCCGGAACCCTAGCCGGCGACCTCAAATCTATGAACCAGTCTTCAAGCTTTACACCATAAGACCACCTCGAAGAGACCTTTGGACTCACCTAGGTGGCTATTCTCGAATCTAGCCAGAACTGTTCGAATAAAACAAAGAAGCTCCCTGGAACCCTACTCCGGCGAGCACCCAAAAACAAACCCTACCCCAAAACCTCTGAACCAAGCCCCAGACCACCCCCTTACCCACCAAAACTACAAAAAAAAAAGCCCATTGGCAAAATCTAACAGTCAGAAGACTTTAAGTCTTCAAAATTTCTGAGGTCTGGAAATAAAGAAAGAATGAAAGAAGAAATAAAGAGGAAAGAAAGAAAGAAAAGAAAGAAAGAGAAAAAAGAAAAAGAAAACCCTAAAAGCCAAGTTCTACTACCCATCTTCTTTCTCTTTGTCTGTTTGTCTTCTAAAATGTTCTTGTTAATCCGTTCTTGATGTTCTTATGAGCCGTATTCTTTGCATGCTTAAGATCTATCACTATTTCGTTACACATGCCTAAATCTGTTATAGCATTCTTAGGGTTTTTAATGATTATTACACATGAATCATGGTTAAATAGGCTTGTTTATGTGTTTGTTCATCATGCCTTGTCTAAAGTTGAGCTTTGATTAATTGGGATTCAACCATTATCAAAATTTCTCTCTGAGTTCTAATTGATTGAAAATTGATTTATGATTAAGGCTATGTGTGCAATATAACATGAATTGGCTATATTTGTAATCTGATTCATCTGTTAGACCATTCTGAATCCTGTGATGTTTTTGTGATTTTGGTTATAGCTGTAAAGATTTGAGGTTAGTTTTGAAAGCTAAAGTATGTGTGGCTATTCCTGAAATGACTAAGTCTGTTTGTTAAAATGGATATCGCTGATATGAATTGGTTATGATGTTAAGTGGTTAGTTTTGCAAACTTATCTCTGATTAGTTTCTTGGTGTTAATAAAAGGTTACATTTTAAATAAGACTGGGTCTGTTAAATGTGGTTAAATTTGAAAGGGATCTGGGGGCTAAATCTAGGCTAAGTCTTAAAATAGTTATAAACATTGGCTATTAATTAAATAGGTCTTAAACCCTAATTTTTCAGACCTTAGTAGGTCGAGTGAATAAGGAAAAACGATAAGGGTGTGATAGGAAAGAATAAATGGCATTATTGAAGATCTAATAGAGCCTATAGGGTTATAAATGACTTTAGTGCCTAGTATTCTTGAGAATAACTACAAAATAAAGGGTAAAATAGGCATAATGAAAAGGCAGTCTTGTAATAACACTTAGCAAGTGAGGGTAACCTAGTAAAATATCCCCCAATAGAACACAAAAGAATTGACTAGAACCTTCCAGCAAGGGCTGGAAGGCATTTTGACACACATTCAAGGAATTAAACTGTAAATAATTGAAAAAATAAGGGGAGGGCGTTAGAAATAACTTATTTGAATTCCCCCCCCCCCCCCCCACCCCACATCAATCTATAAATATGCTTCTAATAAGCCTGAAAAGGGGGTTACAAAAAAAAAGAGGTTGAACATTTCTGTTAGTAAGAAACTAAGGCTAAAATTCGAATATCTGAAAAAGTTCTGGGTTCTAGATTCTGCAATTAGTTCAGCTCTGAAATACCTAGTTGATGGCTTTGGGTAATTATCTGGGAGTTCCTGTTAGAGTCTATTATTCTTCAATTCTGCTGGATTCTGCTTGAGCTCTTCGATTCTACTTGTTGATTTGCTGGACTGTTGAATTTGGAATTCTATCTGCTGCTCTGTTTGCTGCTCTATTGCTGCTACTTTGCTGACTATTCTTCATCCTCAAACCTACACTCATAAAATGTTTTGTGAATCAGGTACACTCTCATTTGTGGAGATGTAATTGCATATTGATTGAAGAAATGAAAATCATATGATGCTGTTTGGATGATTCTACTTCTGTTTTTCCTCTTTTTTTAGCTTTATAATTATTATGTATAGAATCCCTGTAATTCATTAGGCTGGTTTGTAATAATTAATGCCTGTATGAAGTCAAAACACAAATAAAGTAGATAGTATAGTAGTAATATATAAATAGATATAGCTAACACGTAATCTAAGTTCGAAACAGGTTAACACATGAATATAATTCACCTAGTGAAACTGGTATAAACATATGAGGTGGTAATCAACTACTTTCGCTAATTAGGATCTGATTCAAGAAGATTAGTCCATAAAAGGAAATAAGTAAATAAGTTAAAATTGTTTTGCTATTCAATCTCATTTAACAATAACATAAGTTAGAATTAGGTAATCAATATAATCCAAGCATGTTCAGTTAGTATTAAAACCAATGCTTAGGTATTTGAAATAAAAGTTCTAGTACTTAATTCATGTTAGTGTTTAGTCAGTTATTAGAATTTATAGTTAGTATCAATTGACATGTAATCTTAAGCTTTATGAAATAAAAAAATGAAATTTATTGGTTTATTCTGTTGTTTAATGAATGTTTGTTCGAATTTTATGAAACTACAAGTCTGCTTTACATTTTATTAGTTTGTTCTCGGCATGGTCGAGAACACGGGCCCAGATTCGATTAAATTCACTTCTGGATCTCTAAGTGGTGATGCTTGCATATACTGGGTTCCAGAAACCCAGTCACACATAATGGACTGTTAATACTATCCAGAAGTCCAGGATTGGTAATAAATAATTGGCCTGGACATAATAACAACAAATTCAGAAAATACCAAAAACTATATCATGATTAGGAGAAAAAATAGAAATAGCAAATATAGTATATGATAAGTTTGGACGTATAAAATAAAGGGATGAGCCTCGTATAAAATGAAAAGACACACGGGCCCCTATATGGATTTTAAATGTAAATATTAGATTCGGAAGGACCGTTTAGCGAATTTCACGGTCTTTCCTAAAGGTAATAAGGCGTAGATGTTATAGGCACGACTAAAATATACATTCCTAAATATGAGTGCACATTTATGTGACTCAAATCTCAAATCCCGACGAAGCTGAAACGTATTAAAGTCACAGGCGTACTGGTTGCGGCGTGACCCAAAATGAGTTTTTGTGATGTCACAAGTCGTTAAAAATAACAAAACGGGACATTCACATTTGTAAAAGCATATAAAGAAATCAAATAAGTCAAAAACAACAGTTGAGAAACTATGCTAAAACCACGGAATTCGGGAGTGCCTAACACCTTCTCCTAGGTTAACAAAATTCCTTATCCGGATTTCTAGTTTCGTTGACTGTTAAAATAGAGTCGTATTTCCTCGGATTCGGGATTAAACTGGTGACTTAGGACACCATTATCTTCCCAAGTGGCGACTCTGAAATCTAAATAAATCCTGTTCCGATTGTCCTTAAAGTGGAAAAACTCCTCCCTGGTTGTTATTATTATATCCTATTTCGGGGTGTATTAGTAAATAACGGGTTATACTTTATTCTTCGGAAAAAGTAGTAAAAAGGGAGGTGTAACACCTACCGGGTAGCAAATACCTGCAACTGCACGCGAAGTGCAGGGAGTAAAATGAGTACTCCAACTTAGTGAGTAATAAAAGTAAATAATAACTGAGCAGCAAGAAATCACGTAAAGCACTCGATCATGCAATACAAAATAGTGCAACCCTTTGAGAAAACAGTAAACCGTGAAATCCTTTAGAAAATATCTAGGCTCAGTTAAAACCTCTTTTGAAAAATATCTTTTTCAACTATTAAGAAAATAAATGCGAAACAGATAGTGCAATTCAACATATATGTTAGCCCCTCGGGCACAGCAGTCCATTAACAAATAACACCAGGGTATCTGGTAAACATTGCGAGAAGTAGCATGGATGTCAATGAAATGAGACTGTTGAATGTCATGACACGTAATACAAATAGGAACCAATGCATGAATGCAATGCAATGCATATGACCGCTGCGACGTGCAGCCCGAGCCATCCATATTTAACGTCGACGACGCTCACTAGGCTGTGTACAAACTCCGAAGGGGCTCCTACAGCCCAAGCGCAAATAATCAAGCCATCTCGTGGCATCAACCGGGCCCTAGGCCTTAATATCAATACAATACCGATGCGACACGCAGCTCGAGCCAACCATATATCCAAAAATCACTATAACACTGTTGTTATGCACAGGCCGATCCATGCCCAGTCTAGAAATGCACATAATCTACTTGGGAAATATTAAAATAACAGTTCTCAGCTCAAAGCGTCAATAAAATGTTGTTTAAGTTTTCAAATCTTAGAAAAATGGTTGCGTTTGCAAATCAGTATTAAAACCCTGGATCGAGATCATATAGCATGCAAAAAATCATGCAAAAACATTGATAACAATCCCTGAAAGAATCACATGGTTGGCACGAAGCCGAAACATGGCAATCAGCCCAAATTATAATGATAACAAGTAGATTCAGTCAAATACGCGGTAATAATGAACAACTGGGATGGACCAAGTCACAATGGTGCTCTACCCCACGCTCATATCCGCTGTACAGGTCACCTTAATACAACACTATGATGTGCAAATCTGGGGGTTTAAACCCTCTGGATATAATTTATAAGTATTACTCACCTCAAACAGGCGAAATCTCAAGCTCGCACCGCTTTTGCCCCTCAATTTGGCCTCCACGTGTGTCGTATCTAACAAAACTCAGAGCGAATATATCACAATATTCTAAGGGAATAATACCCAATCGAAAACAATCGAGAAATACCAATAATCTCGAAACTAGCAAAAACGCGAGCCCCGGGCCCACTTCTCAAAAAATTACAAAACTTACATTAACGGATTCCTCTTTTCGCCACGAGTCCACACATAACAAGAACTCCCAAATCCGAGCTCAAATGACCTATCAAACTCCAATTCGAAATATCAAAAAGTCAAGCCCTAGCCCCTTTATTGGTGAATTTTAACCAATTTCCATGTTAAATCTATCATAATCTCTTGTATTTAAGCCAAGGGACTTACCTCCAATCGATTCCCAGTCAAAACTCCCTTAATTTCTCACGAAAAGCTCTCAATGTCACCCAATAATTGTGGAAAATATCCCATGCTCACAGATGAAATATTAAATAAAACCCTTCTAAACAGTCTAGTTTTTGCTTCTGCAGTCCCGCTTCCGCTTATGCGGGACCGCTTCTGCGGCCAAAATCCCGCTTCTACGGATATTCATTCCAAATACCAAACCGCTTTTGCGGGTATCTTTCCGCTCATGCGGAACTTCCTCTCATGGCCAACATCACTTCTGCGACTACAAGTCTGCTCCAGTGAACTCACTGATGCGAAGAGTGGTCCGCTTCTGTGGATCTACCTTACCAACCCCTGGACCGCTCCGGCGATGAAATACTCCGCTTAAGCGCCTCCACTTCTACGGTCCAAAACCCGCAGAAGCGAGAATATCAGATGCAACAACCTACAACAATATGCAAACTCCCAAAACTCCCCGTATAACCATCCGAACTCACCCCGAAGCCCTCGGGAGCTCAACCAAAAGCACCAACCCATCCTAAAAATTTATTCAATCTTGCTCCAATTGTCGAAACACATCAAACAGCGCCAAAACCATTAAATCATATCAGATTCAAGCCTAAGTTTCTTAAAACTTTTAAAATACGCATTCTATCAAAAACCCAACCAACCAACGTCCCAATGACTTGAAATTTGCACACACATCACAAATCACATATCGAAGATACAGAAACTCTCAAAATTCCATTCCTATCCTAAGATCAAAATCTTACCTATCAACCGGAATTCGCCAAAATACTAACTTCGCCAATTCAAGTCTAATTCTACAGAGGACCTCTAAAATTAATTCTGATCGTACTCTTAAGCTAATCGAATCATCGGAAATCACATCCGTTCCCTATAACTCATAAGTCATCCGGTTGACTTTTCCAACTTAAGCCTTTCTTAAAGAGACTAAGTGTCTTATTTCATATCAAAATAATTCCAAATCAACTCTAACACACCACATACCGATAATGAAATATGAAAAAGCATAAAATGGGGGAAACAGAGCAGTAACACATGAGACGACGGGTCGGGTGATCACATTATTCTATATTGTAAGTGACATGCAGATAAAATAGCTTCACCCCGCAAATTATCAGGAGCATTAGAACTAACTAATATAGAGTTCATCATCTCTTTTAATGTTCTATTTTTTCTTTCAGCTACTCCGTTTGACTCAGGTGAATCTGGCGGAGTTACTTCATGAATTATTCCATTCTTTTAACAAAACTCATCGAAAGTTAAATATTCTCCACCTCTATCTGATCTTATTCTCTTGATTTTTCTACTAAGTTGATTTTCAACCTCAGTTTTATAAGAAATAATAGCATTAAATGTATCATCTTTGTTTCTAAGAAAATACAAATTAGTATATCTAGAAAAATCATCAATAAAAGTCACATAATATCTTTACCACCTCTAGTCATAGTCTTCTTCAAGTCGCTTAAATCAGTGTGAATTAAGGATATCGATTCAGTTTCTCTATTTTTAAAAAAAACAAGTCTTTCTAGTACTTTTGGCTTCAACACATATTTTACACGTGTTAATAATATTTAAGTCTAAACCAGATATTAATCCTAGCGACTGTGTTTTCTTTATATATGCGACATAAGCATGTCCTAGTCTAGCATGCCTCAAAGAAATTGACTCAAACATATAAGTAGAAAAAGATGCATTTTCATTGCTAGTATCAGAAATATTAAGCACAAATAAATCATAGTTACAATATCTATTGCCCATAAAAATATCATTTTTGGTCAATACGACCTCATTATTTTGAAATGAAACCTTTACTCCAACTTTTACTAATAACCCCACAAAAACCAAATTGGTTTAGATATTAGGAACATGCAATACATCACTCAAAGCTATAGTTTAACCAGATGTGAGTTTGAGAAGAATCTTTCCTTTCCCAAGAACACGAGTTGTTCTTAAGTCATCAAGATAAATAGTTTTTTTCTCTTTCCTCAACTTGGGTGTAAGAAAATAATTCATTTTTGTTTGCACAAATGTGCCAAGTAGTACCAGAGTGTATCACCCAGTCTCTCACACTGGTCACATTATTTATTAGGAAAATGATCGCAATAATTTTATTATTCACTTTAGTCAAATTTAATTCTAACTTAGCGACATTATCATTTATCCCAACTCTACTATTGCATTGAGGTGCATTTTTGTTGAAGGTTTTAATATTAATATTAGATATGTAGCCATGTCTATTTACATACCTATGTTTTGACATTAGTGTCTTGCCAAGGTTGTGGATGCAATAACGTATTTGCAATACCATGGATATCTGATAGGACAACTGGAACAGTAACAATAGATACAACACCAAAATCGGTAGCATCATCAAAAACTTTCGTAGCAGTATTACTAACCATAGTTTCTTAGGTTTTAGGGAAATGACACCGAAAAGTAATGATAATAATAATACTGTAATAATATTATCTCTAGTTAGATAGATGATACATGAATCGGCAAAATTAAATAATAAATCCAGCAATTTGAAAGAGAAAAAGCAACTAATATCTTATGGCAATTAAAATATTATAGAAGAAGAAATAAGAAGAAGAGGATCATATATGGGAGAAAGAAGAAAGAAGAATTTCTTCTTTGCTAATAATTAGCTTTTCTTGGTATTTGATGATTATTTGTAATGACCCGACCAATCGTCACGGGATTAATCGTCCCATTTTCTTCATTTAATACTTCAATATGCTAATTCATATGTGTTTGAAAAGTTAGAAGCAAATCGGAGGGAATTTAGATAGAAATGAGGCCATAAACCTCTTTATAAGAAGAATAGTTTGGAAAAGTCAATCGATTGTCGACCGATGAGTTAGACAACTCAGAATGGAATTCTGATGATTCGACTAGTTTCGGGAGATCATTTATGACTTAGGAGAGCAATCTGAATCAAATTTGGAGGCCCGGTGTAGATTTAGGCTTGAAGTGGCTAAGGTTGAATTTTGGCAAAATTCGAACGGTAGGTGAGATTCTGATCCAGGGCTCGGAATGAAATTTCGAGAGTTGTAGTAGCTCCGTTAGGTGATTTTTGATATGCGTTCAAAATTTCAGGTCATTCGAAGGTGTTTAGGTCAGGTTTTAGATTGAATGTTAGTTTCAGAAGTTTTAAAGAAACTTAGGCTTGAATCCATGTGAAATTGGTGATTTTTATGTTTATGATGGTGTTTTTATGTTACGAGCAAGTTTGAATGAGGTAATGTGATGTATTTGTGCTTTTGGTTTAGGTCCCATGGGTCTCGGGACGATTTCAGATGCCCAACGGGAATTTTTTGTTAGAAAAACGCATCAGAAATGATAGCAGCAGCCAATGATTTTCTTCACTGCGATTGCGAGCATGGGGCTACAATCGCATAGAAGAGCAATTGGGAAGCCAGGATTTGCCCTATGCGATCGCGTGAAGCGGTCTGCGATCGCATAGGCTTGGGCAAGAATACACTGTGATTGCGTAGGATGCCCTGCGATCGCGTAGAAGAGTAACCTGGTTCACTGCGATCGCGGGCTGACTCCTGCGATCGTGTTAGGTAAATAAGGGCGTGGGAAAAATTGTTCATCACGATCGCGTGCAGGGTGCCGCGATCGCATAGAGTAAAAGTCAGGTCTGACTGAGGGGTTTAATAACAGAACCCCCGCGAGCAAAACTATTTTTTCATCAATTGTGAGCGTTTTGGAGAGCTTTTGGACGAGAAGTAAGAGGATTTTGTCGGGAAAACATTGGAGGTAAGTTTCTTGAATCAAAAACACGGATTTATGTTAGAATTAGCATCAAAACTCATGAAATTGGGTAGAAATTGTGAAGAACTAGGGCCTAGGTTATGAAAGCGAGTATTTGGGTTTGGAAAGGCCATTTGAACTCCGATTTCGATAAATTTTATATTCACAGACTCTTGGAGAGACGAGGAATGCGTTGGAATGATTTTTGGAATTTTTTGAGAAGCAGGCCCGGGGCCCGGGTTTTACCAACTTGGTGTATTATTACGTTTTTCAAGTAAATTAGATTGGGTTATGTTTTATTTGACCAATATTGATATAATTGTTGTAGTTTTGACTAGATTCGATGAACGAGGTGGCAAATTCAAAGGGAAAAGCCATCTCGGACGAGTCCACAGCCGATTAGAGGTGAGTAGTTAGTGTATGTGGTAGCCTGAGGGTTCGAAACCCCAGCTTAGCACATTGTGACACTAGTAGGGCATGGCTCGCACCCCGTGGCAGGTGCGGGATTGATTATGACTGAGAATTGAGACTTGGTCCATCCCGGATATGAATAACATGTTATATGTGGTTGAAATACACACTGTGATAGATATATTTGTGGGCTGTAAGCCATGTTTGGGGCCTTATGCCGACCTGTAGTATCCCTAGGGGATAGATATATATGTGATAGCTTGATTTTCTTAATCACTGATCTCAGTCCCGGTTTGAAATCACCATGTTGAAATGCTAAGTCACTTGTTCTTGGAAAATTAAACATAAATTAAAGTATTTTCGTCATTAATGAACTGGAACCTGAAGATAAATAATTTTGAATTGTTGTGTGACTTATATGCATGTGTGGAGTGAGGATGGATCGGGCTGCACGCAGCAGCAGATGATGTAAGGATCGGGTTGCATGCCACAACAGATGATATCATATTGCGCTTGGGCAGTAGCAGCCCCTCCGGAGTCTATACACACCCCCAGTGAGCGTCGTCGACGTTAAATGGATCGGGCTACACGCCGTAGCGGTCATGTGCATTGCATTGCATTTTTATCTGTGAATTATCTGTGCTAATTGTGATGTGATATTGTTACTAGTTCGTAGGAGGTATCGGACTATAGTTTAGCTTTGCTTTGTGGTATTCTGTGAATTTCCTGCTTTCAGCTATTAATATATACTTTTTACTCACTGAGTACTTAGTACTCAACCCTACTCCCTGCACCTTTGTGTGCATATTCAGGTAGACAGGAGGGATAAACGAGCACTCCTACTTCTATTAGAGTTATTTCGAGTTGCTGAGGTAGCTGTCGGCGTTCGCAGAATCTAGGTTCTCTTTCCATTCAGTTATAACTATATGTTTCAGACTTGAGTATTTCATTCAGTATTTCTATTAATATCCGATTTTTGTTTAGAGGCTCTAGACTCGTGACCCCAGATCTTTGAGAGTGTTATTTCGTTTTCACACTTCTCAGTAGTTATTCATATTATTATTATTGGAGTATCTATTGACTCATATATTCTTCTTGAGTTGTCCATTACTGATTTTTTATTGTGAAAACAATAGTTGGCCTGGCTGGCCTAGCTTTAGTATAGGGCGCCATCACGACCGGAATTGGGTCGTGACAAGTTGGTATCAGAGCATAGGTTACTAGGACTCGCGAGTCATGAGCCAATTTAGTAGGCTTTCGCGGATCGGTACGTAGACGTCTGTATCTATCCTAGGGAGGCTACAGAACTTTAAGAAACACTTCACTTTCTTGGATTCATATTGTGTGGTTTGTATTATCGTGAAACTAAATTTTTCCATATTCTACTCTCTCGCAGATGGCGAGAACACGTGCTAGCGGACGTGGCGGAAGACCACTAGTGGCACAAGCGGCTGTGGTCATGGCAGAGGTAGGGCAGCAGTGCCAGCACCTGCTGACCCACTAGCTGACCAAACTCAAGGTTAGATCCCAGCGCCAGTAGCCCGGGTTCAGGATCAATTTCTAGCTGCAGGCACCCCAGCAACTCAGGTTCAGGCACTGGTAGTGTCAATTGAGATACCGGGTCTTCAGGAGACTTTAGCACAGATTTTATTGGTATGCACTGGCTTAACTTAGGTGGTTGCAGCCTCCACTGCAGCAGCTTCTTCACAGGCAGGGGAGGGAATCAGACCCCCGTTACTTGGACAGCCGATCTGGTAGTTTTGGGTTTACAGGCACCTGAGGCAGCTCCAGCTCAGCCAGCTCAGCCGGCTGCACTTGTTTCACCAACCCCAGATCATGTGGTTCCAGCCATGCCTGATGATGAGCAGCGTCGGTTGGAGAGGTTTGAGAGGTTACAGCCTCCAGCATTCAATGGTGTTGAGGGCGAGGACGCCAAGGGTTTTCTGGAAAAGTGCTAGCGTATGCTCCATACTGCGGGTATTCTAGAGTCCAGCGGTGTTGCTTTCACTACCTTCCAGTTCACAGGACCAGCATTTTAGTGGTGGGAGGATTTTGAGAGACGTAGGCCTGCTGGGGCAGCTCCCCTCACTTGGCATGAGTTCTCCATGGTATTTTTGGAGAAGTATGTGCCCCAGTCTCAAAGGGAGGAGCTGCATCGTCAGTTCGAGTGGTTGAAGTAGGGAGATATGTCGGTGACTCAGTACGAGTTGATATTTACACAGCTAGCCCATCATGCCATGTGGATGATTCCAACGGATCGAGAGAGGATTAGGAGATTTATAGATGGTCTCATCTATCCTATCCGTATATTGATAACTAGATAGAGGTCTTCAGCGGTTACCTTTGAGAAGGTGGTTGATACGGCTCGTCAGATTGAGACAGAATGCCGCTGAGAGCGTGAGGAGAGGAGGCTAAGAGGCCTCGTGGTACTGGTAGTTACAATGGTGCTCCGTCTACGGGCTAGTCTCAGGACAGTAGAGGTTGTTCTTTCAGATCTCCTCAGTCAGGTCGTGTAGAGTCCAGTGGAGCTCCGTCAGACTGTGGTCGTCAAGGTCATCAGGGTCAGCAGGGTCGTTAGCAGAGCCAGCTTGCATTGAGCGCCCTTCCAGCTTAGAGCTCTGCTCCTGCTCCTTTAGCTCATAGTTCATCTGCAGCGAGGGGTCCTCAGCAGTCCCTTTCTCGAGCTTCAGGCCATTTCTTTGAGTATGGTGAGTTTGGCCATATCAGGAGGGAGTGTCCCCAGTTGCTTCATAAGCGGTCTCAGCAAGGGGACCAGCCCTCATCTTCTGCTCATGTTTCTTCAGCACCAGCACAGTCAGCTAGGAGTAGTGGTCAGGTAGCCATAGGTCGACCTAGGGGTGAGGATCATACTGGCGGAGGTCAGGCTCGTTTTTATGCTCTTCCAAATAGGAGGGATGCTAGTGCGCCTGATACAGTCATTACAGGTATTATCTCAGTCTGCCATAGGGATGTTTCTGTCTTATTTGATCCCAGATCCACCTATTCCTATGTTTCTTTATATTTTTTGCATCATTTGGGTATGACCCGTAGTATTCTTACCTTGCACGTGCATGTGTCTACCCCGGTTGGTGATACAGTTATTGTGGATCAGGTATATCGATCATGTCTTGTTACTATTGGGGTCTAGAGACCCGAGTTGACTTATTACTATTGGGCATGGTGGATTTCGACGTGATTCTAGGCATGTATTGGTTATCTCCTTACCATGCGATTCTGGACTGTCATGCCAAGATAGTTAGATTAGCTATTCTAGGTAATCCGAGGATCAAGTGGCGTGGCGTGACTGATTATGTATCTGACAGGGTGATTTCCTTTATAAAAACCCAATGAATAATTGGGAAGGGTTATTTATCTTATTTGGCCTTCATTATAGATGTTGAGGCTGAGACACCCAGTCTTGATTCGGTCCCCGTTGTAAGGGATTTCTCGGATGTATTTCTAGCAGAACTGCCGGGTATGCCGCCTGACAGGGATATCAATTTCGGTATTGACTTGATGCCGGGCACTCAGCCCACTTCTATTCCTCCCTACCGCATGGCACCAGCTGAGTTAAAAGAGTTGAAAGAATAGCTTCAGGAACTCTTATATAAGAGGTTCATTCATCCGAGTGTGTCACATTGGGGTTTACCGGTATTATTCGTGAAGAAGAAAGATGGCACAATGAGAATGTGCATTGATTACAAGCAATTGAACAAGGTGACAATTAAGAATAAGTACCCATTGCCTCATATTGAGGACTTTTTTTATCAACTCCAAGGAGCAAGTGTATTCTCTAAGATTGACCTTCGATCGGGTTATCACCAGTTGAAGATTAGGGATTCAGACATTATGAAAACAACTTTCAGAATGAGATATGGGCACTATAAATTTCTGGTGATGTCTTTTAGGCTGACTAATGCCCCAGCCACATTCATGCACTTGATGAACATTGTATTTCGACCATACCTTGATTCTTTCGTGGTCGTATTTATCGATGATATCCTGGTGTACTCACGCAAATAGGAGGAGCACGCACAACACTTGAGGGTGGTATTGCAGGGGTTGAGAGAGGAAAAGCTTTATACAAAATTCTCTAAGTGTGAGTTCTGGCTTGATACTGTGACTTTTCTGGGACATGTAGTGTCCAGTAATGATATTCAGGTTTACCCACAGAAGGTCGAGGTGGTGCAGAATTGGGCCAGACCTTCCTCAGCTACTGAGATCCGGAGTTTCCTCGGTATGGCAGGCTATTACCGCAGGTTTGTTCAGGGTTTTTCATCTATTGGTTCACCTTTGACTAAGTTGACACAGAAGAATGCTCCATTCGTGTGGTTTGATGAATGTGAGGAGAGCTTCTAGAAGCTCAAGGCGGCCTTGACAATAGCTCTGGTACTTGTGTTACCATCAGCCTCACGGTCTTATACGGTATATTGCGATGCTTCGAGAGTTGGGATCGGTTGTGTATTGATGCTGGAGGGTAAAGTCATTGCATATGCTTCTCGTCAGCTAAAGCCCCATGAGAAAAACTACCATGTTCACGACTTAGAGTTGGCTGCCATTGTTCATGCCTTGAAGATTTGGAGGCATTACTTGTATGGTGTATCTTGTGATGTATATACAGACCACCGCAGCCTTCAGCATTTGTTTAAACAGAAAGATCTCAATTTGAGGCAGCGGAGATGGTTCGAATTGCTTAAAGACTATCATATTACCATTTTGTACCATCCCTAGAAGGCCAATTTAGTGGTCGATGCCTTAAGCCGGAAGGCTATTAGTATGGCCAGCTTGGCATACATTCCACTTGGGGAGAGACCCCTTGCAGTTGATGTTCAGGCGTTAGCTAATCAGATGGTAAGGCTGGATATTTTTTAGCCTAGACGGGTGATGGCTTGCGTGGTATCTGGGACTTCCTTATATGACCGTATTCGAGAGAGTCAGTATGATGATCCACACTTACTTGTCCTTAAGGACAGAGTTCAGTATGATGATGCAAGAGATGTCACTATTGATAGTGATAGTGTGTTGCGAATGTAGGGCCGGATATGCCTGCCCAATGTTGATGGCCTTCGTAAGTTGATATTGGATGAGGCCCAAAGCTCGCGGTATTCTATTCATCCAGGTGCCGCAAAGATGTATCAGGATATGAGGCAGCATTACTGGTGGAGAAAGATGAAGAAAGATATTGTAAGTCATGTGCCTAAACTGTCAGCAGGTCAAGTATGAGCATCAGAGGCCTGGTGGTGTGTTCCATCATATTGATATTCCCGAGTGGAAGTGGGAAAGGATCACTATGAACTTTGTTAGTGGACTCCCTCGGACAGCGAGGAAGTTCTCAGTTTGGGTGATTGTTGATAGGGTGACCAAGTCAGCTCATTTCATTCTTGTGTGCACTACATACTCCTCAGAGCGGTTAGCAGAGATATTCATCCGTGAGAATGTGAGATTGCATGGAGTTCCCATTTCTATTATATCAGACAGAGGTACCCGGTTCACTTCTCAGTTCTGGAAGACATTTCAGCGAATATTGGGTTCACAGGTAGAGCTAAGCACAGCATTTCATCCACAGACGGATGGGCAGTCCGAGCGTACAATTCAGATACTGGAGGACATGTTGCGTGCTTGTGTCATTGATTTCGGTGGTTCATGGCCTGATTACTTGCCTCTTGCAGAGTTTGCTTATAATAATAGCTATCAGTCCAGCATTCATATGGCACCGTATGAAGCTTTATATGGGAGGCGGTATAGGTCTCCATTCGGTTGGATTGAGCCCGACGAGGCTAGATTGTTAGGGACAGAGTTAGTTCAGGATGCCTTAGACAAGGTGGAAGCGATTCAGGAGAGGTTTCGCATAGCTCAGTTGCGTCAAAGAATTATACGGATCGGAAGGTCCGAGATGTGTCTTATTCAGTAGGTGATAAGGTATTGCTGAAGGTTTCTCCTATGAAGGGCGTTATGAGGTTTGGAAAGAAAGGAAAGTTGAGCCCAAGGTTCATTGGACCTTTTGAGGTGCTTAGGAATGTTGGGGAGGTGGCCTATATGCTTGCTTTGCCACCTATCTTGTCGGGAGATCACCTGGTGTTCCATGTATCTATGCTTCGGAAGTACGTTGGAGACCCGTCACATGTGTTAGACTTCAGCATGATACAGTTGGATGAGGACTTGACCTATGATGTGGAACCGGCAGCCATTTTGGGTCGACAGGTTTGTATGCTGAGATCCAAAGACATAGCTTCAGTGAAAGTGTAGTGGAGAGGTCGTCCCGTGGAGGAAGCAACTTGGGAGACTGAACAGGAGATGCAGAGCAGATATCCACACTTATTTGAGACTCCAGGTATGTTTCTTAACCTGCTCACGGACGAGCGTTTGTTTATGTTGGGGAGAATGTAATGACCTGACCCGTCATTATGGGTGTTATCATCCCGTTTTCTTCATTTAATACTTCAATATACAAATTCATATGTGTTTGGACAGGTAGAAGGAAATCGGAGGGAATTTAGATAGAAATGAGGCCATAAACCTCTTTATAAGAAGAATAGTTTGAAAAAGACAATCGAATGTCGACCGGTGAACTAGACAGCTCATAATGGAATTATGATGATTCGACTAGTTTCGGGCGATCATTTAAGACTTAGAAGAGCAATCGGAATCGAATTCGGAGGTCCGGTGTAGATTTAGGCTTGAATTGGCTAAGGTTGAATTTTGGCAAAATCCGAATGGTAGGTGAGATTTTGATCCGGGGCTCGGAATGAAATTCTAAGAGTTGCAGTAGCTCCTTTAGGTGATTTTGGATATGCGTACAAACTTTTAGGTCATTCGGAGGTGTTTAGGTCAGGTTTTAGATTGAATGTTAGTTTTGGAAGTATTAAAGAAACTTAGGCTTGAATCCGTGTGAAATTCGTGATTTTTATGTTTACGATGGTTGTCACACCTACCTTTTTACTACCCCACTTTGGGAAAAATAAGCATATAAATACGCTTGTAGGGTATACCCCGACGCTCAGATATCCGAAATGGATAAAATAACGTAAGGGAAGGAGTTTTTCCAATTAAAGGACAATCGGTTCGGGATTTTATTTAGATTAATCAGAGTCGCCAGAGCTGTCACACCTCCCTTTTTACTACCCCACTTTGGGAATATATAAGCATATAAATACGCTCGTAGGGTATACCCCGACACTCAGATATCCGAAACGGATAAAATAACGTAAGGGAAGGAGTTTTTCCAATTAAAGGACAATCGGTTCGGAATTTTATTGAGATTAATCGGAGTCGCCACTTGGGAATGATAATGGTGTCCCAAGTCATCGGTTAATCCCGAATCCGAGAAATTTGACTCTTAAAATGTCTGCGAAGCAAAGATCCGGATAAGGAACTCTGTTAACCCGGGAGAAGGTGTTAGGCATTCCCGAGTTCCGTGGTTTTAGCACGGTCGCTCAATTGGCGTTCCCGACTCTTGTTTGACTTAATCACAGATTTTAACAATATATAGTGCTTTTACGTTAAGTATTATTTTTAGGGAATTTGCGGCATTGCGAAAACACGCCTCGAGCCATACCGCAACCAGTACGCCTATGACTTTCGGTGCATTTCAGCTTTGCCGAGATTTGGATTTGAGTCGAACCAAGTGCACACTCATTCAATGGAAGGTATATTAAATCGTGCCCTAAAATAGTCTATCGGCTTTTAATTGTTTTGGATAAGACTATGGAATTAGCTAGTAGTCTTCCCGAGTCTAATTATGTTAAACCATTACTAAATGGGGGCCCCGCTTGTTTAAAGTCGGGCAAGGCTCATCCCAAATCAATTTTAAAGTTCAATCCTAAGGAGTATATACTATGTTTTTCTAATTGTTTTTTCCTTAATCGTTTTTACCAAGTATTCCAGGCCCATCGGGTTTCTATTATTCAAAGGGGCCTGGTCTTCTCTTCATTAAACACACGTTTGGACTGCCCGGGTATTCGAGACCCAAGCCATTTTTGGGACTTCTGCTCGTCGGCCTCGTTAGTTTCATGTAGCAACTCAGGCCCATAGCGTATACTGGGCCTAAACTAAATAACAATGGCATTGATTGAAGTAAAGAACAGAGATATACATTTGAAACAGAAGGCAATATTATTTATTCAATAAAGGAAATCGATACATCAGTTCATCAGACATTAGCTATAAATCAATTATTTGTTACCATAAACCAGAACTAACAGACTGCTTCTTCTTCTTACACTAGCGTTTGGGGGATTAATACCTAACCTGAGAAGACGATGTGATTACATAAGAAAACTTAAAGAATGATTAAACTAATTAACTATGGATCTAACTAACTAATTAACTACTCATGTGTAATTACATTACCAGTTCCATTATATACTAAGCATTTTTACATTACAAATAGGGTTCTAGTTAAAATATATCGATACCCGTAAATGGATAACTCAGAGACTAATGTATAATTATGCTACTGATTTCATTATTACCAGATTATTAGCTTAAATCATGATTGAAGCACTATTTGATCTAGCATTCTCTATTTTTAAACTTATCTATGTTTAAATGACATCTGATATGTGATTAAGACTTATGAATCTACTGTGAGTGAGTGACCAACCGATTTTGAAATCGTTATTAACTAACCCATGTTTTAAGATTTATTACCTAATTAAGCTAAGTGATGCACTACTGCTACTATACTACTAGTTATTACAATATTTTCTGTTTTCCAACTACTACATACTACTACATTTAAGCTACGAATCTAATAATACAAAATGGCAAGCGAATTAAAGCAGGAACTTCATGCTATTTCATCAGGATCATCATTACAGCTTCATTTCGAAAGAAATGTACCTGGATCAACAAAAGGAAGCCGATGAGTCTAAGGGGATTAAGCTGTAAACACAGCAGTGAACTCAGACAGCAATGCAACAGTGGAATTGGATGCTAAGTGAACAAGACAACACAGCAATGGCAAGCAAAAATCCCACAACAATAGCAAGCAGAACCCCACAGCAATAGCAATCAGAATCCAAACAGAGATTCAAGCGGAGATCCCAAATTCAGAAGAGTATCCTAGGTTCTCACTCGAAAATGCAGAAGAGCTCTGTTGTTATATTAGTATTTTTCTATGAATTTTCTCTAAAAGAGCCAGCCTGAAGTGAATTGCAGATTGCAAAAATTCGACCCCCTTTTCAGCCCCTTTTAGGGTGTATTTATAATTGGGCAGAAGGGCTGAAACTTGGGGAGAAAGTATGGGATTAATCCCACTTCTCCCCCTCTAAAATTTATGAAATATACACTAAAGTCCCATTTCAGTTTACAGAAATCCTTCCAGCATGTGCTGGAAGGTTCTAAAGATTCCTTTTTATGGGTTTTTACCAATGTAGCCCTAAGGGTTTGGGATTTTTACAGATTTCCCATTTTAGGGAGACCATTATACCCTTAAATCTCTGCAAAATTGCAGAAATCAGGGGTACAAATGATTCCCTTACCCTCTTAAGTTTCAAACTATTCACTAAAATACTATTTCAAGTTCCCTATATGCCCTCAAAGGTTTTGCTGATTTACCAGACCTGCCTAGGTCAAGTTTCAGCTTCTTTAGGACTTATTTAACTAACAGCCAGCCCTTGCATTGGTATTTAAGGGCTGGCCAGTCCTACTATTAAGAACTATTTCACTTCTAGCCTCTTTTAATTAGTTCCAGTTAATTAAGACCAATTTATTTCAATTTTAAACTGATTGCAGGGATAGCCTGCTTTATTATTAAAATTAAACTATTTAAAAACTAGCCAGTCTCAAGTTGAGACTTAGCTTGGGTATTAAACCCAATTACTGAACAGTTGGGCCCAAAACCTTTGCAGGTTTGGCCACTTTAATGTTCAGGGCTCAAAAGAGAGCCTGGGCAAGTCTGCATTTGCAGACTTAGCCATTTTGCACAACCAACCCCTTTTTAAGGTGGACTGTGTGTTAGGGCCTTATAGAGTTGGTCAACCTTTTGCAAAGTTGACCACTCTTAGGCCAATTATTTCTTAATAACCTATTTTTATGATTTTCAGGTCAATTAAACTAAAGTGCAGGACTAGCCTGCTTAATTAAAGCTTCCAGCCTATTTAACTAATGGCCAGTCTCAAGTTGAGACTTGGCCTTGCCAATTTAAGGCTCAAAACTGATCACAAGCCTGGTCAAGACCTTTGCAGGTCTAGCCATCTGTGTTTCAGGGCTCAATTGAGCCTTGGTGAGTCTGCATTTGCAGACTTAACCAATTTTTACACAACTGACCCCTTTTGAGGTGGGTCAGTGTGTTGGGACCTTATAGAGTTGGTCAACCTTTACAAAGTTGACCACTCTTTAGGTCAATTATTAAACTTATAGCCTATATTTGTGATTTTTAGTTTTAACCTATTTCAAAACTAGCCACTTTATAAAACCTAGCACTAACAGCTATAACAAATTCACCTAAAGTATGATAGGCACTTAACAGTGTTCACACTAACAATAAACCTAACGCAAACTCAGTCATTTTGACATACAATTGCACACATAGTCACATGAAACCAAGCAATGTTCATCAGTCAATTAAAACTCAGAAGGGAAGTTTGATAATGATGAATTTTAATTAATCAACTCTCATGACTCAATTTCATGCATCAAAGTGTTAATTAACATCAAACAGACTTAATTACAACCAATTTATGCTAGATAATTCAATGAAAAACCCAGAGTACTTAAAGTTCATGGTCATAGACTCATAGAGGCTAAATCTTACAAAACATCAAGAGAAATGGAGCATAGCAGAATAACATAAGAATGATATCAACTAGACCCTCCCTAAATCTAGGACTTTTCCAAATGCCAACCATGAGGATGAAGAACAGAGAAGCATGGAGAAACAGTAACAAAAGAGAGGCAAGGTCACTGACTCAAATTTCAGAAGATCAAACCCCAATCTTTAAACACGTCATCCAGCATATATGTAAACAAAAGAGGTACTATAAACCACCACCAGAAACCCGAATATAACAGATGAAGGAGAATGGGAATCACACAGCTAAACTTAAGAAGAACTAATTCATGTGATTATCAGATGAGCAGAACAGTAAATCTAACAAAAGAAAAATCTGATTTAAAGATGAAGAAGGATGAATGTCAAACAACTAACACTAAGCTTAAACATGCAGAAAAACAAAAGAGATATCGAAAAACCAACAAGATAAAAACCCAAATAAAAACAGAAGAGAAAGAAGAACATGGATATCAAGATCAAATCTTTGAACACGAGAAACAAACAAAAACACATAATAACCCTAATACATGCATCGGACTAAACAAGACATGATAAAACCAAAGAGAAACATGAAGTAAAAAAAGATAATAGGAAAAACTAGACACAGAGAGGGAAGGGAGCACTTAGCTTGCAGGGCCTGTCCCCTGAGCTTCCTATTTTCCTCTCTTTTTCACTCTTTCTTTCCAATCCATCAGACTCTTCTTATTCCTTTTTTTTCATGATTTTCTTTTTATTCTCATTTTTCTTTCTGTTTCCTGTTGTTAAGCTTCAAGACGCAACTTTTTGGGCTTTAGGTTGCAGAGAGGTGTTTGGGAGGGTAAAAGAATGGGTCTTGAACAGGTTTGGGTTTTGAAGTCGCCGGAGTTAGGTTTCCGGCGACACCTTTTTGGATATTCGAAGAGCTCCGAAGAGATTCGAAGGAGGCGAGTGGTGTGGTTGTGTAGATCAGACCAAGACGGTCTTTTTGGCGTTGGTTTGGAGGTGAGATTCATTCTTTGGTGGTCACCGGTGGTGAGTTCCGGTGACTGGGACTTGAAAACAGGAATGGTTTCATAGTTTTCTTGTGTTAAAAAGAAGAATAAAAAAAGAAGAGGGTAAAGGAGATGAAGGGGGTGGCCGGAGACCACCGTGGAGGGTGGTGGCCTCCATGGCCGACTAGAGTTGCAGACGGGGTGAGGGAGAAGACGAAGGTGATGAGGAGAGAATGGAGGCGGATTCGTTTAGGGTTTCTCAGAGAATGGCCGTCTCTTCAGACAAGGGCCTTATATAGGTTGATTGACTAAGGTAATCTGGGCCGAAGATCAACGGTCTAGACCAAGCGTTACTAAAACGACGCAGTTTCGCTTGTCTGGGAGACTAAAGGTCTTTGACCGTCAGATCATTTCAAATGGATGGCTCATATTATTCCTTACTTAAATTAATTAAATAAATCTGTCCCTTTTCCTTAGCCGTTGGATCCAGCCTGATGAACGGCTGAGATCGCATCTCCCTTCACGGATCAGGCCTAGCCTTTGGGCCAATGCAGACTGGGCCACCAATTACAATTATTTTGGCCCAACTCGATTATGCCCAACATATTTTTTTCCATTTTCTGATTTTAATCATTTTTCTGTATTTTTTTTTTATACTTTTTTTTATGGAATGTTATAAAACCTAATTTCCTACTTATGCTAGTTATCTAATATTTTTTGCAATTTTTCTACTATTTTCTCTCTAATTTCCACTACTATTTTTGGTGATTTTTCTTAAAACCTAACTAATTAAAACAAAGTAATTACCTAGCCTAATTTTTGATTTGATTTTTCTCTGATTTCTATTTATTCAAACACATAAAGTATAGCTAATTTCAAACAAAGCAGGTAATTGCACTCAAAAATATATTTATTTTAATTTTGGAATTATTTGCCCGGTGCAAAAATCATGTGCTCACAGCTGCCCCTCTTTGCTCGGGAACACGAAGAGTTTCAGTGCAAAGACAAGTGAGTAGTAATGAGAGATTTTTGCACATTGGCACATTCCGTAAAAGCATTTTTGAAAACCTTTTGACCGCACCTCGCTTTAGAGGTTGCCTACATATCCTGGGCTAAACAGGAATCAGGTCAGTGTAGTTCGGGAAGGTCTGAAAGTTTAAAACTACCAGACTCACTGTTGCACTGACACTGTTGAGACCTGCTGACTTACTCCTTATTACACCGGGGAGAAATGTAAAATGAAGAAGCTATTCTAAGCTATGATCCTACAATTACAATTGTTCCTAATCTAGCTTTTGCTCTTCTTCCCCTTTCGGTGATGCAGGCTCTCTTTTTTTTTGTAGATTTTCTTTGATGCTGACTCTCTTTTTTGTTGATTTTCTTTGATGCTGACTCTTTTTTTTTTGATTTTCTTTTCTTGCTTTCCCCCTCTTTTTTTTTATTTTCAATGGTACTTCTTGTCCTCGAGCTGAAACCTGCTTAAAACAAAACAACAAACTACTTTTTTTTTCTTTTTCTGCCCCAGTGTGGGCTTTTAGCTATATAAACCATGATGTGCAGAAATGTATTCCCGTATTTGAAGGTGGGCACCTAACAGAAATTAAACGTGCGATGCGATGCAGAAAAGTATTCCCGTATTTGAAGGTGGGCACCTAACAGAAACTAAACGTGCAATGCGATGCAAAAAATATTCCCGTATTCGAAGGTGGGCACCTACCAGAAATTAAACGTGCAATGCGATGCAGAAAAATATTCCCGTATTCGAAGGTGGGCACCTAACGGAAATTAAACGTGCAATGCGATGCAGAAAAATATTCCCGTATTCGAAGGTGGGCACCTAACAGAAATTAAACGTGCAATGCGATGCAGAAAATATTCCCGTATTCGAAGGTGGGAACCTAACATAAATTAAATGTGCAATGCGATACAGAAAAGTATTCCCGTATTTGAAGGTGGGCACCCAACATAAATTAAACGTGCAATGCGATGCAGAAAAATATTCCCGTATTCGAAGGTGGGCACCTAACAAAAATTAAACGTGCAATGCGATGCAGAAAAATATTCCCGTATTCGAAGGTGGGCACCTAACAAAAATTAAACGTGCAATGTGATGCTAAAAATATTCCCGTATTTGAAGGTGGGCACCTAACAGAAATTAAACGTGCAATGCGATGCAGAAAAGTATTCCCGTATTTGAAGGTGGGCACCTAACAGAAATTAAACATGCAATGCGATGTAGAGAAATATTCCCGTATTCGAAGGTGGGCGCCTAACAGAAATTAAACGTGCAATGCGATGCAGAAAAATATTCTCGTATTCGAAGGTGGGCGCCTAACAGAAATTAAACGTGCAATGCGATGCAGAAAAGTATTCCCGTATTCGAAGGTGGGCACCTAACAGAAATTAAACGTGCAATGCGATGCAGAAAAATATTCTCGTATTCGAAGGTGGGCACCTAACAGAATTTAAACGTGCAATGCGATGCAGAAAAATATTCCCGTATTCTAAGGTGGGCACCTAACAGAAATTAAACGTGTAATGCGATGCAGAAAAATATTCCCGTATTCGAAGGTGGGCACCTAACAGAAATTAAACGTGCAATGCGATGCAGAAAAGTATACCCGTATTTGAAGGTGGGCACCTAACAGAAATTAAACATGCAATGCGATGCAGAAAAATATTCCCGTATTCGAAGGTGGGCGCCTAACAGAAATTAAACGTGCAATGCGATGCAGAAAAATATTCCCGTATTCGAAGGTGGGCATCTAACAGAAATTAAACATGCAATGCGATGCAGAAAAATATTCCCGTATTTGAAGGTGGGCACCTAACAGAAATTAAACGTGCAATGGGATGCAGAAAAATATTCTCGTATTCGAAGGTGGGAACCTTATAGAAATTAAACGTGCAATGCGATGCAGAAAATATTCCCGTATTCGAAGGTGGGCACCTACCAGAAATTAAACGTGCAATGCGATGCAGAAAAATATTCCCGTATTCGAAGGTGGGCACCTAACGGAAATTAAACGTGCAATGCGATGCAGAAAAATATTCCCGTATTCGAAGGTGGGCACCTAACCGAAATTAAACGTGCAATGCGATGCAGAAAAATATTCCCGTATTCGAAGGTGGGCACCTAACAGAAATTAAACGTGCAATGCGATGCAGAAAAATATTCCCGTATTCGAAGGTGGGCACCTAACAGAAATTAAACGTGCAATGCGATGCAGAAAAATATTCCCGTATTCGAAGGTGGGCACCTAACAGAAATTAAAGGTGCAATGCGATGCAGAAAAATATTCCCGTAGCCTGAGGACTGGGGCGTGGATTTTAAAAGATGTTACCTTCCTCTTTTTGGTATTTTCTTTTACCAATTATCTCTTGCCTGTAAATTTATTAGATATAAACTGCTGGCAATTGGCATCTGCCGTCCCCGTTTCTTATTGCTTTCTTCCTTTTTTTTGCTTTTCTCATGTTGTGCAACTTTCAACTGCTTATCCCTTGCAGACTCTTTTTGTATTTTCTCATTTTTTTTCATTTTTGTTTTGTTTTCTTTTCTTTTGGCCATATTTGTCAAGCTTCCTTATTTCCTTCCCAACTCTTCCTTCTTTCTGACCCAGTGTTGTTTCAGCTTTCGTTATCAGGAGCTGGTAGTTAGCTCTCAAGAGGTAAACAATGAAATGCAGAAAAATGAAAGAAAGGTAAGGGCGTTTTGGAGAGATGATAGGACTTATCTGGGTATTTGCTGGCTGATTCCGCTGACCATGCCATGTATTTAAACTCTGACCCAGTTCGTTCCAATCATTATTCTGACGCTGAATTGCCTTTGACCCAAACCGGCACTCTTTCTTGTTGCCTTTTTCTCTTTTTGATAGTCCTCACGATCGCCCTACGGTGCCTTGAAAGGTTTTCACCAATAGAACTCTCTCATTTATTCTCTCAACCTCACAATCGTCTCACAGTGCCGGTTAAGGTTTTCACCGATGAGACTCTCTCATTTTATTTCTCTCAAACTCACAGTCGCCTCACAGTGCCGGTTAAGGTTTTCACCGATGAGACTCTCTCATTTTTTTCATTTTCATTTTTTTTTTCATTTTTCCTTTTTGTTTTCTGTTTTCTGTACCACGGGTATTCTCCGATGTTTCGCTCCTCCTTCATTGCATTCGTTGTCATTTCGGAATTGATCAGAAGGTCTTTCTTTGGAATGTAACGTGGCTTTTGGATGGGTTAAGAAAGAAAGGTATAAAGGCTCAAAATCTCACGAGGGTTCAAAAATATTTACAACTCTCGGAATTATTAAACACAACTTCTGCCCCAGTTTCAATATGTGGGGAATTTTTGGATTTTTTCTTTATTGTGATTGAACCTCAAAGAGGCTGCCTACGTACCCTTTCGGGATCAAGTCAGACGTAGTTCATCCAACTTCATTAGTTAGATGGATTTCTTTTTGACTTTTTTCCCGATTTCTTTGTCTTTTTCTCTTTTTTTTTCATTTTGTTTTTCATTTTTTTTTTCAACATTTTTTCATTTTGGCAATTTTGATCTTATTACGCTAAAGCGATTCCGAGAGAGGGATATGAAAGAATATATTCATTAAGGCTCAAAAGGGGTTATCAATAGATAAAGTGTTTGGATAGAGAATAAAACGCCTTCGTCATTTCAATTCCAAAATCACAACAAAATACAAAACACATAATTGAAAAGGAATCATACATAGTATCTTTTGACTGCATCTGAATTGATATCAGTCTCTATGCACTTTCCTTCAACATCTGTTGAATACAATGCTCCATTGGACAACACCCGTGATACCACAAACGGTCCTTGCCAATTTGGCGCAAACTTGCCTTTCGCCTCGGCCCAATGCGGTAAGATACGCCTCAACACAAGTTGTCCGACTTCAAACTTTCGAGGTCGTACCTTCTTATTGTATGCTTTGGCCATTCTTCGTTGATACAATTGCCCATGGCAAACTGTGGCCAACCTCTTCTCATCGATCAAACTCAATTGTTCCAACCGGGCTTTTACCCATTCATCGTCATCTATCTCAGCTTCGGCTATGATCCGTAATGACGGTATTTCTATTTCTGCGGGTATAACAGCCTCTGTTCCATACACCAATGTATAAGGTGTGGTTCCGATAGAAGTACGCACCGTCGTGCGGTAACCCATGAGAGCAAAGGGTAGCTTTTCATGCCATTGCCTGGATCCCTCCACCATTTTTCGGAGAATCTTCTTGATATTCTTATTCGCCGCCTCTACTGCACCATTCGCCTTTGGCCTGTAAGGTGTGGAATTGCGGTGTGTGATCTTAAATCTCTCACAAACTTCCGCCATGAGATGACTGTTTAGATTGGCTCCATTATCTGTGATAATCACCTTGGGAATTCCAAATCGGCATATAATATTCTCATGCACAAAATCCACCACCGCTTTCTTCGTTACTGCTTTGAACATCTTAGCTTCAACCCACTTAGTGAAATAATCAAATGCAACCAGAATGAACCTATGCCCATTGGAAGCGGCTGGATCTATTGGGCCGATAACATCCATGCCCCAAGCGACAAAGGGCCACGGTGCAGACATTATATGCAACTCATAAGGCGGGGAGTGGATCAAATCCCCATGTACCTGGCACTGGTGACATTTCTTTACATACCTGATACAATCACGCTCCATAGTGAGCCAGTAATACCCAGCTCTCAAAATCTTCTTTGCTAAAACATATCCGCTCATGTGGGGTCCACATACTTTGGCATGTACTTCAATCATGATTTCATCTGCTTGTTGTGCATCCACACACCGCAATAAGCCCAGATCTGCTGTTCTTTTGTATATAACTCCTCCACTGAGGAAAAATCCATTAGCTAAACGCTTGATGGCTCTCTTCTGGTCTCCATTGGCCTGCTCCGGGTATTTGCCAGCTTTCAGGTATTCCCTGATATCATGATACCACGGCTCTCCATCTGATTCTTCTTCTACAGCAAAGCAATAAGCATTTTGATCATGGACTTGGATCTGGAGCGGATCTATATATGTCTTGTCAGGATGATGCAACATAGAGGACAGTGTGGCCAAAGCATCTGCGATCTCATTGTGCATTCTTGGGATGTGCTTGAACTCTATAGACTGGAATCTTTGAGACAACTCGTGCAAACAATATCGATAAGGTATCAATTTCAAATCTCTTGTCTCCCATTCCCCTTGGATTTGATGTACCAAGAGATCCGAGTCACCCATGACCAAAATCTCTTAAATACCCATATCAATTGCCATCCTTAATCCCAAGATGCACGCCTCATATTCGTCCATGTTGTTGGTACAGAAAAATCGGAGCTGAGCTGTGACGGGATAGTGTTGACCCGTACCTGAAATGAGTACCGCTCCGATACCAACGCCTTTGCTGTTGACGGCCCCGTCGAAGTACATTTTCCATCCTGGTCTCTCATCTTGCTCCATCTCCTCGACAATCATTGCCTCCTCATCCGGAAAGTACGTCTTCAATGGTTCATACTCATCATCTACCGGATTCTCAGCTAAGTGGTCTGCAATAGCTTGTGCCTTCATTGCCGTACGAGTCACATAGATAATGTCAAATTCTATGAGCAGAATCTGCCATTTAGCAAGTCTTCCTGTAGGCATAGGCTTCTGAAATATGTACTTCAGAGTATCCAGTCGTGATATCAAGTATGTGGTATATGCTGACAAATAATGCTTCAACTTCTGAGCTACCCAAATCAATGCACAACAAGTTCTTTCAAGTTGAGTATATTTCACCTCGTATGATGTGAACTTCTTGCTGAGGTAATATATGGCTTGTTCTTTCTTGCCTGTCTCGTCATGCTGCCCAGTACACAACCAAATAAGTTATCAAGCACTGTCAAATACAAAATCAGAGGTCGCCCTGGTTCTGGAGGAACTAACACTGGAGGATTGGCCAAATATTCCTTAATCTTGTCAAAGGCTTCTTGACACTCGTCGGTCCATTTCACTGCTGCATCTTTCTTCAACAACTTGAAGATCGGCTCACACGTTGATATCAATTGAGCAATGAATCGACTAATGTAATTCAACCTTCCTAGTAAACTCATCACCTCCTTCTTGTTCTTCGGCGGAGGTAGACTTTGGATAGCCTTGATCTTTGATGGATCTAGTTCAATACCTCGCCGACTCACTATAAACCCCAGCAGTTTCCCTGAAGGTACTCCAAAGGCGCACTTCGCAGGATTGAGCTTTAAATTGTACCTCCGGAGTCTTTGGAAAAACTTTCTCAAATCTCTCACATGATCAGGTTGCTTTTTGGACTTTATGATGACATCATCCACATACACTTCAATTTCTTGGTGCATCATATCGTGGAACATTGTGGTCATTTCCCTCATATAAGTTGCCCCGGCATTCTTCAATCCAAATGGCATTACTCTATAATAATACGTTCCCCAAGGTGTAATGAAGGCAGTTTTCTCAGCATCTTCTTCGTCCATCAGGATCTGGTGATAACCGGCATAACAGTCCACAAATGAGCCGATTTCATGATTGGCGCAATTGTCGATCAATATGTGAATGTTTGGCAATGGTAAGTCATCCTTCAGACTGGCTTCGTTGAGGTCTCTGTAGTCCACACACACTCTAGTTTTTCCATCTTTCTTTGGGACCGGCACGACATTCGCCAACCAGGTGGGGTATTTGGTAACTCGTATGACCTTTGCCTCAAACTGCTTATTCACCTCTTCTTTTATCTTCACACTAATGTCCGTTTTGAATTTCCTCAGCTTTTGCTTTACCGGCCGGCATTCAAAATAGATAGGCAACTTGTGTACCACCAAATCAGTGCTAAGTCCGGGCATGTCATCATAATACCAGGCAAAAATGTCCTTAAACTCGTGTAACAACCTTATCAATTCCTCCCTGAGGGGTGCCTCCAAACGAACACTAATCTTTGTTTCCCGGACAATGTCTTCGCTCCCCAAATTTACAGATTCTGTATCACTCAGATTCGGTTTGGGTTTTTCCTCATAATGTTTCATGTCCTTGCTTATTTCCTCCAGGGCTTCCTCATCCTCACATTCTATTTCAATATCTTCCTCAATTTCTTGTATGGTAACGTGACTGTCAGAACTGGGTCTAGAATCCTTCACGCATGACATGGCATCAGAATCAACATATACAGAACTGTACAAAAGGAAAAATAAAGAAAAATAAGGCAAAAAGTGAAGAAAAGGAAAACTGCATTTCATTGATAAAAAGAACGAACAAAGTTCGGGATACATTTTGATTTTCTTGTCATGAGGGGGATGGGAAAACTATAAAAATAACAATTTTGGGAAAGTAATGATGAAATTTTGGAGCTAACTACCAAGACTCCTTCCTGATAGGGAAAGGAGTAGCTTCCCAATTGTTCAACATGATTCCAGGTCCCACAAACTGCACATCCATTTTGCTTGTGCCTTCCCCCACTTCAACCATATTCACATCCCAAAACATCTTCTCAAAACTCAGCATTTCTTCATCAGGTCGGGTCTCGATGTACTTTGTCGCAGCAGATGTCCGATATTTTGTACCAGGTTTGACGAAGGTGTCGGATAGTTTGGGTATAGGCTTAGGCAAGGTCCAGTTCTTTTTGGCTTTGGAGGCTCTCTGGATGTCGGAAAAGGTGGGTTTGAACCCTAAGCCGAAAGTACCTTTGTTTTCTGGAAGCTGAACCGGCTGAATAACTCCCTGCAATGCTTTGCCCAATCCCTTCCCTGGTGCAAACCCATTTCTAAGCATCTCTTTGGCCACCATCACAGCAGTTGGTGCCATCATAGGGATTGACAACTTCTCCCCTTCAGCAATTCTGTTTACCGCAATGGCATCTGTCACTTGGTAGACCCAAGGACCCCTATCTCCGTCAGTATCATCAAACGGTGTCACCATATTGCAAGCATTTTCTTCCCCATGTATCCCACTCGAACTTGACCATCTGATGTAAAGACGATGGTAATGCCTTGGCCGCGTGGATCCAGGGTCGGCCCAACAACAAATTATATGACACAGCAATGTCAAGCACCTGGAATTCCATAGTAAAATCCACAGGACCGATGGTCACCTCCAGAATAATGTCTCCCAATGTGTTTTTACCCCCACCATCAAATCCTCTCATGTTTATATTGTTCTTCCGGATTCTGTCCGGACTGATGTTCAGCTTTCCCAAGGTCGACAGCGGACAAATGTTAGCGCTTGATCCGTTGTCTATCAACACTCTGGTCACTACTGACTCTTCGCTCTTTACCGTAAGGTACAACGCCTTATTGTACTCGGTTCCCTCAACAGGCAATTCCTTATCTGAGAATGTGATCCTATTAGACTCGAAGATCTTGCTGGTAATCTTTTCTAGGTGGCAAACTGAGATCTTTTCTGGAACATGAGCCTCGTTCAGTATCTTCATCAGAGCCTTCCTGTGTTCTTCTGAGTGTATTAACAAAGATAGCAAAGAGATCTGCGCAGGGGTCTTCCTCAGCTGCTCAACTACAGAATAATCTTGTGACTTCATCTTTTTGAGGAATTCCTCCGCCTCTTCTTCTGACACTGGTTTCTTTAACTGGTTCTCTTTCACTGTTTTCATTTTTCTCAATTCTTCTGGAGCAAAGCACCTCCCAGACCGGGTGAGACCGTGGGTTTCATTAATTTCCCCAGACACCTTTTTTCCTTTATAAACCACTGCTACCTTGTTGTAGTTCCAAGGTACAGTCTTTGTGCTCACTACTGGCATCTGCACCACCCGTCTTATAATTACCGGCTCCGCACTCACGCCTTTCGCAGTCACAATCGGCTTTATGCCTGGTACTACCACTTTCAAACCCTCCACCACTACTGGCTTTCCCGCTGGTTCTTCAACAACCACTTTTTCTTTCACGGCTTCCTTTTCTGCTCTGCCACTTGCCTTTATCATCATCACAGATTGAGATAGCTTCTGACTGCTATCACCTTGCACCAATTCTATCATGTGTGTTTCATGGTGATTTGGCAGCGGATTCTGGGTGATGTTTGGAGCTTCTGGAGCCTGAACTTCAATTCTCCGATCGTCAATAAGATCCTGAATGGCATTCTTCAATTGCCAACATTTTTCAGTATCATGGCCGAGTGTTCCCGAACAATATTCACACCTAACAGATGGATCAAGGTTTTTCGGGGGTGGGTTTGGAACTTTAGGTGCAACCGGGCTCAGCATCCCCAACTCTTTCAATCTATGATAAAGGCTGGTATATGATTCCCCCAATGGGGTGAATGTTTTCCTTGCCTTATTTCTCCATTCTGAGTCAGGCCTGGGCCTGTTTTGGTTTTTGTAGGGTTTAGAGGTTGGGTATGTGTTCTGGGTGTGGTAAACATTGTGTGGGGTTTGGGCTCTCCACACATGTGGTGGTGGTGGTGGTGGGTAGTCTTGGGCTTGCGGGTGGTGGTAGTGTGGGACTGTTGGTGGGTATGATGGTGGTGGTGGGTTATATGGTGTTGATGTGTTGTATGGGTTTGGCGGGTAAGATGGTGGTGGTGGGTTATACGGGTTTGATGGGTTTGATGGGTGTTGGTGGTAGGGTCTTGGTGGGTGATGATGCGGGTTACGGTTCCATGGCCTGCTCTCTACAATTGCTACCTCTTCCTTTTTCTTCTTTCCCATTGCTCCCCCGTTTCCGGTTTGTATTGCTTGATTGGTGGCCTTAATGGCCGAAAAACTCATGATTTTATTTGTTTTCAAACCTTCCTCCACAAAGCTTCCCATCTTCACGACTTTATTGAAACTTTTCCCAATCGCCGACACTAAATGACCGTAATATGTAGGCTCCAAAGCCTGTAGGAAACAATCCACCATCTCTCCTTCCCTCATGGGTGGATCTACTCTTGCAGCCTGCTCCCTCCATCTGAAACCGAACTCCCTGAAGCTTTCCCCCGGCTTCTTCTCCATTTTTGTAAGGGATAGTCTATCGGGTATGATTTCTAAGTTGTATTGAAAGTGATTTGCAAAGGCTTGCGCAAGGTCATCCCGGACGAACCACCTTGTATGATCTTGTCGGGTATACCACTCTAAAGCTGAACCACTCAGACTCTGGCTGAAATACGCCATCAATAGCTCATCTTTACCCCTGCACCTCTCATTTTGCTACAGTATCCCCTAAGGTGGGCCACCGGATCTCCGTGTCCGCTATACATATCGAATTTTGGCAACTTTAATCCGACGGGAAGTTGCACTTCAGGGAATAGACATAAGTCCTTGTAGGACACACTCACCTGCCCTCCTAATCCTTGCATAGTGCGGAAGGCATTCTCCAGACTTTTCACTTTTCTGGCCATCTCTTCTTGCCCTGTATTTTTGGCAATTCTCTCTTCACTTGTTTCTATCAGGGGAGCATGAGACTCATGTTGTCGGAAAGTTGGTTCTGGAGGGTAGTAATGAGGATCCTGTATGTGGAACATCGGTTCACTAGAGGATTTGTGCATAGCGGCAGGTGGAGGTGCCACATACACTGGAGCAACTTGGGGTATGTGAGGTGGTGCTTGTTTTACTGGAGGTGGTGGTACTTGGGAGGTGGAGGCATAATAGTGAGGGTAATCGGGGTATGTGGAGGATGAATTCATTGTAGGTGGTTCAGGATTGGGGTTGGCTGGAGGGATGTATGCGGGGTTGGCAGGGTAAGCTGGCAGGGGTTGACCTCTAGACCAGGCCTGGTACATTTCGGCCATCTGTTGCCTCAATTTGTACATTTCCTCCTTCATTCCTGCTACATCTACAATCTCCTCTTCATGAGCAGGATCTACGATAGTTGCCTCAATTTCTTGGGACACAGCTTTCGTCATCTTCTTGTATCTTGTGTTGTAGGGGTGGGTAGCCAGAATGCCAGTTGCCAAGAAAATCTGATCTCACAAGCATCAACACCCATTAGTTGTTAGCGCATGAATAAAATGCAACGACTTTAAAAACAAACACATTTTCCTCGAGTCGTCATGCATCATCCCGGCCGCTGCTCATTTGGACCAATCACTTCTTTTTTCTCTCTTTTTCCCCTCTTTTTTTTTCTTTCCTTTTTTCTTTATTTTCTTTCTTTCTTCTTTTTTTTTCTTTTTTCTTCTTTCTTTTTTTTTTTTTGCTTTTTTCTTTCTCTTTTTTTTTCTTGTCATTTTCATAATTACGTTCCTATTTATTTGCCTAGCGAATTTAAAAGAAATGACATAAAGCAAAAGAATTGATAACAACACTTGATTTCCATTGATAATTCAAAACAATTGATTACAAGGCGATGTTGTAAAAGAAAAAATATAAAAAGATGATGCATGCCCTATGAGTACATTAATGCTCCTAGTGCCCGCGAGGCATCGTTCGGCCTTGCCGCGGGCCTATATGCTAATCCCCTTTGGAGCCTATCTAGGTCAGACATGACTTGTTGCACGAAGAACTTCACTGCTGATACAAAGGTTCCTCGAGACATATCTTCACACAGTTGACTCTTCCGGGTGATGTATTGGGCAATGCGAACAATCTTCTCTCGGATGACCCCTTTTTCTTGCAACAATCGGCTTATTTGTTCAGTACGAGCATCCAAGGTATGTTGGTTATCTTTCTACACTTGCTGTAGCTCCAATTCTAATCTAGCCGTAGTTGTGTAACAATGCTCTCTCTCTTCTTCAAGATCCTTGATAATCTTGTTACTTTTAACCGTGGCTGAAATTATTTTCTTTCTAAGCTGAGCTACCTCAAAATCGTGCTTGTCTTGTAATTGCCGAACCAACTTGGCTCTTTCCTCAGCATCTCTGTCTATTTGCTTCCGAGCCCTGACTAATTCCTTTTCATCCTTGTCCAAGTCAAAGCTGTAGTCATTTACTTTGCGCCGGAGAATCTCAATTAATTTCTCATCCCGGGCTAAGCGAACCGGGGTCTCGGATGCAATTTTCATTTGAGCCATTTGAGCCTTCAACATTTTGTTTTCTTTCTTCAGCTGTTTCTTCTCCCTTTCATCGGATGCTGCCTGTAAACCACTTTCAAAATGGAGATTTCTCAATTTATCCTCCAACAAGCTGATTTTGGCCTTGTATTCTTTTTCCTTGGCCACCCAGTTCTGATTCTCCTTGGATTGCTCTATCAAATCTTGCAAGTGAGGTCTCTTCGAAAGACGTTCGTGCTCAACACCTCGTCGGTACCATATGGAGTATCCAAACGACATTTCTCCCCTTGCTCTATTCGGCACACAAGTATCAATTTTCAAGTTTTGGCACTCATTCCAGATTTGCCGGATCTTTGCTTCCGGGAATTGCCCATCTGGACCAATCTCTACAGCTTGCAAACTGAGGTCCCCATCTCTCGGAATAATTTGACACCTACCCAACTGTCGCAGGGCTCTGTATGGGGCATAAGGTTGTATGCTTTTCAAACCCATGAACAAAAATGGCGATCCCTCCGTTGGCATATACATTACCTCGTCAAGAGGTAGCCAGTCATACGTCCAATCGATTTGACCGTCAGTTAGTGATCGAAGATACACAATCCAACCTTGGACTCCCTCCGGCAATTTTACTTCTTTTGTTCTCGTACCGAACTCTTCCAAACATGTCCGTTCAGCCGAACCATAACTTGAGAACGAAGGATGGTGGCATAGATGTTCAATTAACCAGATTTGCAAGATCAAATTACACCCTTCAAAGAAGTTGGCTCCCGCTTTGCACGCAGTCAGAGCACGGTAGATGTCAGCTACAATCATTGGGGCTAGAGTACAATTATCTTGTACTATTAGTGTGGTAGCTACCCCGGCAACTTTTATGTTGATATGTCCATCTTTTCTCGGGAATACGACAATTCCGAGAAATGCCACTAAAAATGCAAACCTCCGGTGTTCCTCCCATTTTGCCCGGTTGGACTTGCAACATAACTTGTTCGTGGGGTCGTTGAAACCCCCTATGTGTCCAAACCTATTATAGATAAAGTTTAAGGAACAAAACCCGTTGGCTAGATCTTCGTTGTGTACATTCCTGGCAATTTTCAAAGAGTCCAAGAAACGATGCACTGTTACCGTCCTCGGAGATACCGGGTATTTTCCTTTTAACGAGACCTCAGTCTTCCCGATATAGAATGCAATCTCCTCTAGAGTAGGGGTGAGTTCAAAATCTGGGAAATGCAATACATTATGTGCCGGATCCCAAAATGTGACCAACGCTCTAGTCACGTCGCCTCGGGGAACTATGTCTAATAACCCCGTAAGATCTTTTAAGTAAACTTTGACCTAGTCTTGACCATCTGATCCCATGTCTTGCCACCACAGTTTCAGCTCCAAAGGGATTTTATTTAAGGAGAAATGTTCATTCATCATTGTGCTCGTCCTGCACATTTATTAAGGCAATTTTATTTAGAAAAAAGAAAAATCTTTTTCAATGCAAGTTTTCATTTTTTGAAGGAAAGAAAAGAAAATGACTTTCGAAGTGGCCATTTTTGCCAAAACAGCCTTCCGGCGTCCTTTCGGAACATTCGGCCGTTTCCAAAAATAGCGATCACCTAGATTATTTGAAAGGAAAATCTTTTTGGTCTTTTTTCTAAAAGTGTGGTTGGACCCGTTTAAGGGTTGCCTACGTATCCCACCTAATGGCGAGAATCAAACATGCGTAGTTCGGTCAGATTAATCGACCAATTATTTCAACAAAAATGTTCCACCTATTTTTTTTCAAATTTACCGGATGCCCAATTTTCTATAAATCTTATTTTCCTCTCTCTCTTTTTTTTCTTTTTCAACAATTTTTCTATCCTCGGGATTTCCGCCGGTCCGCATAACGATCAAGGACAATAAAAATGCAACACATAGCATGCGCGGTCTTTTCCAATACCGGGTCACATGTCCTAGACGGACCCAACCCCTGTGTTGAGTCCCCTAAGTCAAATATGATGCAAATAATCGTCCTAGACCTATGTTCAAAAATCTTACAATTTCATAGAGTGCTAGACCGTGTACCCGAGCGGACAACTCGAATCGAGGAGGGGGCTACGTACCGGTGACCCGCGGAGTCAATCGGCTTTGTAACTTATCCGGCCTCTGTTTTCTTAATTTAAGGTGACTTTAACAGAAAGGGGAGTCTCAACCAGTAAGCACATCCCCGGGGGTGAAGAGAGAAAGGTTTTTGGCACAATTTTATATACAATCCACATAATATCAAAGCGATAAAGCACATAGCATGTTGTTCAAATCATATAACGAAGTCAAACAATAACGCGAACGGCAATTCTAAAGAGCTCGAGTTCTTAAACCCTGAAACCAAAGTTCGGGGTTGGGATCCCCAGCAGAGTCGCTAGAGCTGTCACACCTCCCTTTTTACTACCCCACTTTGGGAAAAATAAGCATATAAATACGCTTGTAGGGTATACCCCGACGCTCAGATATCCGAAATGGATAAAATAACGTAAGGGAAGGAGTTTTTCCAATTAAAGTACAATCGGTTCGGGATTTTATTGAGATTAATCAGAGTCGCCAGAGCTGTCACAACTCACTTTTTACTACCCCACTTTGGGAATATATAAGCATATAAATACGCTCGTAGGGTATACCCCGACGCTCAGATATCCGAAACGGATAAAATAGCGTAAGGGAAGGAGTTTTTCCAATTAAAGGACAATCGGCTTGGGATTTTATTGAGATTAATCAGAGTCGCCACTTGGGAATGATAATGGTGTCCCAAGTCACCGGTTAATCCCGAATCCGAGGAATTTGACTCTTAAAATGTCTGCGAAGCAAAGATCCGGATAAGGAACTCTGTTAACCCGGGAGAAGGTGTTAGGCATTCCCGAGTTCCGTGGTTTTAGCACGGTCGCTCAATTGTCGTTCCCAACTCTTGTTTGACTTAATCACAAATTTTAACAACATATAGTGCTTTTACGTTAAGTATTATTTTTAGGGAATTTGCGGCATTGCGAAAACACGCCTCGAGTCATACCGCAACCAGTACGCCTATGACTTTCGGTGCATTTCAGCTTTGCCGAGATTTGGATTTGAGTCGCACCAAGTGCACACTCATTCAATGGAAGGTATATTAAATCGTGCCCTAAAATAGTCTATCGGCTTTTAATTATTTTGGGTAAGACTATGGAATTGGCTAGTAGTCTTCCCGTGTCTAATTATGTTAAACCATTACTAAATGGGGGCCCCGCTTGTTTAAAGTCGGGCGAGGCTCTTCCCAAATCAATTTTAAAGTTCAATCCTAAGGAGTATATACTATGTTTTTCTAATTGTTTTTTCCTTAATCGTTTTTACCAAGTATTCCAGGCCCATCGGGTTTCTATTATTCAAAGGGCCTGGTCTTCTCTTCATTGAACACACGTTTGGACTGCCCGGGTATTCGAGACCCAAGCCATTTTTGGGACTTCTGCTCGTCGGCCTCGTTAGTTTCATGTAGCAACTCAGGCCCATAGCGTATACTGGGCCTAAACTAAATAACAATGGCATTGATTGAAGTAAAGAACAGAGATATACATTTGAAACAGAAGGAAATTTTATTTATTCAATAAAGGAAATCGATACACCAGTTCATCAGACATTAGCTATAAATCAATTATTTGTTACCATAAACCAGAACTAACAGACTGCTTCTTCTTCATACGCTAGCATTTGGGGGATTAATACCTAATCTGAGAAGACGATGTGATTACATAAGAAAACTTAAAGAATGATTAAACTAATTAACTATGGATCTAACTAACTAATTAACTACTCATGTGTAATTACATTACCAGTTCCATTATATACTAAGCATTTTTACATTACAAATAGGTTCTAGTTAAAATATATCGATACCCGTAAATGGATAACTCAGAGACTAATGTATAATTATGCTACTGATTTCATTATTACCAGATTATTAGCTTAAATTATGATTGAAGCACTATTTGATCTAGCATTCTCTATTTTTGAACTTATCTATGTTTAAATGACATCTGATATGTGATTAAGACTTATGAATCTACTGTGAGTGAGTGACCAACCGATTTTGAAATCGTTATTAACTAACCCATGTTTTAAGATCTATTACCTAATTAAGCTAAGTGATGCACTAATGCTACTATACTACTAGTTATTACAATATTTCTGTCTGGTTTTCTGTTTTCCAACTACTACATACTACTACATTTAAGCTACGAATCTAATAATACAAAATGGCAAGCGAATTAAAGCAGGAACTTCATGCTATTTCATCAGGATCATCATTACAGCTTCATTTCGAATAGAAGGGTACCTGGATCAACAAAAGGAAGCCGATGAGTCTAAGGGGATTAAGCAATAAACACAGCAGCGAACTCAGACAGCAATGCAACAGTGGAATTGGATGCTAAGTGAACAAGACAACACAGCAATGGCAAGCAAAAATCCCACAGCAATAGCAAGCAGAACCCCACAGCAATAGCAATCAGAATCCAAACAGAGATTCAAGCGGAGATCCCAAATTCAGAAGAGTATCCTAGGTTCTCACTCGAAAATGCAGAAGAACTCGGTTGTTATATTAGTATTTTTCTATGAATTTTCTCTCAAAGAGCCAGCCTGAAGTGAATTGCAGATTGCAAAAATTCGACCCCCTTTTCAGCCCCTTTTAGGGTGTATTTATAATTGGGCAGAAGGGATGAAACTTGGGGAGAAAGTATGGGATTAATCCCACTTCTCCCCCTCTAAAATTTATTAAATATACACTAAAGTCCCATTTCAGTTTACAGAAATCCTTCCAGCATGTGCTGGAAGGTTCTAAAGATTCCTTTTTATGGGTTTTTACCAATGTAGCTTTAAGGGTTTGGGATTTTTACAGATTTCCCATTTTAGGGAGACCATTATACCCTTAAATCTCTGCAAAATTGCAGAAATCAGGGGTACAAAATCTTAAGTTTCAAACTATTCACTAAAATACTATTTCAAGTTCCCTATATGCCCTCAAAGGTTTTGCTGATTTACCAGACCTGCCTAGGTCAAGTTTCAGCTCCTTTGGAACTTATTTAACTAATAGCCAGCCCTTGCATTGGTATTTAAGGGCTGGCCAATCCTACTATTAAGAACTATTTCAATTCTAGCCTCTTTTAATTAGTTCCAGTTAATTAAGACCAATTTATTTCAATTTTAAACTGATTGCAAGGCTAGCCTGCTTTATTATTGAAATTAAACTATTTAAAAACTAGCCAGTCTCAAGTTGAGACTTAGCTTGGGTATTAAACCCAATTACTGAACAGTTGGGCCCAAAACCTTTGCAGGTTTGGCCACTTTAATGTTCAGGGCTCAAAAGAGAGCCTGGGCCAGTCTGCATTTGCAGACTTAGCCATTTTGCACAACCAGCCCCTTTTTAAGGTGGACTGTGTGTTAGGGCCTTATAGAATTGGTCAACCTTTTGCAAAGTTGACCACTCTTAGGCCAATTATTTCTTAATAACCTATTTTTATGATTTTCAGGTGAATTAAACTAAAGTGCAGGACTAGCCTGCTTAATTAAAGCTTCCAGCCTATTTAACTAATGGCCAGTCTCAAGTTGAGACTTGGCCTTGCCAATTTAAGGCACAAAACTGATCACAGGCCTGGTCAAGACCTTTGCAGGTCTAGCCATCTGTGTTTCAGGGCTCAATTGAGCCTTGGTGAGTCTGCATTTGCAGACTTAACCAATTTTTACACAACTGACCCTTTTTGAGGTGGGTCAGTGTGTTGGGACCTTATAGAGTTGGTCAACCTTTACAAAGTTGACCACTCTTTAGGTCAATTATTAAACTTATAGCCTATTTTTGTGATTTTAAGTTTTAACCTATTTCAAAACTAGCCACTTTATGAAACCTAGCACTAACAACTATAACCAATTCACCTAAAGTATGATAGGCACTTAACAGTGTTCACACTAACAATAAACCTAACGCAAACTCAGTCATTTTGACATACAATTGCACACATAGTCACATGAAACCAAGCAATGTTCATCAGTCAATTAAAACTCAGAAGGGAAGTTTGATAATGATGAATTTTAATTAATCAACTCTCATGACTCAATTTCATGCATCAAAGTGTTAATTAACATCAACAGACTTAATTACAACCAATTTATGCTAGATGATTCAATGAAAAACCCAGAGTACTTAAAGTTCATGGTCATAGACTCATAGAGGCTAAATCTTACAAAACATCAAGAGAAATGGAGCATAGCAGAATATCATAAGAATGATATCAACTAGACCCTCCCTAAATCTAGGACTTTTCCAAATGCCAACCATGAGGATGAAGAACAGAGAAGCATGGAGAAACAGTAACAAAAGAGAGGCAAGGTCACTGACTCAAATTTCAGAAGATCAAACCCCAATCTTTAAACACGTCATCCAGCATATATGTAAACAAAAGAGGTACTATAAACCACCACCAGAAACCCGAATATAACAGATGAAGGAGAATGGGAATCACACAGCTAAACTTAAGAAGAACTAATTCATGTGATTATCAGATGAGCAGAACAGTAAATCTAACAAAAGAAAAATCTGATTTAAAGATGAAGAAGGATGAATGTAAAACAACTAACACTAAGCTTAAACATGCAGAAAAACAAAAGAGATATCGAAAAACCAACAAGATAAAAACCCTAATAGCAACAGAAGAGAAAGAAGAACATGGATATCAAGATCAAATCTTTGAACACGCGAAACAAACAAAAACACATAATAACCCTAATACATGCATCGGACTAAACAAGACATGATAAAACCAAAGAGAAACATGAAGTAAACAAAGATAACAGGAAAAACTAGACACAGAGAGGGAAGGGAGCACTTAGCTTGCAGGGCCTGTCCCCTGAGCTTCCTATTTTCCTCTCTTTTTCACTCTTTCTTTTCAATCCATCCGACTCTTCTTATTCCTTTTTTTTTCATGATTTTCTTTTTATTCTCATTTTTCTTTCTGTTTCCTGTTGTTAAGCTTCAAGGCGAAACTTTTTGGGCTTTAGGTTGCAGAGAGGTGTTTGGGAGGGTAAAAGAATGGGTCTTGAACAGGTTTGGGTTTTGAAGTCGCCGGAGTTAGGTTTCCGGCGACACCTTTTGGATATTCGAAGAGCTCCGAAGAGATTCGAAGGAGGCGAGTGGTGTGGTTGTGTAGATCAGACCAAGACGGTCTTTTTGGTGTTGGTTTGGAGGTGAGATTCATTCTTTGGTGGTCACCGGTGGTGAGTTCCGGTGACCGGGACTTGAAGAACAGGAAGGGTTTCAGAGTTTTCTTGTGTTAAAAAGAAGAAGAAAAAAAAAGAGGGTAAAGGAGATGAAGGGGGTGGCCGGAGACCACCGTGGAGGGTGGTGGCCTCCATGGCCGACTAGAGTTGCAGACAGGGTGAGGGAGAAGACGAAGGTGATGAGGAGAGAATGGAGGCGGCTTCGTTTAGGGTTTCTCAGAGAATGGCCGTCTCTTCAGACAAGGGCCTTATATAGGTTGATTGACTAAGGTAATCTGGGTCGTTGATCTGATGAAGATCAACGGTCTAGACCAAGCGTTACTAAAACGACGCAGTTTCGCCTGTCTGGGAGACTAAAGGTCTTTGACCGTCAGATCATTTCAAATGGATGGCTCAGATTATTCCTTACTTAAATTAATTAAATAAATCCGTCCCTTTTCCTTAGCCGTTGGATCCAGCCTGATGAACGGCTGAGATCGCATCTCCCTTCACGGATCAGTCCTAGCCTTTGGGCCAATGCAGACTGGGCCACCAATTACAATTATTTTGGCCCAACTCGATTATGCCCAACATATTTTTTTGCATTTTCTGATTTTAATCATTTTTCTGTATTTTTCTTTTATACTTTTTTTTATGGAATGTTATAAAACCTAATTTCCTACTTATGCTAGTTATCTAATATTTTTTGCAATTTTTCTACTATTTTCTCTCTAATTTCCACTACTATTTTTGGTGATTTTTCTTAAAACCTAACTAATTAAAACAAAGTAATTACCTAGCCTAATTTTTGATTTGATTTTTCTCTGATTTCTATTTATTCAAACACATAAAGTATAGCTAATTTCAAACAAAGCAGGTAATTGTACTCAAAAATATATTTATTTTAATTTTGGAATTATTTGTCCGGTGTAAAAATTATGTGCTCACAATGGTGTTTTTATGTTACGAGCAAGTTTGAATGAGGTAATGTGATGTATTTGTGCTTTTGGTTGAGGTCCCGGGGGTCTCGGGATAATTTCGGATGCCCAACGGGAATTTTTAGTTAGAAAAATGCGGTAGAAATTGCAGCAGCAGCTGCCAGTGATTTTCTTCACTGCGATCGCGAGCATGGGGCTACGATCGCGTAGAAGAGCAATTGGAAAGCCATGATTTGCTCTATGCGATCGCGTGAAGCGGTCTGCGATCGCATAGGTTTGGGCAAGAATACACTGCGATCGCGTAGGATGCCCTGCGATCGTGTAGAAGAGTAACCTGGTTCACTGCGATCGCGGGCTGACTCATGCGATCGCATAAGGTAAATAAGGGCCTAGGAAAAGTTGTTCATCGCGATCGCGTGCAGGGTGCCGTGTTCGCATAGAGTAAGAGTCAGGTCTGACGGAGAGGTTTAATAACAGAACCCCCGTGAGCAAAACTTATTTTTCATCAATTGTGAGCGTTTTTGAGAGATTTTGGACGAGAAGTAAGAGGATTTTGTCGGGAAAACATTAGAGGTAAGTTTATTGACTCAAAAATACGGATTTATGCTAGAATTAGCATCAAAACTCATGAAATTTGGTAGGAATAGTGAAGAACTAGGGCCTAGATTATGAAAGCGCATTTTTAAATTTTGAAAGGCCATTCGAATTCCGATTTTGATAAATTTAATATGCACGGACTCGTGGCGAGATGAGGAATCCGTTGGTATGATTTTTGGATTTTTTCGAGAAGCAGGCCCGGGGCCCGAGTTTTACCAACTTGGTGTATTATTGCGTTTTTCAAGTAAATTAGATTGGGTTATGTTTTCTTTGACCTATATTGATATAATTGCAATGGTATTGACTAGATTCGACGCACGAGGTGGCAAATTCAAAGGGAAAAGGCATCACGGACAAGTCCACGGCCGGTTAGAGGTGAGTAGTTAGACTATATGGTAGCCTGAGGGTTCGAAACCCCGGCTTAGCACATTGTGACGCTAGTAGGGCGTGGCTCGCACACTGTGGCAGGTGTGGGATTGATTATGACTGGAGATTGAGACTTGGTCCATCCCAGATATGAATAATATGTTATATATGGTTGAAATACACACTGTGATAGATATATTTGTGGGTTGTAAGCCATGTTTGGGGCCTTGTGCCGACCTGTAGTATCCCTAGAGGATAGATATATATATATATATATATATATATATATATATATGATAGCTTGATTTGCTTAATCACTAATCTCAGTCCCGGTTTGAAATCACCAGTTGAAATGCTAAGTCACCTGTTCTTGGAAAATTAAATAGAAATTAAAGTATTTTCGTTATTAATGAACTGGAACCTAAAGATAAATCATTTGAATTGTTGTGTGACTCATATGCATGTTATGGACTGAGGATGGATTGGGCTGCACACCGCAGTAGATGATGTAAGGATCAGGCTGCACGACGCAGAATAAGATATAATATTGCGCTTGGGCTGTAGGAGCCCCTCCGGAGTCTGTACACACCCCCAGTGAGCGGTGTCGGCGTTAAATGGATCGGGCTACACATCGTAGCGGTCATGTGCATTGCATTGCATTTTTATCTGTGAATTATCTGTGCTAATTGTGATGTGTTGTTGTTACTAGTTCGTAGGAGGTATCGGACTGTAGTTTAGCTTTGCTTTGTGGTATTATGTGGATTTCCTACTTTCAGCTATTAATATATACTTTTTACTCACTGAGTACTTAGTACTCACCCCTACTCCCTGCACCTTTGTGTGCAGATTCAGGTACACAGGAGGGATAGACGAGCACTCCAGCTTCTATCAGAGTTATTTCGTGTTGCTGAGGTAGCTGCCGACGTTCGCATAACCTAGCTTCTCTTTCCATTCAGTTATTACTATATGTTTCAGACTTGAGTATTTTATTCTGTATTTCTATTACTATCCGGTTTTTGTTTAGAGGCTCTAGACTCGTGAGCCCAGATCTTTGGGAGTGTTATTTCGATTTCCCACTTCTCAATAGTTATTCATATTATTATTATTGGAGTATCTATTCACTCATATATTCTTCTTGAGTTGTTTATGGCTTAGCCATTTGGCTACATATTCATGCGAAGTGCCACATGGTGTGATATTCATAGTCATTTGGCATAGTGTTGTCGCACAATCTTCTAAACCAATGGCACATGTAAAAAAATCTTTGGACACATTACCAATAACTATCAATAAAGTTTTGAATTACCTTCAATGGTGGATAACTATTCATCAATTTTTTTTTATTTACAATCAGATAACACAGAGTAAGAAGCAGCAATTACAGATATCGGTCAATTTGTTATTCCGGACCAATTTTGAACGGTATGCTGTAGACGGATTTTGAGGTTTTCCTAGTAATGGTTGTTATGCATAAACCACATAATTCTACCAGCTGTACTTGCAAGGTATATTCCATTTATATATCTTTTGGCATTGAAACTCGATCAAGGGAGTCAAAATCCTTATTTTTATTGACGCCTTCAAGAAAATAGTGTCTTCAAATATGTAAGGTCAATGGTGAGTTCGTGAGAGTTGTGATTACATTGTCGAAATAATTCATGCCTTTCATTGACTAATCAGCACTATCCAAAGGTGTTTACAGTACTATGTGGGCCTTTTTTTAAAAATCTGATTCACGTGTGAGGTTGCTGAGACGGGAATCATCAACCTATTATTAGTCTTGAGATCAATATATATACCAAGCTAAAACAAGCTTTAATGTTCTTTTTTAGTAACAATCCTATTTATGAATATTCCCACACGTGTTATGAAGAGGGTTTGACACCACAACTTTTAGTCAAAACCTAGATTTATCTATGTAAACCATTAAAATTGGTAAAAATACTCTCCTAATTCAGATGAGGTAATTTGATTCGGTACGGAGTTTAAAAAAATAAAATTTTTAAATATGTGGTCTTAAAAGCTTTGTAGTTCAAGACATTTGTGGGGTTATAAAAACTTCTCATTACTGGTAAAAATAAAGAGTTTAAAGCTGAATTATTTTCAAATTTAGAAATGTGTCATTTGTTTTAGAACAGACTAAAAAAGGAAAGTAGCTCATTTAATTTGAAACAAAGAGAGTATTAAATTATGAACTCAGAAATCATAATTCGCACAGTGCGAAGATTCACTACAAGAAAAATGCCCAATAGCGAAGGGAAAAATGGTCCCTAAAAGTAAAAAATTGATCCCAATTGGTTAATAACGGCCAGGTATTCTTGTCCTTATAGCTTTCGTCGCTAAAGGACATTAAGGAGGAGATACAGTACTGGTCGCTAAATCTATTTCACGACCGGATCAAAACTAGCCCCTAAAAGGTCTTTAAGGACCATATTTCTGGTGCCTATTAGTTTGTTTTAGAGACTAATTTTATGGTCCTTAAACTATTTTCGCTACTAGTTTAAATGTCGCTGTTAAAAATGTTTCACGACCAGTTAGAAGCTAGTCACTATATCTTTACGGAGAAATTTAAAGCCGGTACCTAATGTCTAACAGGTACCAAGGTACATATATATTTAGCAATCAAATTTTTTACTCCTAAAAAAAATTTAAGGACTAACAATCTAGTCCCTCCAGAAACAAGTTACAAGTCCCTAAATCACATTCAATTTGTAACCAAAAAATCGGGAATATTAATATATAGATGTTGTTGCTTTCATAAAATAATACCAAAAATACTCAACATCAATTAGTTGCACCGTACATCAATGATGTAATCTAGTCACAATAATGTTCATAAACATTTAGCAAAAAATTACATATCACTAATATCTCTCGATTGTAATGTAAAATTTTCTTGAAATTCCTAGTAAAATGATGGCTAATCTGCATGTCGTCAAAAGGTTGCTTCTAGTAAACTTCAATATCCACAACCTGTAGAAGAAATAAGACATTTCAGTTCGAAAAACTATATATAACAATGTAGACGGAATATTATCACAATAGGTATGGGAATTGACAAAAAGAACAGTAATTTTAGTACAACTATCGTTGCCTTGATTATAGCATTGATCATCCAATGGAACAATGGAATAGTTGAAAACAACTTAGCTTCAATCACTAATATGCAAAAATCAAGCTTGAGAACCTAAAGGCTAAAAATTGCAGCTTGGCACTACTAAATTAAAGAGAAAAGATTAGGCATACAAGAACAAGAATGACCGAATGCAAATCTCTCAAGTAGCAGCAAGGCAAGTAGGCATACTAAAATATGTCATATTATACAAGTAATATAGGAAGTGAACTCAGCCAACAATATTTTAACTCAGCTACTAAAAGATGCCACATTAGACAACTTAGCCAACAAAGTAGATTTTCAGTCTGTGGGAGGGCTGAGAACCTTTTCATATGCATATTGTATGAACACTAATGAAAATAAAGCCAACATCTTTAGTGCCGATATAGAGCCTCAATGTGTGGTAGACTTATGTTAGCTTCAGCAATAATCATCAATGGAGAGAAACAAATACTTGCAAATATGGGTGAATACAAAGTAGTGGTATGCAAAGACGGCGAAGCTTTCGAAATCAACAGAAGGCAACAACATACAACAAAATCACATTGGTCACATAAACTATTTCTAGGCATGATAATATATCATCCTTTCGCCCGTCATTGTGAATTTTCATTTTGATGCAGAGACTATAACTGAGTTGATTGTTTTTTGTTCTTATCAATTGTCGTCAAGCACTTACCTAAAGTAAAAAGCACAGCCTTAGATTCTAGAAAGGGAATTCCAGCTAATAAGCCTTCTAAAAGCTTAGAACTTGTTGTTGGCTCTAAAAGAATTGATCGCGATATTGAATTTGGTTATCTTAACTAGTCCTGGTATATGGGAGAAGAGTTTACCCCTATCTTATAAAGATAGAGAGGTTATTTCAAATAGACCCTCCCCGCCCCCCAAACCAACATAACCAAAAGAAGAAACAAACCTTAACTTCTACTAATTGTTGATTTCTGCCTAGAGCAGATTGTTTATTATAACTACTTTCTTAGTGCTGATAATCACGTCAAATTTACTTTGAAACCAGGGTGCTGCTTCCTATGAATATACATCACTCTCAAGTTCCAAGGAAGCAGGTGATTTTTGGGGTGTTCTGGCTAGAAAAACTAAAGCAATTCTTGATGATGACAATATTAGCCAGCAATTCGAAGGTCCTGCCAGCAGCACCCTTAAAGAAACCCAGGTGATAATTGACTCCTCTTTTCTTCCGATAAAAAACAAGCATAAGATCAAGCAGGAATATAACTACAACTATTCTCTCATATTATCCCTATTTTCAAAACCTTCGTTCTTCTATTTATGCAAGGAAGTGTTTCTATGGCACTTCATGCTTGTATTATGTGCTTTTAATCTAACTTCCCCATATCCTTCTCAATATCCAGTATTATCGGCATATCAGAACCCAAATATTTCCAGAAAAGTGGACAATCCTAAACTGCGTAAGGTCCTGGATGCACTCACATCGTCTTTGAACCACATTGTAACTATGCACAACCAGCAAATTTATAATCAACAGAAAAATAAATTCCGCAAATGATATATAATAACACACACTTAAATTAATAAAATAAATTGAGGTTTCAGGTAAGTTGTTACTCACTTTGTATCATCAGGGATCCGAATAGTCTTTCTCTTGAACGGGAGGCTGGAAATTAGTTTGTTGCTCTAATACTAATTCTTTTACTTGCCTCATCCCTCTCATCTCATTTTTCAAGTTAGACAGTCGGTCCTTCAAAGACTGGTTTTCATTTTCAGTTGAACGTATCTTAGCAAATAGTTCAGTTTTTTAGGCAGTTACACCTTTCAAATCTTTCACCTTTAATCCACCCCTAAAGCCAAATACATGACTACGACTTTGAGGTCAAAAGCATTTTTCTACAATCTCTATGTTAGGAAGTGACGGTTCAGACTACACCAATTCCTTGATTTGAGACTACATAGTTTATAGAGTAATTTTTGTCAGATCCAATAATAACTAAAAGCAAAGAACATGTTCAATTAACCAAACGCAAATGTTTAACGATTGTTTCAGGATTAACAAGTGTGTTATTCTTCTTGCGAGTCTCAAAAAAAAATAGTTGTCAAATCTTGTGGCTTGCCATCTTTTTCGCCCTTCACATAAAAGTAAATATGTCTAATAATGTCTCGTCAATATTAAGAAAAAATAGATTTGATGAAAATACCTTTTGACAAATAATCTCTCTAATTAGCTTGCTACCAATGTAAATTGATGAAAATACCTTTTGACAAATAATCTCTCTAATCTACCTGCATTCCTATTACTTCTTGCCTATATTTGATTAACAACATTAAATTCAGTGCTATAAATAAATTATCAAGTAAAATATCACGGTATAAAATAAAATTACATAATTAGTTATTATGTCACACCTAAAAACTTTCTCTAGAAAAATGATCCTTTACCAATCACTCCCATTATTTTTTGTCTACCCCTTGGGCACATTCTTAGGAGCCTCTTGGATTGGCTTACCCATTACATATTTTGCATGCAATTGTCCTCTCCATTTGTTCTATAACTCTTTCATCCATTCCAAAATACGATCGCGATGGATATTTATGTTAACACTCTCAAATTTATCAAGCAATACATCAAACATAGATTAATATCCAATATAAAAAATAATAGACTCCACGTACTTGGATATTCTATTTTTTTTACATTGCTATAAAGAACACAACAAGGTAGCTGATTATTTAGAAAATAGGACAATGGAAGATGAACACGATCATACATTATGCAAATTAAAGTAATATGACACATGTTGCTGGAACTTGCTTAACTATAAGGAAAACATATAGAAAAAACCTAGTAGTAATCTTTTATTTTTAAATAACACAAATAAATAAAGAGCCCCCAGACTTCGTAGCGACATGTTCAGCAACCACATAAAACTAAGAAAGGAAACAGAGCACCATCATACTGAATTTCACATTAATTCACGTTATTGGCGCATTTCGCATGATTAATGTAGAAATGTTGTTGATTTCAGCCGAAAGACGAGTTTGTAAATCACTTAGAACTCCATCCTCTCCATTCGACAACTCTATTTCTTAAAAGGAATCCCCTAGTGTACTAGCAGCAGCAACAACATCAACAACTAGTTCACCAATTGTATCTACATCGACAGAACAGACATATGTAGATTCAAAAAATGCCAGTTACCCTGCTTCTCTTTGGGATACTGAACATCATCTTCACAGTGTGGGGTCACAAAACTATAAGCCATGACTGGGAGACACTCAGCTACTACAGCCACACCAGTAAGGATTTAAAGCTCAATGCTTAGTGTAATTGCCAAAATATTATAATCCCACGATGATAATATAAAGATGCTCCTTCCAATGGACATATCCCATGTGGGATAGCAATCTATGTTGTTGTTTGTTATTATTGTTCATCTATAAAGATGTCTAAAAAAAAGAGAAACGAGCTATCAAAATAAAATCTTTACAAATAGTTACATTTTTCAGGCTGGCAGTGGTAGCAATGGCTGGGCTGGCAGCAGAAGGGCTAAAGTATGATAAAGTTATTGGTCAATCAGCTGACCATATCACTCTTCAGGTTTAGTTTAACACTATCTGGGAGTTAAATTGTTCTTTTTTCTAGGCGGTGAGTTCTAACGTTCCATACATATTGTGACAAATACAAACATATAGAAAATTCAACACACACACACATACACACATTGTTGGATTTGACGTTGCAAGTGGATCCAAGCATTATATTGTTAATGTTTGAAGGTTTTGTTTGCTGGTTTATTACTGAAAAATAATAGCAAGCTTCATGAAGACCTAATAACATCAATGACAAACAAGGCATCAGTCACATAATGCATAGAAGCAATTGAGAAGGCAGCTTGACCCTACACCAAAAATATAGCAGATGAAATTTAAGAATTGTGAAGTCTTTCCCCTAAATTTGTAAAATATCAAGGAGAAAAAGAGGTATATACAAATACACTGAAAACAGAAGATTGTATTCTGGTTTTTGACAATCATGTCCAACATATGAAATGTTATCGGCAATATGAAATGAGTCTGCTTCTACCTCTTCTGAGCTACTCAATAGACTTTTTAAATTCTTTGTGAAAGTTCTTTTGAATCAACAATAACAAACAACAACATAAATTTACCCTAAAATCAGCCACGTGTGATTTAACTTTTCTTCCTTAATGCGATCCCATGATGATACTCCCAATGGACATATATTACAGTCACAGACTATTTTTCCCAAGTGCCTCAAAAATAGATTGCTATTTTTTCCAACTGTTCGATTATTGTAAAATATTACTTTTAGCTTCTCCCCAACTTCAAGTGCTACAACTTCTTTGCACTTATTACTTCCTCGAACTTTTTTTACCTTTTCGGCATTACATGAACCTACATTTGCTCAATGTATAAATGCTAGAAAATATTATTAAAATGATAAATTTGTGATCAAATAGATTTGATAAACATATTTGTTTCAACTAGATCAACAGAAGGAGAAAATGAAATATCGGTTTGCATATTCTCCTTGTCATGAACCAAAGGGGCTTTATTCATTGTTCGCAATCCTTGAGCGGCAGACATGTGTGACGACCCAAAGGGTCATCACCTATTTTTCTCACTTATTTCGCACTTCCGAGGTCTTGAAAACCTCATTCTAGGTTGTCTCGATTTACGTGTATGATCCGGGCATGTAGCCGAAAAGATTTTGTGATAGAATATATGAATTCTATGAGAAATTTGAAGAAAAATGATATTAATATTGATATGGTTGACTTCGGTCAACATTTTTGGTAAACGGACCCGGACCCGAGATCGGATGGTCCCGGAAGGTCCGTAGGAAAATATGGGACTCGGACATGCGTCCGGAGTCGAATTCTGAAGCCTAGAGCCTAAGTTATGGAATTTTCTGTTAAATTATTTTTGTTGGAATTATTAAAGGAAAATGAATTAAATGACCTTGGTATCGGGCTCGTATTTTGGTTCCGACACCCGACACATGTCTTAAATTTTATATATGTGCTTTCTATAAAGTTTGGTGACATTTGGATATCGTTTGATGTGTTTTGAACCTTGAGTTCCATAGTTGAAAGTTATGAAACTAAAAAGGATGATAATCATGAACTTGAGGCTTGATTTGATGAAAACGATGTTATATTGGCGATGTGATCGCACGAGCAAGTTTGTAATGTATTTTTAATATTGTGTACATGTTTGATTTGGAGCCCGTGGGCTCGGATAAAGATTGGATAGGCCGTTGGTTCAAATTCTGAAATTTTACATAGTTGGTTTTTCACCCAGCCGGTGTCTTCGCAAATGCGAAAAAATTCTCGCAAATTGCGAAAGGGGCAGACCATGGCCGTGTTTGCAAATGCGAAGCCTTGATCGCAATTGCGAAGGAGGTCCAGGTACACATGAGTTCGCAAATGCAAACTTAACCTCGCAAATGCGAGGCCTTTAATACTCCGCCTGGGTTCGCAAATGCGAATACTTTGTCGCAAATGCGAAGACCCAGTGTGCCAGTCCAGTTCGCAAATGCGAACCCTGTCTCGCAATTGCGAGAGACACAGACCCCAGAGTGTTCGCAATTGCGATACCCGTAGCTGTGCAATTTTATACTTAAACGAAATTTTCAGTTCTTTCTTCATTCTTTCAAAAACCCACACACCACACACGAACCCTCAAGAGCAAATTCACTCCAATGCAATTGTAAGTCACTTTTTACTCAATTCTTTCAATTCCTAATAACATTAAACATGTTTTTCAATAGAAATAAAAGGTTTTCATGGTAGAAATTCTTGTTTTTGGGTAGAACATAGGTTTTTCATGAATTGGCTAATTGGACCTCGAATTGAGGTCCGATTTTGAAACAAATCATATATTTGAACTCGTGGGGGAATGGGTAACCGGATTTTGGTCCGAACCCCGAGTTCCGACCACGTGGGGCTAGGGGCATTTTGGGAAATTTTGGGGTAAACTTTGAGAAAACCATTTTTAAGCATTCAAACTAAGTTATTTAGTATTTATTAATGTAATGGGATCAATTGTGACTTGATCGAGCTAGTTGAAAGCGGAAATTCGGGGAAAAGCTATAGTTGAAGGATAATTTGGACTTCAAGGCTAGAGGTAAGTGTTTGTTTTATCCTAGCTTGAGGGAATAGGATTGTGTGCTATGTGCTATGTGATTGAGTGCGGTGTATGGGCTATGGTGACGAGCATCCATACATTGGAGTCTAATATGACCGTGAGTCATTGTTGATACTTGTTGTGAGATATTTTAAAGATGAATTGTTGAACCCTTGCCGGGTTGTGGAATTGTACATTGTTTTCCCTTGCCGGGACTTATTGTGGAATTGTATATTATTTTCCCTTGCCGGGACTTTATTGTGATGATTATTGTGTCCCTTGCCGGGACGGTTCATAATTGTTGTTTTCATTCTCTGCCCTTAACTGTGATTGTTATTTGGGTGAGGAAGAGTGATAATGCACGAAGGGTGATGTCGTGCCTTGTTTTACTGTTATTGCACGAAGGATAATGTCGTGCCTTATTATTTATTATGCACGAAAGTTAATGTCGTGCCTTGTTATTGATTATGCATGAAGGATCATGCCGTGCCTTGTGATATTGATTATGCACGAAGGGTAATGTCGTGCCTTGTTATTGAACCATGCACGAAGGATCATGTCGTGCCATGGATGTGAGGATGAGAGTAAAAGCACGAAGGGTGATGCCGTGCACTTTATTTGCTTATTTGGTGAGGATGAGAGTAAAATCACGAAGGGTGATGCCGTGCAACTATTTACTATTCCTTGACTTGATATTACCCGTTTCCATTATACTTTGATTTCTTTTGTTGATTTAATAACTGTTGTTAACTGTTGAGCTTTCTCTTATGATATTCCTTGTTGAGTTTATTACTTGATTATTTCTCTTTACCTTGTGGTGTACATATATATATATAGAACTGCACAGGTTTATGTGGGTGTCTGGTCCTAGGCTTGTCACTACTTCGCCGGGATAGGCCAGGCACTTACCAGCACATGGGGTCGGATTGTGCTGATACTACACTTCTGTGCATTTTTGCACAGGTCCAGGTTTTGATCAGGAGCAGCAGCAGTAGAGCCTTGCGTGGAAGTTGAGCATTTCGAGACCGAGGTAGCTTGCAGGCGTCCGCAGGCCCGGCGTCTCGTCCACTTATTTATATTATTTGTTGTAGTCTCATTGTTCCGAGACAAACAGATTTATGTTATTTTCCTTCAGACCTTTATGTGTAGTATTCAGTAGTAGTTCGTGAGTTGGTGACTCCACGTCTTGGGTAGAGGATTTCATTAGTGTTTTACCTTGGTACTGCTTATTTCTATTTTGATAAGTCTTCCGCATTTATTTAATTAATGTTATGGTTCTTGTTGATAAAATTGAGTATGAAATATTGGTAAAAACAGTATAATATTGAATATAGTGGCTTGCCTAGCTACCACGAGTAGGTGCCATCACGATCCCGATGTTGGGGAAAACTCCGGGTCGTAACAACATGGTAATCTATCTTATCTTTCTTACATTAAAAATATTATACAAAATACCTATCATTCTAGTGTTAAAAAAAATGTAATGATAGTTATCTTATGAAACATTAGCTATAGTTGTCACTTTTTTTTAATCAAGAACAAGCTATATATATATATTTATAGTATGAAGTTCAACCTTCTCCTAAGGACAACTAAAAAAAACCTACAGGTAAGAACAAAAATAAGAAATCTGCATTCCTTTTCCTAGATTATAAACCAATAATTGTCCAATTAAACGCCACAGGTAAGAACAAAAACATGAAATCTGCATTTCTTTTCCTACATTATAAACCAATAACTGTCCAATTAAATGCCAAATACTTGAAAGTGAAGAGTTCCTTTCATATATTTCAGAATTTTGCATTCCTTTTTATTGTTTATATAAGTAAAATTTATTACAAATAATACGAATACTTTATACCAATATTACAGATTAAAATTATACTTATACCAAAAAGTTTAATGAAAGTTATTCAATTCAACCAAACATAAGATAATGGCAAGAAATAAAATAAACAAAATAAAGATAGAAAATCCTTTTAAAAGAATAGTTACAGTTATAGATAACAATGAATATAGTTATAATGAATTAGACATAGAGGAAGATTTAGACATAGTAAAAGAAAGACTAAGCACATCAAAAAGATTGAGTTTTGAAGTAGGACAAACATCATCAAATAAAACAAGCACATCAGATAAAGTAGGATATAAAATACCTAAACTTATAGAGCAATTACCAGGAGAAATAAAATATCATCATTATTACATAACAGGAGTAATGAACGGAAGAAAATACTTAATACTAATAAATACAGGACAAGAAGAAAACTATATAACAAGAGAATTAATCACAAAAGATGAGATACTAACTAGTGAAAAATTATACCCCAAATTACCTAAAGGAATGGTAGTTAGTGAAGAAATAGCAGAAAAAGAAATAATTATAGGAGGAATAATTATGATAATAAGATTTAAAATATATCAGGGAGATAAAAATATTATATTAGGAATAAAATGGCTAGAAAAAGTTAAACCATATAATTTAGACAATGAACAATTAATTATACATTATGAAAATAAAAAAGTAACAATAAAAAGAACTATATTATAAATATGAAAATATATATACTAGTAAAAATAATAGTGGAAGAATACTACAATAGATACTACACACCTATGATAGATGTGAGCACGTGATTTTTGTCTAACATGAATTACTCCCACAAAACCAAAACAAAAATTGTCTATTTTTACGTTGTGTATTTTTGTGAATTTTCGTGTTATTCTTGGTAATTGTTTGCATTTGTATATGCATGATTATTGTGTTTAAATTAATAAAAATAAAAAATAGGTCGTATTTACATTTTTATCTAACTTTGCAATTAGGAGTAGTTTAAGTTTATTTTACAAAATAAAAAAAAAAAATCACAAAAATATGTATTTTTGCGTTTTTAGAATTTAATGTCCCAATTGTATTTTAATGTTTATTTAATTATATGTGATAATTACTATTAGAAGTTAACTAGTACTTTGACAAATTAATTTAGTTCTATAAGTTAATTTAGAATTTTTAGAATTTTAGTTTTATTTTTAGGAAAAAACAAAAGAAAAGAAAAATCAAAGAAAGAAATCAAAATTGGACCAAAGTCCAGGCCCAAATCAGCACAAGCCCAGTCCCAAAAGCACCCCGACCCGGTCTCCGCCCACTACCCATCTCCCTTACCCGTTACCCTTTCCCAAAACGACCCCGTTTAATTTAGTCCATTTGATCTCAACCGTTGGATTCATTTGATCCAACGGTTGGGATTAATTCGTTCATTTTTGAACCCAAAAACACCCCAAACCCCTGTAACTCCCCATTCACCCAAACACCTCGGCCTCGTCTCCCTCAGAGTCCAAACGACCCACGAAAAACCCTAGCCGCCGCCCAGTTTTTCTATCGCCTGAAACCCGGCAGCAACAACGCCGCCGGCCACCAAAACGACACCACAAGCTCCCATTCTCCCCCTCTATCCGAATCCACAAACCAATTAGTTCGAATCAAGTCCAAACCACTCGAACCCCAAATTGAGCTCTCAAGAACCCTATAGGGATTTCGCCCAAATTAAAGGAATTTGGGGTCTAATAGACTTTAGTCAAGATGTTTCCCTTTGAAGACATGTCGATTAAGATCCGTTAGACTCCAAAATCAAAATTCGAGCCAAATCCGAGATTGGTCCGGGTTCGTTCGAGCTTTGATTTCTTCTCTCATGGTATTTTTCCTTTTTTCTTTCTTCTTATTTTTGTTTTTAATTGTGTGAATGTTTTATCCTTTTGCTTCTCTTTAAATTTTCGGTTTCTTCTGCTCAAAGACCTTTATTTGGTCAATTGCTTTTCTGTCCTTATTTGTTTGATTACGTATGCTGTCGAATACGTGTTCGCGTCGATTAGCGTCGTCGAACGATTAATTTTGTATTCCCCAGCATTGGCCAAGAATTCCTTGATTCACTGTTTTTGAGATTGATTGTTTATCGATTGTACGTATCGTAATCGATTGATTGTTGTTTGAATGTTAGAATGCATATTCGCTTCGATTAATATCGTCGAATAATTGTTATCTGCATTTTTGTTTGGTTGGCCGAGACTTGTCGAAATCATTGATTCGTCGATCAACTGTTATCAATTATGTGTTGCAATCGATTAGTCGGATGTTGACGATCGGTTTCATATTGTTTCATTTTGGCCGAGAATTCTTTGATTCACTGTTTTGAGATTGATTGGTTATCGATTATACATATCGTAATCGTTTGATTGAATGTTTGTCGATTAGTTTCGTAGGTCTGTTGTTGCCACCGTTTGGACTGAAAGTTGTGAGTGATTGTTGATTTTAAATTAGGTTGTGAATTGGGTAGTTGTTAATCCATTTAAGTATTCATAAGCTAAGCCTTAGAGTGCAATGACATGGAATGACTTTGTTGAGACTGCTGAACAACAGCATTTTCCAGTGATTTTTTTTGCCTTTAAGAATTGTTTAATTAGTAGAACCCACACTTACACAACTTTAAGTAGCTGTCAGGGAATATTTTGGTCAGAAAATTAGTTTGTTAAATTCTTTTGAATGCTCTTAAGAGCTGGAAAATGAAAACACATAGGGTGTGACTAAAAAGGGTCAAAAGTAATGCACATGGGAGGAGTTTAAGCAGGCTGGACAGATCTGAAACTAAGAAGAAATGGGGCTGTTACTCTGGTCATTTGGAGGCTATAAAAGGAGATAGAGACTCACTGGCAGAAATTTTTTTAGAACAGATAGAAAACAGAGAGGGAACTCACTGGAATAGGTAGACTCACAGAACAGAATACACACATTGAGAATATACAGAGGAGACATTAAGAGCAGAGAGATAGAGAGCAGAACACAGATTATTAGATACCTCTGGTGCACACACAGAACAAATTCTTAAGCTAATACACACTTTGAAAATTGCCACTGGTTCACTTTAAACTCTCTGTTTGGCTTAAACCATTCCTGGAACTTCCTGTTATCCTTGGGTCATTTGTTTCTTCAAGCTGTTGTTGGAATTTGGGTGTCACTGTTGTTCGTTTGCTGTTGTTATTGTATTGACTTTGCTTGGTCATCGCTGGTACTGATTACTGCTGTTACTGCTGCCAAATTTTGTTGCTGACCTTCTCCTTCATTTGTAAAACATTTCCAGGTATACATTTTTACGATCCCGATGTTGTGAAATGAAATGAAGTATGAAACGAAGTTCTGTTGCTGCATTTTCTCTCTAATAGCCTCTTTGTTTGTTAATTTCGGTTAATCAATCGTTGTTTTAATTTTAGTTTTGATTTGGTTTGAGTTATAGTTAACAGAGATTTGTTTAGTTAGGACTATCTCCAGTTAGTATAAGTTTGTGAAAACTAGACTGGAAATTGGATTGTATAACGGGTATTAGTTATAGTTTATGTACAAAACTTGGATTTCTATAATGGTGAGAGGCTATATCAGGACTGTTTGGAGTTAATCCGGGCAGATTAAATCCGAATATAAGATTGTTCATTCCATGATAGTGATTTAAGTCCCGTGCAAAATCACATGATGATCACATTTGAAAGTAAAATCAAGTTGTTTGTAGTGTCCATTCGAGCTCGTTTGAATTAATTAGTTGTTTGTACTATTATGCTTCCGTTTTACTTTAATAACACCCGTGAATCCATCAGTGAACGTTAACCTCCTTGAAGAACAATTGTTGAACATTTTCGAATCTTGTAACTAAAAATAGTTAGACTGATATAATTATAAATAAACTCATTTTATTTAAGAATGATAGGTTTTCACTTTAAAGTATTTTGATAGTCTAGTTGAATATTTGAATTGATTCATTTTTAAAAGTTTGAACTCATTTTCTTTTGTGATGAAAACCTTGCATTATCATTAGTATTTTAAAATAAACTGAACAAGTTTTCTCCAAAAGGGACGACATTTGTGGTTTAACTTAATTATTAAGCGATATGTGCCGGAATCGGGTTAATAGAAAGGTAAAAATTTAGAGATTAAAGTGTTCATTTTATATAGGTTACTAAATGGAATAAAAGGGGACGAAATTTTAATTTTACTTGGAGCAAATAATTTTTTTTATTTATTATTCATTTATTGATAGTTTAAATATGTTTAAATCAAGATACTCTTCTTCAAAATTAATAGAGCGATGTAAAATTTAACTAAAGCATATTAATTTATAAACATGTTAAAATCAGATAATTTTTAGCCATTTATAATAATTGAAGCGACCGTGCTAGAACCACGGGATCCGGGGGTGCCTAACACCTTCCCTCGGATCAACATAATTTCTTACTTAGAATTTCTGGTTCGCAGACTTCATTTGGAAAGTCGAAAATTTCCTCGATTCGGGATTTAAATAAATCGGTGACTTGGGACACCTTAATTTATTCCAAGTGGAGACTCTGAAATAAATAGAATAATCTCGTTTCGAACATTGTCACTTAAATTAGAAAAACTCCCTCGCGCATCTACCTCCCGGGGTAGGGGGCGCGCCAAAAGGAGGTGTGACAGCTCTGGCGACTCTGCTGGGGAAACAAACCCAGAACCACTGGTTCTGGGTTTAAGAATTCGAGCTTTGAATAATTATTTTATTTGGCTTATTTATTATCTGATTTTATTACATATTTATATTTAATATGCTAAATGTTGCTTTACCGCTTTAATATTTTGTGAATTGTATATAAATTGTGCCGATACCCATTTTTTTTTCTCTTCTGAGTCTTTGAAATATAATACCGGGCATTTGCTGGACATAGCCCATTTTTCTCAAGATAGTTGTGGTGCTTGGCACCCGGTGAAGGATTTTGTAGTCACACATGTTTAGCCGGAGAGTTTTGTCAATTAAGCCAGAAAGCCATGCTACCGGTGCACTGACACTCTTCGGCTCGAGTTGTCCGCTCGAGTTAAAGCCAGTCTAGACACTTTTTCCAACACGACGATGACTTAGAATAACAAAACCTTATGCCGGATCCCCGATAGGAACGTCTATTTGCATCATGTGCATATTTGACTTAGGAGGCTCAACACAGGGGTTGGGCTTGTCTAGGACAGGTGTACGTGAAATAAAAGACCAACTTGATGTACCTTTGTCTGTGCATTTATTTGTTTCGATCCTGCATGCTGACCGGTTTATTATTAAAAAAAATAAAATTAAAAAAAAATAAATAAAAAAAAAGAGGGGAAGAAGTGGAAAACGTCAGGGTATAGAGTCAAAATAGTTTTAAGGAAAATAGTTAGTTCTTTGAAGATAAATTTTGAAAAATGCAAAAACAAAATTCCAAATAAATTTTCTTAGTTCCTTTGAAAATAATTTTTTGAAAATGCAAAAATAAAAAATAAAAAAATAAAAAAAAATAATATAATAAAAAACAAATAATAAAAAAAAATTGTTGATTTATTAAAGATAGATTAGTTTCTCTAAAAATAATTTGTTTTAGAAATGCTCTTTAAAAATAGTTTGTTTTCTTTTCTTAAAATAATTTGGTTCTTTTATTACCGAACTACGCTGGTTTGATTCTCACACGGTGTGAGATACGTAGGCAACCTTCATCGGGTCCAACCTCCCATTTTCCAAAAATAACCAAAATATCGAAATTGATTTTTTCGTTGTAAATATGTTGAGTGATGCCGTTTTCAAAAACAGCCGAATGTACCCGAAAGGGACGCCGGAAGGTTGACTTTGCATAAACGGCCACTTTTGGGTCGTTTTGTAGATTTTTGGTCGATTGACCCTCACAGCCTTATAATCTTCGTCCCCGAGGCGCTGAGAGGCCGTATTTGCAATACCAGATTTTTTGTTTTAATTTGAAAAATAAAAAAATAAAAAAACAAACAAAAATATATATATATATCTAAATTTTAATTTTTGTCATAAATAAATCAGGTGATGCCGCTTTTGCCAAAAAATAGTCGAATGTTCCCGAGAGGGACGCCGAAAGGCTGACTTTGCATAAACGGCCACTTTTGATCATTTTTAGGATTTTTTGGTCAATTCGCTAAACACAACCTTAAAATCCTCGTCCTCGAGGTGCTGAAAGACCGTGTCTGCAAAACCATGTCTTTTATTTTAATTTGAAAAAAAAAAAAGAATCAGTGGCAAGTAAATGCTCGAATTTTTGGTCAAAATATAGCCAAGCTAGTTTCGGCGGTATTTTAAACCGTTCTTGCCGAAATAGCCCTATAGCATCTTGCAGTTGTCGAAAGGTCGTGTTCGTAAAAGAATGGACAAGTTTGTAAAGAAATCCTTCCCGGCATCAAAATTCATATGGAGTTGAGAAGGGGCCACGTTTGCAGAAATAGCCATTTGGTTGAAATTGGCAAACAGGGGAGTAATCTGCTATTTTTTTTTTTTATATATTTCTTTTGATTAGATCATATGGTGTTTGATTTTCAAGTCTGTAAGTATTTCTTTTCATCAAAATCTGTTAGTATGGCTAGTTTTTAAAAACTTTGTAATCAAGTTTGTTTTATTGTGAAAATTGAAAATTCCTGTAAAGAATGTTTTATTATTATTGTCCTTTTTTATCCGAACTACGCCCGGTCTGATTCATGCGGGGACATGATACGTAGGCAATCCACATAAGATTCGACCATCACTAAAAAAAACAAAAAAAAAGAAAAACGAAAAAAAAAAGAGTGTAAAAGAAAATTGATAAAGAGGGGAAGAAGATGAAAGCAAATGAAAGTATGAGCCGGAATAACGCATTACAATCGATTACAAGTAGCAACACGATCGATTGTATTAGTGCATCACACCCAACGTGAGATTACTTATATGTTATGTTGTTTCAGACTAACCGTTTGTTTGCCAAACTCCAGGTTTTAGAAAAGGGTGGTTGATTTTGTGGTACTCTAGCCTCACATTCATACTTCACGAGGTCCAAAGGAAAAGTTCAGCAACCCGTTGCTAAATCAAAAGAAAATACCCATCCTTATCTCACAAGGTCGAAAAGAAGCGCCAACATGTCTTCAGAAATCCCCCTATCAACCGTTCCCGTTTTGGAAGAGAGTTCTGTGTCAGCCATTCCGGCTACTGAGTCAGCAGCTGCAGAAGAAAACAGAATTTTGCGATGTCGGATGCTGGAGATGTTAGATGACTGGAATAACGGGAAAGAGCCCCCAAGTATGATCCCTGGGTTCCCCGAACTATTCCTCAGGTCAAGTGGGATTTATAATATTCCCACCAATTACCCACCTACTCTGTTTGGGTATTCCAATGTCACAACCCTCTCTGAATCACCCTCCACTTCCTATCCTCGGGTGACAGCATTAGATACATCTACAAGAACATCTGTTGGTTTGCCTGTTCCAATCACGGCGCATCCCGGCACGCATACTCCTTTCTTTGGTTCCTCGGTGCATCCCGGCACGCATACTCCTTTCTTTGGTTCCTCTTCTTTTACATTCCCGGCGCCACCCCTTCCACGGGATCCTGCCTAGTTTGCCGCCAATGTCTATCCTCAGCTCATGCCAAGCCAAAATCCAAAAGCTCCCGAACGGGATGAAATGGCAAAAAGAATGAGCAGCTTGGAACAGAGCTTGAAAACATGCAAGGTCTAGGCGGACAGAAAAGTGTTTCTTACGCAGATTTGTGCATGTTCCCACATGTCCATTTGCCCTCAGGTTTTAAGACGCCAAAGTTCGAAAAGTATGACGGGCATGGCGACCCTATTGCTCATCTAAAGAAATACTGCAATCAATTGCGAGGTGCCGACGGCAGGGAAGAATTGTTGATGGCGTACTTCGGAGAAAGTTTGGTCGGAATAGCATCAGAATAGTATATGGATCAAGACATATCTCGATGGCACATCTGGGATGATCTGGCCAGAGATTTTGTGAAACAGTTCCAGTACAACATTGACATTGCGCCAGACAAGAATTCTTTATCGAACTTAAAGAAGAAACCCTCAGAAAGCTTCAGAGAATATGCTATCAAATGGCGAGAGCAAGCATCCGGGGTGAAACCCCCTATGGACGAAATAGAAATGGTCACTACTTTCCTCCAGGCTCAGGAACCAGACTATTTCCAGAACATGTTGTCAGCAATGGGAAAGCCTTTCGCAGAGGCGATCAAGATTGGGGAAATGGTAGAGAACGGTTTAAAGACGGGAAGGATTTTGAGTCAGGCAGCCATTCGAGCGACCTCCCAAGCAATCCAAGGAGGGTCTGGAGGAATATCAAAGGGTAGGATGAAAGAGGAAACATCCATGGCAACTTCGGGTGATAGAAGACACCACGCTCCTAGACCTTTCTTTTCAGAAAGAACCCCCCAGCATTATTACTCTGCTCAGGAAATGTCCTATATCCCTCAACCGTATGCGGTCATGAATGCTCAACCTTTTGCGCAACCGCAACAGCATGTCAATAGAAACCAAGCTCTATTTCCAAGAAATCAGCCTCCCCACCAGAACCACTATAATCCTCGACCTCCGCAGAATAACTTTCGTCCTTGGGAACAGCCAAAGAAATCAAACTTTACCCCAATTGGTGAATCTTACTCTAATCTATTCCCGAAGCTTGTCCAAATGGGTCTACTGCAGTCGGTTCCTCAGAATAGACAAAACCCGGCAGCGCCTTCCTACAAAGTTGGTGTCAGATGTGCATATCATTCAGAGGCAGAGGGCCACCATACTAATGACTGTTGGACTTTGAAACAGGCGGTGGAGAATTTAATAGAGCAAGGGAAGATTGTGTTGAAGGATGAGGATGTCCCAAATGTGACCAATAATCCGCTGCCTGCTCATAATAACGGGCTGATAGTTGGGATGATTTGTGGAGACGAAGAATTTGATCCAGCGCTCAAGGCCATAATTGCTATTGCTGACGTGGAAAGGAAGCTCAAGGCGGCCCCGAAACAAGAGAAGGGGGAAAAGAAGAGTAAAATCACTGAGTTAGAACCAGAAAAGGAAATGGGTGCACCTAAGCAAGCCTATGTGGCATGGGGGGCGATTAAGACACCACAGCTGAATGAACCAGTTTTTGTTGGACGCGTACCGCAAAAGCTTAAGAACCGTCAAGAGAAAGATAATGAGGATTCCATGACTGAAGAGAGTGAAGGAAAATGTGAGGCAAAGCTCTGAGATACCCACATGGTCCAGCCAGGGAAAGGGACTATCACCGTTGAGACGGGATCGAACACTAAACTCCCAAACTGAAAGGTTAGGCCATTCCCGATCAGGCGGAAGCCCAGTAAACTTGTCCTGCCGCATTGTTCTGCATCCAGATTTATTTCAGGGTGTAAATTGGATGTTTCTTTTAGTTTTTGTCTTTAAATTCCCGAATGTGAACCCTGTTTATCCTTTCGATTCCAAGAAATGAAATTAATATTTCATCGTCCGTTTCCTTTTCTTTTGTTATTTTTATTTTTTTTAGATTTGTTTTAGTTTTCTTTTTCTCTTCTCTTTAGTTCAAATCGTGCAGCTTTAAATAACATGACATGCTGGCGGACTTCATGCCTATATCCTAAAACGCTGTCAGATTTCAGAATAATGAATCAAGAGTTGAAATGCACAAAATTTTATTTTTGAGGAAATGAAACAATGAATGGGAATAACTGAAAGAAAATTGGTTCGCATACAAAAGGGTTGTGTTGTACTCAGGGAATACCCGAGTAATTATCCCAACAAAGAATGGCCCATGCTTGCAACAAGAAAGTGCGGCCCAGGAATCTTGAAATAGAACAACCGACGTTGAGGCGCATTCCTCCTCATTACTAAGAGACAAAAGGAAAGTTGGCTCCTAATTGGAAGGATCCATACATCATCCAAAAAATATCACTGAGAGGGACACTGTATCTGGGAGACATTGAAGGAAATAATCTTGAAACGGCAGTCAATACAGATACCTCCTGCGATGTGGGCTTTTGTATAATTGAGATGACGAAGGCTTTCTTTCTTGCTACCCCAAACACTATAAATCCTTTGTAAAACCCTTTGAGCCGGTTACCTTTCTTTGGCTACCCTCTTTGGAATCCAAATAATAAAAAAAAACAAACAAAACAAAACAAAACAAAACAAAGTTCCTGAACTACGTTCTAACTTGATTCCTAAAGGATACGTAGGCAACCTCTCCCTAAGGTTCAGTCATAACAAACAAAAATCCCAATTTCCCCAAAATTGAAACTGGGGCAGATGATATGACGGTTCAGTTTAAATCCGTCAAGATGGTTCCAGAGTTGTAATTCCATTCAATTTCCTTTTTACCCAAAAACCTTGTTCAAGTCCTTCAGATCAATTGGCAAAGGCAAGGAAGTGAAGAATATCATTGACGGAAATCTGACACAGCCTGAAATGAGAGAAACAAAATGAGAGAGTCTTATCGGTGAAAACCTTCGGGCACCATAAGGCGATGGCAGTTGGAGAAGCTAAAAATGAGAGAGTCCGTTTAGTGAAAACTTGCGAAGAGCACTATCGGGTGACAGTGAGAAGAGAAATGAGAAAGGTCGATTGGCAAAAACCCGCAAAGGGCGCCACCGACCAAAAAGAAGACGTCCCTTCACTAAAAGAATTTTGGCAAGGTTCCCTGGTTTTGAAATTGCGAATCAATGGGTTCATAAGAAGTCGGAAAGTTTATGTGGGTCAGGTGTCCAGTCCAAGAAGCATGTCATGTTTATTTGAAGTCAGCATGCATCCCAGATAAGTCCTTCTTTTTCCCCGAAAGGGACGCTTCTCTTTAAACTCATTTCCTTGCTTTTGTATAGTTATTCTTTGAATCCCTTTCGGCTTGATTTTAATTCTGAAACTATTACAAAGAAAAGCGGCAGGACCAGTTTTACAGGATTCCGTCTGGTAAAAAGGCAAAGAAAGATACCCAGCCTCAGTGGTGTATTGATCCAATCCCGACTGATCATAATGGTCGATCATTTGCAAAGGAAAGGACATTAAGAAGAAAGAGGAAATCAAAGGCTAAGGTTTTAAAAACGGAACGAGACAGAAAGACAGAGCCCACACGAGCGAGTCCTCAAAGAATTCCGAGTTTGAACCCGGTCAGTTTGAAAAGAAGTCACCCCCAAAGACAATTGGTAGCAAAGTTCTCAAGGGAAAAAGGGTGAAGGATCAAGCAATGAAGATAATCAAGGCCACAAAGTCAACAACTTTTTCAACTAATAAAATGTTCTTTGTTGAAAGCAGGTCTATTCAATTGTGCAGGAAGAAGGTACAACTCAAGAAGTGAAGTACGCAAGCATTGAAATGGCTCTGGAACAAGGAAAACGCATAAAAAGGGAAGTTTCTTTTCAAAAGCTTTATCTTATGCATTGGTTATTGGTTTAAAAAAAATATAAAATATAAAATAAATAAATAAATAAATAAATAAATAAATAAATAAAATCAAAATGAAAAAAAAATACCTAAAAGAAAGCCCAAAAGGAAAAATAAAAGAAAGGAAAATGAAAACTCCAAAAAGAGAATCAAATCATGTTAGTCCAATATCCGTTTGGACCCCGGCCAGAAAACCGAGGGTCTCTCCGGCCAGAAAGAAGTGAGACATTTTGTTTGAATTACGGCCAGAAAGCCGTAAAAACTTTCTTTCAAAATCCCGGTCAGAAAACCGAGGATCTCCCAGTCAAAAAGCTGCGGAGCCATTTACTTTTACCCCGGCCAAAAACCGATGATCTGACGGCCAAAAACCGTTAGATATTATTTGAATTCCGGCCGAAAGCCGTGAAACTTTTATCCCGGTCGAAAACCGAGGATCTCCCGGTCGAAAACTGCGAGCCATATACTTTTACCCCGACCAAAAACCGAGGGTTTGACGGCCAAAAAATCGTTAGACATTGTTTGAATTCGGCCGAAAGCCGTGAAACTTTTATCCCGGTCGAAAACCGAGGATCTCCCCGATCAAAAAGCTGCGGAGCCATTTACTTTTACCCCGCCAAAAAACGAGGATCCGACGGCCAAAAACCGTTAGATATTATTTGAATTCCGGCCGAAAGCCGTGAAACTTTTATCCCCGGTGAGAAAACCGAGGATCTCCCTAGTCAGAAAAACTGCGGAGCCATTTACTTTTACCCGGCCAAAAAACCGAGGGTCTGACGGCCAAAAACCGTTAGACATTGTTTGAATTCCGGCCATAAAGCCGTGAAAACTCTTCTCCCCGGTCCGAAAACCGAGGATCTCCCCAGTCAAAAAACTGCGGAGCCATTTACTTTTACCCCGGCCAAAAAACCGAGGATCCGACGGCCAAAAACCGTTAGATATTGTTTGAATTCGGCTAGAAAACCGTGAAACTTTTATCCCCGATCGAAAACCGAGGATCTCCCGGTCGGAAAATTGCGGAGCCATTTACTTTTACCCCGACCAAAAACCGAGGGTCCGACGGCCAAAAACCCGTTAGATATTGTTTGAATTCGACCAGAAAGCCGTGAAACTTATCCCGGTCGGAAAATCGAGGATCTCCCCGATCAAAAAGCTGCGGAGCCATTTACTTTTACCCCGACCAAAAAACCAAGGATCCGACGGCCAAAAAACCGTTAGATATTGTTTGAATTCGGCCAGAAAGCCGTGAAACTTTTATCCCGGTCAGAAAACCGAGGATCTCCCCGGTCGAAAACTGCGGAGCCATTTACTTTTACCCCGGCCAAAAAACCGAGGGTCTGACGGCCAAAAAACCGTTAGACATTGTTTGAATTCGGCCAGAAAGCCGTGAAACTTTTATCCCCGGTCAAAAAAACCGAGGATCTCCCCAGTCAGAAAACTGCGGAGCCATTTAGTTTATCCCCGACCAAAAAACCGAGGGTCTAGCGGCCAAAAACCGTTAGACATTGTTTGAATTCCGGCCAGAAAGCCGTGAAACTCTTCTTCAAAATCCCAGCCAGAAAGCCGTGAAACGTTTATTCGTGAAATTGTGATTTTCTTACCCAATACCAAAGAGTCTTTTTAATCGATTTTCTGTGTCACAACTAACTCACGAAATTTTCCTAGCAAAACTGGGGCAAAAAAATTTCGTTCGTTTGTTTGTTTTGTTGTCTAAATAGGTTTGACCTCGGGACGCAAGGATCGAGATAACCTACAAATGGAACATCAATCCAGAGTGAAGAAAAGAAGAAAAGAACCAAAAGAAAAGAGTTCAAATGTTGGAGTAAACAAAGGCACGGATTGCTCAGAAGATGATTGAAGTAACAAGCTCCGCCGACTCTGTTTCACTCAATGTTACAGAAAATAAACAAGAACGTACAGTTTGTTGAGCATCAAGATTCAGATCGAGGTCTACAGCAAATCAGCTAAGATTCAAGATCAGGTTTTCAAGAGAATCATAGATAGGAATCTTGTAACTCATAGTTTGATAGCATAGCTAGTTCAACTTTAATTTCTCTTTTGGTGTAATAAGGAGGTCAGTAAGCAGTAAGCAGTAACAACAGCAGCAACGATAGCAACAGTAACAGCAAAGTGTCAGTCCACGGTAGTCCCAGCTACCAAAACTTTCCGAACTACATTGACCTGATTCTTGTTTAGCCCGGGATATGTAGGAAGCCTCCCGAAGCAAAGGCTCGGTCAAGATCTTTCTGAAATGCTTCACACGGAGTGCTCGAACGGACAAAAATCGCTCGTACTTGCTCATTATTCTTTGCACGAAAACTCTTTGCGTTTCCACACAAAGAAGGGCAGTTGTGAGCACGTGATTTTTGTCTAACATGAATTACTCCCACAAAACCAAAACAAAAATTGTCTATTTTTACGTTGTGTATTTTTGTGAATTTTCGTGTTATTCTTGGTAATTGTTTGCATTTGTATATGCATGATTATTGTGTTTAAATTAATAAAAATAAAAAATAGGCCGTATTTACATTTTTATCTAACTTTGCAATTAGGAGTAGTTTAAGTTTATTTTACAAAATGAAAAAAAAATCACAAAAATATGTATTTTTGCGTTTTTAGAATTTAATGTCCCAATTGTATTTTAATGTTTATTTAATTATATGTGATAATTGCTATTAGAAGTTAACTAGTACTTTGACAAATTAATTTAGTTCTATAAGTTAATTTAGAATTTTTAGAATTTTAGTTTTATTTTTAGGAAAAAACAAAAGAAAAGAAAAATCAAAGAAAGAAATCAAAATTGGACCAAAGTCCAGGCCCAAATCAGCACAAGCCCAGTCCCAAAAGCACCCCGACCCGGTCTCCGCCCACTACCCGTCTCCCTTACCCGTTACCCTTTCCCAAAACGACCCCGTTTAATTTAGTCCATTTGATCTCAACCGTTGGATTCATTTGATCCAACGGTTGGGATTAATTCGTTCATTTTTTAACCCAAAAACACCCCAAACCCCTGTAACTCCCCATTCACCCAAACACCTCGGCCTCGTCTCCCTCAGAGTCCAGACGACCCACGAAAAACCCTAGCCGTCGCCCAGTTTTTCTATCGCCTGAAACCCGACGGCAACAACGTTGTCGGCCACCAAAACGACACCACAAGCTCCCCTTCTCCCCCTCTATCCGAATCCACAAACCAATTAGTTCGAATCAAGTCCAAACCACTCGAACCCCAAATTGAGCTCTCAAGAACCCTATAGGGATTTTCGCCCAAATTAAAGGAATTTGGGGTCTAATAGACTTTAGTCAAGATGTTTCCCTTTGAAGACATGTCGATTAAGGTCCGTTAGACTCCAAAATCAAAATTCGAGCCAAATCCGAGATTGGTCCGGGTTCGTTCGAGCTTTGATTTCTTCTCTCATGGTATTTTTCCTTTTTTCTTTCTTCTTATTTTTGTTTTTAATTGTGTGAATGTTTTGTCCTTTTGCTTCTCTTTAAATTTTCGGTTTCTTCTGCTCAAAGACCTTTATTTGGTCAATTGCTTTTCTGTCCTTGTTTGTTTGATTACGTATGCTGTCGAATACGTGTTCGCGTCGATTAGCGTTGTCGAACGATTAATTTTGTATTCCCCAGCATTGGCCAAGAATTCCTTGATTCACTGTTTTTGAGATTGATTGTTTATCGATTATACGTATCGTAATCGATTGATTGTTGTTTGAATGTTAGAATGCATATTCGCTTCGATTAATATCGTCGAATAATTGTGTTCTGCATTTTTGTTTGGTTGGCCGAGACTTGTCGAAATCATTGATTCGTCGATCAACTGTTATCAATTATGTGTTGCAATCGATTAGTCGGATGTTGACGATTGGTTCATAGTGTTTCATTTTGGCCGAGAATTCTTTGATTTACTGTTTTGAGATTGATTGGTTATCGATTATACATATCATAATCGTTTGATTGAATGTTTGTCCATTAGTTTCGTAGGTCTGTTGTTGCCACCGTTTGGACTGAAAGTTGTGAGTGATTGTTGATTTTAAATTAGGTTGTGAATTGGGTATAGATGTTAATCCATTTAAGTATTCATAAGCTAAGCCTTAGAGTGCAATGACATGGAATGGCTTTGTTGAGACTGCTGAACAGCAGCATTTTCCAGTGATTTTTTTGCCTTTAAGAATTGTTTAATTAGTAGAACCCACACTTACACAACTTTAAGTAGCTGTCAGGGAATATTTTGGTTAGAAATTAGTTTGTTAAATTCTTTTGAATGCTCTTAAGAGCTGGAAAATGAAAACACATGGGGTGTGACTAAAAAGGGTCAAAAGTAATGCACATGGGAGGAGTTTAAGCAGGCTGGACAGATCTGTAACTAAGAAGAAATGGGGCTGTTACTCTGGTCATTTGGAGTCTATAAAAGGAGATAGAGACTCACTGGCAGAAACATTTTCAGAACAGATAGAAAACAGAGAGGGAACTCACTGGAATAGGTAGACTCACAGAACAGAATACACACATTGAGAATATACAGAGGAGACATTATGAGCAGAGAGATATAGAGCAGAACACAGATTATTAGATACCTCTGGTGCACACACAGAACAAATTCGTAAGCTAATACACACTTTGAAAACTGCCACTAGTTCACTTTAAACTCTCTGTTTGGCTTAAACCATTCCTGGAACTTCCTGTTATCCTTGGTCATTTGTTTCTTCAAGCTGTTGTTGGAATTTGGGTGTCACTGTTGTTCGTTTGCTGTTGTTATTGTATTGACTTTGCTTGGTCGTCGCTGGTACTGATTACTGCTGTTACTGCTGCCAAATTTTGTTGCTGACCTTCTCCTTCATTTGTAAAACATTTCCACGTATACATTTTTACGATCCCGGTGTTGTGAAATGAAATAAAGTATGAAACGAAGTTCTGTTGCTGCATTTCCTCTCAATAGCCTCTTTGTTTGTTAATTTCGGTTAAGCAATCGTTGTTTTAATTTTAGTTTTGATTTGGTTTGAGTTATAGTTAACAGAGATTTGTTTAGTTAGGACTATCTCTAGTTAGTATAAGTTTGTGAAAACTAGACTGGAAATTGGATTGTATAACGGGTATTAGTTATAGTTTATGTACAAAACTTGGATTTCTATAATGATGAGAGGCTATATCAGGACTGTTTGGAGTTAATCCGGGCAGATTAAATCTGAATTTAAGATTGTTCATTCCATGATAGTGATTTAAGTCCCGTGCAAAATCACATGATGATCACATTTGAAAGTAAAATCAAGTTGTTTGTAGTGTCCATTCGAGTTCGTTTGAATTAATTAGTTGTTTGTGCTATTATGCTTCCGTTTTACTTTAATAACACCCGTGAATCCATCAGTGAGCGTTAACCTCCTTGAATAACAATTGTTGAACATTTTCGAATCTTGTAACTAAAAATAGTTAGATTGATATAATTATAAATAAACTCATTTTATTTAAGAATGATAGGTTTTCACTTTAAAGTATTTTTATAGTCTAGTTGAATATTTGAATTGATTCATTTTTAAAAGTTTGAACTCATTTTCTTTTGTGATGAAAACCTTGCATTATCATTAGTATTTTAAAATAAACTGAACAAGTTTTCTCCAATAGGGACGACATTTGTGGTTTAACTTAATTATTAAGAGATATGTGCCGGAATCGGGTTAATAGAAAGGTAAAAATTTAGAGATTAAAGTGTTCATTTTATATAGGGTACTAAATGGAATAAAAGGGGACGAAATTTTAATTTTACTTGGAGCAAATAATTTTTTTTATTTATTATTCATTTATTGATAGTTTAAATATGTTTAAATCAAGATACTCTTCTTCAAAATTAATAGAGCGATGTAAAATTTAACTAAAGCATATTAATTTATAAACATGTTAAAATCAGATAATTTTTAGCCATTTATAATAATTGAAGCGACCGTGCTAGAACCACGGGATCCGAGGGTGCCTAACACCTTCCCTCGGGTCAACAGAATTCCTTACTTAGAATCTCTGGTTCGCAGACTTCATTTGGAAAGTCGAAAATTTCCTCGATTCGGGATTTAAATAAATCGGTGACTTGGGACACCTTAATTTATTCCAAGTGGCGACTATGAAATAAATAGAATAATCACGTTTCGAACATTGTCACTTAAATTGAAAAAACTCCATCGCGCATCTACCTCCCGGTGTAGGGGGCGCGTCAAAAGGAGGTGTGACAATAGACACAGGATCAGAAGTAAATTTATACAAATATAATTGCCTAGCAGAAGAGAAATTATATACTTTATTTATAATTTCTTAAGTAATGTAAAAAGTTAAAACGTATCAAGTAAAAGTGGACGCACGGAATACATGCTTAGAGATATATACAATATATATATATGTGCGGGTTTGCATGTGGCAGTAGGGTAGAGAAAAGCTAATTACGGTGGGGGAAAAGGGCGGGGGGTTAAAGGGGTATACTACATTATTAACACTAATGGCCAAGAAAAGTAGATCTATGTCTTTATTAGATCGAATACACTGTGTAAAAAAAAAAAAAAAGTAAGGGGGTAAATACGAGATAGGTCGTAAACTCCTTATATATTTGATTCTTGTTCAGTAGTAATATTTCATACAAACTCCTCACGAAATTCTTTTACTCTTTTCTCCTTAGTATCATTTCCCTTTCGGCTAAAAGAGAATAATGGGGAGCAAGAAGCCAAAAGTAGTGATAATTGGGGCAGGAATGGCTGGCCTTACAGCAGCTAATAAGCTCTATAAAACAGGAGGATCCAAGGAATTATTAGAGGTGTGTGTAGTTGAGGGTGGTAATAGGATTGGTGGAAGAATTAACACATCTGAATTTTGTGGTGACAGGATTGAAATGGGTGCTACTTGGATTCATGGAATTATAGGCAGTCCTGTTTACAAGATTGCTCAACAAATTAACTCACTGCAATCTCAGCAACCTTGGGAGTGTATGGATGGAGATATTGAACCATTGACCATTGCTGAAGGTGGACATGAACTCAATTCTTCTCTTGTTGAGTCCATCTCTGACCTTTTCAACAATCTCATGGATTTTGCTCGAGGGAAATTAGTGATTGAAGATGATGTATCCAATGAAATTGCTAAATCCAACAATGGATTAAGTCTTGGTTCTTTCCTTAGGAAAGGACTTGATGCTTATTGGGAATCAGTGAAAGGCGATCGCGATGATATTGAGGTACAAGGGATTGATAAATGGAGCAAAAGATCAGTTGAAGAGGGGATTTTTGCAATGTTTGAGAATATTCAAAGGACTTATACATCAGCTGGTGATTTGCAAATGCTTGATTTCAGTGCTGAAAAAGAGTATCGAATGTTCCCTGGAGAAGAAATAACCATAGCTAAAGGCTACTTGTCTGTGATTGAATATTTGGCATCTGTTCTGCCACCTGGTTTGATCCAATTAGGCCGAAAAGTCGCAAAGATTGAGTGGCAGCCTGATGGTTCATTACAAATTGAAAATGGTAGTAATCATAAGGCAGTGAAGTTACATTTTGTGGATGGATCAATTATGTATGCTGATCATGTCATAGTTACAGTTTCACTTGGAGTTCTAAAACAAGGGATTAATCAAGATTCTGGTATGTTTAATCCTCCACTTCCTCATTTCAAGACTCAAGCAATTTCAAGGCTTGGTTTTGGTGTTGTAAACAAGCTATTCTTGAAACTAAATCCAACCCATGATCAAGAATATGCCATAAAATTTCCTTATCTACAGATGGTTTTCCATCAAACAAAACCAAACCCAAAAATTCCTATGTGGATGAGGAGAACAGCTAATTTATGTCCAATCTATAGCAAGTCAAGTGTTTTATTATCATGGTTTGCAGGTAAAGAAGCTCTTGAGTTGGAATCTCTTGATAATGAAGAGATCATTGATGGTTTTTCAAAAACTATCTCTAGCTTTCTTTTAAACACAAAACAATTCAAGAAATCAAATGACTTGTGCTGCAATGGGCATGCAGAAAATAACTTTAAAGTGGAAAAGGTGTTAAAAAGCAAATGGGGAAGTGATCCACTATTCTTGGGTTCATATAGTTATGTTGCAGTTGGATCAAATGGAGATGATTTGGATATTATGGCTGAGCCATTGCCAAAAACGACTAGCATTCATAATTCAAATGGTTGCTATAATAATCCTCCACTACAAATTCTGTTTGCAGGGGAAGCAACACATCGAACTCACTATTCAACAACTCATGGTGCTTATTTTAGTGGCCTAAGAGAAGCCAATAGGCTTCTTAATCACTATCATTTTATTGATATATGACAATATGTTTGTTTTTCATTGCATTCAAATTCATTAGGTTTTTTCTTGCTTTCTTTATTTTCATATTTGTCAATGTGTTTGTGATGAATTACTTTTTCCTTTCCTTTCCTATAATTTAACAATATTAAAGCAAACTAGATGATCATGCTAAGGGTAAGGGTGCTTATAAATTATTATTTGAAAGATAAAGGTAAAGAAAAAGGAGGTAGCTTTGGATCTGATTATATTTGGTCCATCTTTGTGAGTCTCCTTTAGTATGGTTAGTTGACAGGATCCGGTAAAACCGGCCATATCCTGGTAGGACAATTTCTACGGTGAAATTAAAAAATAGCTAAATTTACCTAAATGAAAAATAGCTACTATATTAAAATATAGCCGCTTATAATTTGATGTTCGAAATTCGGAAAATATTTTAATATAATATACTGGAGTTTGAGAGGTTGCTCTTATGATAAGCAATCTTCATTTACAACCAAAAGGTTATGAGTTCGAGTCTTTCCAAGAACAAGGTAAGAAGTTCTTGAAGGAAGGATGCCGAGAATCTATTTGGAAACAGCATATCTATCACAGGATAGACATAAAGTCTGCGTACACACTACATTCATCCTACTAAATGGGATTTTACTGGGTTGTTGGTTGTTGTATACTGGATTTTTTTCAATTATCGGTCATGTGCTATTTTCACCAATTTCTCTCCTGTTAAAAGTATTATTTTTCTTAACAAAATATGATGATTGAACACAAAGAGTATTCGCTGTGAAGCTTGTCTTAGGTCAATTCTACGTCGGAATGGAATAAAAAAGTCAGGAGCCATAAAAGGGCGAGTTTAGGATTCAAGCGTCTTTTGAGTTGAAACCTAAGGGATAATAGTGTTAGACTCCTTGGACCAGAGCGGACAGTATCTTAGCAATTCAGTCTGGCCGCGACAATTCCTTTTAAGACCATGAGCTTGATGATTTTAAATGAAATTTAGAATGCAGAAACCATTTCAGGAACCTTTTAATCTGTACCATATACCCCAGCAAATATTAGATTGGAAACCCAAGTGGGAGTATAGTAGTATCAGATTTCTTTTTCAGCTTTGATGTTAAAAGAAGTGATGGATGTCCTTAACAAAGAGACAGTAAGTAGGGATTTTGATGGTTGGTGGAGAAGGGTCTCGATCTCTTAGGTTCAGACCCACCCCAGAATGACAGGTACCATTCCAGACATATGAAGACATATACATTGCTCAAACTTTTCAAAAATATTAATCCTAGTCATATCACATCTTCCAAGATACATATCGGGAGGCATTTATGAAGAGTCCTGACAAACATAAATCTACCAATCCCAACTCATTTTTGGTGCATTGCCACCATCTTTTCACACAAAATAATAATAACCCAATGTAATATTAGAAGTAGCTTTATTTCTACTATGGAAGGGTAGAGAAACTGTTTCTGATAGATCATCGGCTAAAGAAAACACGGAAGAAGCTGTTATACAAGTAATATCAGTACAAGGAATTTAGAAAACAAAAGAGAATATGAAAGAAGCGCTAATAGTCAGTACTAAGAGTACAAGATATGAAATAATAACTAACTAAGGACGTACGAAAGACGAGTAACAATAGTACAAAATATGTGGTAATAGCAAAACAAGAATTAAAGGAAAACCAAACTAACACTAATACTATCGAACTAAGGGAGACACACCAAAACACTTGACTAACTACTAACCTTCTACCTTATTTCTTAACCTTCCAAATGTGCCATGTGGTTTGAAGCTGCAGACCAATCAATAAAAGCAAAAAAAAATTCAGCATAGAGACAACTTCTTTGCATTATAGTTATGTTGTGTTTATCATTTTACAAAATCATCTACAACAGTTTTAGATGTTATTTCCCACAGCAAACAACCAAACACATAATATCTTTCTAAGTGTTATTGTATGCTATCAAAATCTACAGATATTTTTACAGTTATTGAGTTTATGGATTTGGTATTGAATGGTCAAATCAAAGGGAGCAGCTGACTCTATTATTGTAATAATTTAAATGGCCCACTTTTGATGTCTCCTTTCTCCTTTCATATGGGGTTTTCAATCACCCCTTTGATGATTTTGCAAATCGTAGACCACTATCACCCCCCCCCCCTCCTCCCTCCCCCACGCCAACAAGCAAGAAAATATGAGAGTTTGGAACCTAAATAATTATCTTTATAACAAAAAATATGTTTTTAATGTTTTTTAAAAAAAATTACTTTTTTGGCTATTTTGCAGTATTGAACTGCGTGCAATTCGCAGTTCAATACTGCGAATTGTATAAAAAAAACTTTTTTTTAATTTCGCCCAGCTATTTTTTGAACACCTAATTCGCACTTGTGTACTGCAAATTGCGTATTTCGCAGTACATAACTGCGAATTAGGCTCTTTTTTGGGCCCACTTTTCCTGACATAAAAATAATTCAAATTGATAATTCGCAGTATTATAGTGCGAATTTCATTGAAAAATTGCACACCCCAAGGTCGGACTTGCCTTATTTATAGACGCTTCAACTTCATAAAAACTCATTCAACACTTAAACTTCAAACAAACGTTTATTCTCTCTTCTCCTTATCAATCAATTTTTTACAATGTCTGAAGTTCCAAAAATAAAGGTTTTATTGTATTGGGGGGGGGATGAGGTTGTTGTGGAGATTAACTTAATTAATTAAATTAAGTGTAATTTTAAAAATTGAAGATAATAGTTGTGTAAAGGTTCCACGCTTGATTTTTGACGTCCGGTACCACCAAATAATTCTTAATTATTATAAATCTCATTTTTATATTTTTATAATTTTATTAACTTAATTAATTAAATTAAGTATAATTATACAAATTGAAGATAATAGTTGTGTAAAGTTGGGGTCGGGTATAGCTCCGATTAGCTCTGTTATAGGTCTCTTGGATTGCAATATTTTTATAATTTTATTAACTTAATAAATTAAATTAAGTATAATTTTATAAATTTTTGAGATATATAGTTCTTTTAACATGTTTAATTCTTTTTCTAATTCTATTATTTTAGCATTTTTGAATTCTCATTTTTAATATTTTTATAATTTTATTAACTTAATTAATTAAATTAAGTATAATTTTACAAATTGAAGATAATATTTGTGTAAAGGTTCCAGGCTTGATTTTTGACGTCCGGGACCACAAAATAATTCTTAATTATTATAAGTCTTAATTTTAATATTTTTATAATTTTATTAACTTAATTAATTAAATTAAATATAATTTTACAAATTGAAGATAATAGTTGTGTAAAGGTTCCAGCTTGATTTTTGACGTCCTGGACCATAAAATAATTCTTAATTATTATAAATCTCATTTTTAATATTTTTACAATTTTATTAACTTAATTAGTTAAATTAATTATAATTTTATAAATTGAAGATAATAGTTGTGTAAATGTTCCAGGCTTGATTTTTGACGCTCGGGAGCACAAAATAATTCTTAATTATTATAAGGCTATACTTAAAGGCTCTACGCTAAAAGGCTCTACGCTAACATGGTATATACTAGCAACAACAACAACAACAACTACCCAGTATGTTCCCACAAAGTGGGGTCTGGGGAGGGTAATACGTACGCAGGCCTTACCCCTACCCGAAAGGGTAGAGAGGCTGTTTCCGGCCGACCCTCAGCTCAGAAAAAGAGAGAGAAAATCAACAAACAAAACAAAACAAAACAAAACAATGTTAGTAAATCCGGGATAAATCAAATAAATAATTACCTAAACATAAAACCAAAAGTAGAATGACATGTAATAATACCAATCGGTTACTACCATAAAAGGCACAACACAATACATTAATTAACTATAGAGATCGCTACCAAACCACACTCAGCCCCTAACGAAGTACTAAGAATTCTAGAAGGCCCTACCCTACAACCCTAATACTAGACCTCCAAACTTTCCTATCGAGGGTCATGTCCTCGGAAATCCCCATTCTAGCCATATCCTGCCTAATCACCTCACCCCAATACCTCTTAGGCCTCCCTCTGCCTCGACTCGCGCCAACCACCGCCAGTCGCTCACAACTCCTCACCGGTGCATCAGGGCTTCTCCTCCGCACATGCCCAAACCACCCGAGTCTCGCTTCTCGCATCTTCTCATCCACTGGGGCCACCCCCACCTTCTCCCGAATAACTTCATTCTTAATCTTATCTAATCCGGTGAGCCCGCACATCCACCTGAGCATCCTCATCTCCGCAACTCTCATTCTCTGGACATGAGAGTTCTTCACAGGCCAACACTCCACCCCATACAACATGGCAGGTCTAACCACCGCTCTATAAAACTTCCCCTTGAGTTTCTGTGGAACTTTCTTGTCACACAAGACTCCTGATGCGAGCCTCCACTTCAACCACCCCGCCCCTATACGGTGAGTGACATCCCCGTCAATCTCTCCGTCCCCTCGAATCACTGATCCAAGATATCTGAAACTGTCCCTCTTGGCTATGACCTGAGATCCCAGCTTCACGTCCCAACCTACTTCGCTCGACTCGGCGCTAAACTTGCACTCTAGATATTCTGTCTTAGACCTGCTTAGTTTAAAACCCTTAGACTCGAGGGTCCGTCTCCAGACCTCCAACCTCGCATTAACACCAGCCCTCGTCTCGTCTATCAAGACTATGTCGTCAGCAAAGAGCATACACCATGGCACATCCCCTCGAATATGGCGAGTTAGAGCATCCATTACCAAGGCAAATAAGAGAGGGCTTAACGCAGATCCTTGATGTAGCCCCATAACCACCGGAAAATGGTCCGAGTCGCCACCCACCGTCCTAACCCTAGTCTTGGCTCCATCATACATGTCTTTGATCACTCTGATGTAGGCTTCTGGCACGCTCTTCGCCTCCAAGCATCTCCACAGAACCTCTCTAGGGACCTTATCGTACGCCTTCTCCAAGTCGATAAACACCATATGCGGGTCCTTCCTCTTATCCCTGAACAGTTCCACCACCCTCCTCACAAGGTGGATAGCTTCTGTAGTAGAGCGACCCGGCATGAAACCAAACTGGTTCACGGATATAGATGACATCTCCCTCACCCTCGCCTCGATCACCCTCTCCCAGACCTTCATGGTGTGACTTATTAATTTGATACCCCTATAGTTGTTGCAACACCGGATATCCCCTTTGTTTTTATACAAGGGAACCACTGTACTCCATCTCCACTCCTCCGGCATCCTCTTGGTCCTAAAGATCACATTGAACAACCTGGACAACCACTCCACTCCCGACCTACCCATGCATTTCCAAAACTCCACCGGAATTTCGTCTGGCCCAGTCGCTCGACCCCTACTCATCCTACGCAACGCCCTCGAGACCTCCTCCTCCTTAATGCGCCTGCAGTGCCCGAGGTCTCTAGGACACTCTGAATGCCCCAGCTCCACTAGCTCTAAGACTCGATCCCCCTCTTCGTTAAGCAGGTCTCAAAAGTATTCCTGCCATCTCCGCTTGACTTGCGACTCCCCCGTCAGAACCCTACCATCCTCGTCCTTGATGCACCTAACTTGGTCTAGATCCCGCGCCTTCCTCTCCCTCACCTTAGCCAACCGGAATAACTTTCTCTCCCCGCCTTTCTCCCCCAATTCCTCGTACATGCGCCCAAACGCTGCATTTTTAGCTTCCGTGACCGCTAGTTTCGCTTCCTTCCTCGCCACTTTGTAGTTCTCCTTGTTCGCTCTCCTTTCTTCTTCGCTTGAGCTCCCTGACAACTTAGCAAATGCCGCCTTCTTCGCCTCCACTTTTCCTTGGACTACCTCATTCCACCACCAGTCACCTTGGTGCCTGCCTGAATAGCCCTTGGCTACCCCAAGCACATCTCGCGCAGCCTCCCTAACCAAGTTCGCCGTCACTGACCACATTGCGTCCGCTTCCCCAGAGCTACTCCAAGCTCCCCCATCAACTAGCTTCCTCTCCAGCTCCCGGGCTTTCTCCTTAGTCAAAGTTCCCCATCTAATCCGCGGTCGGCCCCGAGAACCCCTCCTCTTCCTCTTCACCCAGAGACCTACATCCATCACTAGGAGTCTATGAAGAGTTGAAAGGGACTCTCCCGAAATAACCTTGCAATCCTTGCACAACCCTCTATCGCTCCTTCTGAGGAGGAGGTAATCAATCCGAGTCCTCGCCGTGGAACTTTTGAAAGTAACCAAATGCTCCTCCCTCTTCTGAAATGACGAGTTCGCGATCAAAAGCTCCGAAGCCCTAGCGAAATCAAGCAGCGAAGTGCCCCCTCCGTTCCTAACCCCAAAGCCAAAGCCGCCATGCACCTCACCGTAACCACCAACCTCCGCCCCAATATGACCATTAAAGTCCCCTCCAATAACTAACTTCTCGGATTGGGGAATACTACTCACCAACTCATCCAAGCCCTCCCAAAAACGCCTTTTAACCTCCTCAGCTAGGCCTGCATGCGGCGCGTAAGCGCTAATGACATTGAGAACACTACCGCCAATAACCGGTTTAATAGACATTAACCTATCATCCACTCGCCTAACCTCAACCACGGACTCCCTAAGATTCCTATCTACCAAGATACCTACTCCATTCTTACCCCTCTCAACCCCGAAGTACCACAACTTAAACTCATCTGCATCCCTCGCCTTCGTCCCTTTCCACCTAGTTTCCTGCACACATGCTATGTTGACCCTCCTCTTTTGGAGAATCTTTGCCAACTCAATGGACTTACCCGTTAGTGTGCCTACGTTCCACGACCCGATCCTCAATCTCTGAGCGTCCTTTAACCTCTCCCCACCCAAACCTCCCGCCCTACCCACCGGACCGCTCCATGCCCCCCTGCTCACCCTCTCCCCCGCCCCCCGAGGACATGACCTTACAGTACCATCCTCCGCCGCGGCCACTATCCCTCCAAAAGACTACGGTAAAAGAGACGAACTTTAATAGAATTACGCAAAAGGATGCTTGCTAGATAACGATAGAGTAAAGCACACACAAGATGCTAGTTAAAATACGTAAAAAGACGTACAGAATAAACAAGAGATCGGGAGGTACCAACTCCCGGTGGAAAAACCTGAAAGTAAGTTTTGATGCGCCCGGGTCAACTGCCGCCAAACCTACTCGTTTTGGCCGATGTAGCTTTGCTCCTCGCTTCCAAATGCCAAAAGCTCTTCCAGCCGAAAACTCTCTTTTTGGTTAAATCTGCAAAGGAAAGCTTAAAAAAAAGCGAGATCGGAAGATAGTACAGAAAAGCAAAAACTAAAGCTTCTGCTAAACGCTTCACAATATCAACGATATGCAGGACCACCAGATAATGCCGCCGCCGCAGCTACCGCTGCAGGTTTCACAAACTCGTTTTTTTGTGAAAGAAAAAAAAAACAAAAACTCTAGGGGAAAATAAAAGAAAGAGAAGAAGAAAAAGGCGTCTCTGGTTTTGATTATTTTCTCTGAAATAATCAAGCGAGCGTGTGCGACGAAGCCAAAGGAGTTGAAAGGAGAGGCGCCGGAAGCGGCACCGGAGAATGTTACGGCGGCGGAAGTAGCCGTTAGGATGTAAGAGTGGAAATTGTATCCGTTAGTTCCTCGGGGGGCGGGGGAGAGAAATTGTATAGAAGAAGCATGATATATATATCAACATGGTATATATATCAACATGATAAATTAATACTAACATGATAAATTACTGCTAACATATGCTAACAGGGTATATAAAATATATAACATAAATAAAATTAACACTAACATGGTATGTAAAATTAATACTAACATGGTAAATTACTGCTAAACATAAGTATATACTAACATATTAAATTAATACTAACATGGTATATATATCAATATGGTATATATATCAACATGGTAAATTAATACTAACAAGGTAAATTACTGCTAACATAAACTAACATGGTATATAAAAAATATAACATAAATAAAATTAACACTAACATTGTATATAAAAATATTACTAACATTGTTCCTAACTGCTATACATAAAATGAGTTTCAATATAAAATAAATTGAAATACCTCGAATTAAAGGTGTGATACTAATTTATTTAGTCTGGAACCGTATCCAAAGTTGCCTTCGTGTGGGTCCTACGTGTGCTACTCTTCAAGGGGACAGGTGGGACCGTAAATTTTTTTGTTTTTGTTAAAGAAAAATGAGAGAAAATTGGGGGGGGGAGGGGACGGAGAAAATTTTTATGTTGTTAATGGCAGTGTGCGATCTGTGAAGAAGAAGGGTTTATTATAATGAGATATTTCGTAGTATAGAACTACAAATTGCATTTCGCAGTTCTTAATGCGAAATAGATGGCGAAATTAAAAAAATTTAAAAATATAATTTGCAGTATTGAACTAGGAAATAGCCAAAAAGTAATTTTTTTTTTAAAAAAATATTAGAAACGTATTTTTTGTTATAAAAATAACTATTTAGGTTCCGGACTCTTCCCCACACTTATGGCTAATCAATTAGGACCCCTCGAATCATCATCATTTACTTCTTTAATAATGACTTCTCTTCTTGGGTAAATTGTCCAGTCCCTACTCACTTGAGGGTATAACAAATAAATATTCTAAGGGGCCATTACATAATCATAGTTACTTGGCCATAGTTCCAATTAAACTAATACCATTATCGTTTTTATTATGTCATGTGGTGAGATGATTGGAAATTTCTCCACGCTGGTCTGGGATTTGAGTCCTGAAAATATATGAGGTGGTCTGACTTTCTTCACGCTTAAATAGTGTGATATCCAACACGAATTGGAAATTAGTCCGCAAGTAAGTTTCAAATACGGATAGTTAAACTAAAAAAATTAATAGCATTACCCCTTTTCACTATTTATTAGTTTTACTATGTTGGTCCCTCACGCTCAAATCAACCAATGTATTATCGACAGCTATGCCTGTATTCCTGCAACTACTCATTTGTTCTATTTCTTAACCAGTAAGCAATGATATATACACATATATATATATATATATATATATATATATATATATATATATTTTTTTTTTTTTTAAGATTAAAAAAAATGAGCAAGCAATCAGCCAATTAGGCAAAAGCTACAATGGTTTAATAATTTATTCACACATATATTCAAATACTTTCCTTTTCTTGAATGCAGCAGTTAGATTTGCATGACTGATGGTGGCAAACAAGTGGGTCGGATCAGGTATGAGCGAGTCGAAAAATAATAATGCATAAATTAGTTGGCTCAACTTATATTTAATACGGATAATAAATGGGTAATCGGTACATAATATGAATATTCGTATTATCCATGATTTCTTGATATGATTACTTTTGGGAAAATTACTAATCTACCAAACTTGAGGAACCCCAATTTGAAATTTTATAAATATAAAGGTTAAACTCAATAGTTCTTCATTTTCTAAGCGGATAATATAATTTTTATCATATTTCACCCATTTTTAAAAAAGATCATTATCCAACTTATTTTGTAATGGATAAATTATTTTAACCATTTAGATGTGACCGTAAATATTATAGGACAAATGATCGCTGTCATTGCTAGAGATTATAAGTAGGAACTAGAAAGCAACAGCTAAAGCTTAATTATTACTACTATTTAAGATAAGAATAAGCTATTTTTCTTATATATGTTGCTCATATGCACAAGCAACTAATTCGAAAATGAATAAATTTATATATGTGGACTTGTTTTTTTCTGGTGCTGTTCATGAGCAGTTAAGCTGCAGTTGGAACAGCAGATAGATAATCAAGAAATTCCAAATAGAAAATATGAAAGTGGTGCATAACTTTAATTAATGTGAAGTTGGTATACGAACTAAGTACATTTGTTGGTTTTCTTTAGTTAGATCATACCAAACACAATTTCTGTCCTTTATTTGTTTTTATAGAAAAACATCATGAGATCATCAAACAATTCCAGCTCCATCTTTTGCCAACAATTTTTATATAAATATGAATTCTTTTTTTTAAATGGCCCATGCATTTGATTCACAAAATCTTAGATTAGCAGTAGCGTATATACCAAGAGGAACACTGAATTCTTCTTTTAACAAAAAAGGTTACTGAATGGGAACTTCTTTTCCATCCCAATTTGACCAATGGCTATGGGAATCAAAAGAGGATATAAAAGTATAACCAATATGGAATACATAATATTATCAAAACTGTATCTCAAATTTTGCTTTACAGTGGATAGAAAGTAAATTAAAAGGAAGACACCCCTTTTAATATGACTTCATTTCTTTAAAGGGAAGAATAAAATATACATCTAGAGGACTACCAAGCAACTCCTCGGGAAATATGCCTTTTGAGTTGGAAATCTTAATAGGTTATTTTTAGACTCACAGTTTTAAGTTTAAAAAAAAAATGATCGTTTTATATATAATGTTAAAAAATCTGGCGTTGTATATTAACGGTAACGGCACCGTTAATATACAACGCCAAGTTTTCTGGCATTGAACTTGTCAGACTGGTTCAACGCTATAATTCCTGGCGTTGTACACTTTGTTATTTCTGACCCAATATTGACAATAGTGAACAATAATTGAGACAGTACAACGCCAACTTGTTTGGCGTTGTATATTAAAAAAAAAACCACTTCGGCTCTTCGTTTTCTATATAAAGAGGTTACAATCGTATAGAAATGCATTCAAATTTTTTTAAACTCTTCTTGCTCTATTATTCTTAAATTCTACAGCATTTCTTCATTATGTCTGAAGAGCGTAGGATAAGAGTTTCATAGGGTGGTGAGGTTATGATGGAAAATAACTCCGTCGGCTACAGTTTACCTGCTAAGTGTCATGTTAAATTGCCATTGACAATGGAGTACAATACATTTATATAGTTGTTATGCAAAAAAATGAGTGTGTGAGGAAACGTTCCGTCATACTTAAAGTTACCGGAAGATATCCGTGTTCCGTCACTCCACAAGGGGTTGCTTTTTTACTCGGAGTTTAACATCGACGATGATGAAACTTTGCGTGATTTTTTGAGGACTCCGGACGAATGTTGTGATTTTCTTGTAATCACAATGTTGGAGATGTACGTGAAGGTCGAAGATGTTCAAAAAAATGAGGTTTTGCGAAGTCGAGATAATCCCCAGTCATCAGGTGGTTATTCGGGAACAGTTATTGCCGGACAAGTTCCGAATGAAAGAGTTATCTTTGATTTAAACTTATCGCCGCCTGTGAATGAGCAAGGAGAAAAATTTATACCCTGCTTTCCATAACTCACAAGACGACTGGTAAATTTTAATTTTTATTATGTATATTTTAATTATATTGAATTTATAGTAACACTCGCATATTTAATAGGCCCCACCAGCCAGATATGAATTTTACAAGTGGCCCATCCGGTAGTCATCACCTAATTGATAATGTCCAACATGGAATTTCATCACATTACGACTTGTAAGTGAAGTGGTTTACGTAAATTATGGAAATTATTTATTAGCTTATATTTTTGTTGATTGTGCAGTGAAAACATGCATGTTGAACTGACTCAATTGCCCGAAAATGATGTATTACATCGGGACCTGGCAGGTGCACATAGCGAGGAAGAGAATATTGATTACGACAATAATGCGGATGAATCCGGTGATGAGACACCCTTTGATCGTGAGGATGGTGATGTTGAGGATGATGAGGAAGAACCTGATTTGGAGAGAGACACGCCAAGACGAAGAGTATATGAGTCTGAAGTGTCATTTCATTCAAGAGAGATTCCTTATATTGATAATTTTCCAACCATACCGGATGTGGAAGCTCTCACAAGGGATTTTGGTAAAATCCGGACAACAATGTGGGATGAATCTAGACCAACGGTGCTTGCAAAGGGGATTCTTTTTCTAATAAAGTGCGCCTAACCAGGGCTTGTAAAATGCACAATGTAAAAGACTGTCATAAGATACAGGTAGCGGAGTCAAGTCCAACGGTATACAAGGATATTTGCCGCAGGTAGTTTTGGCCATTTAATTGGATGCTGCATGCGACAAAGAAGAAGACAGGTATGTGGAAAGTGGGTAAATACATTCCCACCCACACATGCGAAATGGACACATTCAACAGGAATCACTTCAACTTAGATATTGACTTGATTTCTCTTGTTCTTATTCCATGTGTTGAACAATCCATAAGGTATAAAATCAAAGAGTGCATTATATCTATCCAGCAGGAATATGGCCATACCATAACTAAAAGAAAGGCATTTCTCGGGCGCAAACGAGCATTTGAAATAGTGTATGGTAATTGGGATAAGTCATTTGCAGATCTGCCTAGGTACATGGCTGCACTGCAGCATTTCAACCCTGAGACGGTTATTGAGTGGGAGCTTGAGCAGAGTGTAGGTAAACCAGAATATATATTCAATTACGTGTTCTGGGCTTTTAAACCAGCAATTGATGGATGTTCGCATTGTCGCCCTATAATATCCATAGACGACACTCATGTTTATGGAAAGTACGATATCAAGCTATTAATAGATGTGGCAGTAGATGCTAATGGACATATATTTCCTCTAGCTTTTGCTATTTGTGCCAATGAAAGTCAAGAGACGTGGACACTATTTTTGAACCACTTGAAAGAGCACATTATGAAACAATGTTCCGATATCTGTCTAATATCGGATCGACACGGTGGTATCTTAAGTTCTGTGGAGAACTTGCCTGCATGGCAAGAACCTTATGCCTATAATCATTACCGTTTTAGGCATTTGAAAGCCAATTTCCAAAAGGCATATCCCAATAAGGATCTGCATGATTTGATATGGATGGCAGCAATAGATCACCAACAACATAAATTCTGGAGGCACATGGAATATATCAGGCAACAAAACAAGGCAGCCTATCGTTGGTTAATGCGACATGACCCTGAAAAGTGGACTTTGCATGCGGATGGTGGCAGACGATGGGGAACTCTGAATACAAATGTGTCAGAGTCTTTCAACGGGTTATTGAAGTGGGCAAGAGGATTGCCTATCACAGCCATGGTGCGGATGTCGTTCAAGCACATGATAGAGAGGTTTGCTGAAAGATCTGCGACTGCAACGTCATTGATGGAAAGTGGTGTTGAATTTACGCCTGTGCCAATGGCGAGATTTGAGAAATATAGACAACGAGCACATTGGCATTCATTTTTGCAGTATGATAATGACAGAAATATTTTTGAAGTGCGCACCGCTGTGAGCACGTGATTTTTGTCTAACATGAATTACTCCCACAAAACCAAAACAAAAATTGTCTATTTTATGGTGTGTATTTTTGTGAATTTTCGTGTTATTTTTGGTAATTGTTTGCATTCGTATATGCGTGATTATATGTGTTTAAATTAAAAAAAATACAAAAATATAAGTCGTGTTTACATTGTTGATCTAACTTTGCAATTAGGAGTAATTAAGTCTATTTTACAAAAATAAAAAATTACAAAAAAAAAATGTATTTAGCATTTAATATCCAAATTGTGTAATTTTACTTTTAGTTAGTGTTTAATTGATTTGTGATAATTATTACTTAGAGTTAATTAACATTTTAAGGATAATTTTGGTCGAGTTTAAATTTGGTTTTGTATTTTTATTTAGGAAAGGAAATTGAAAAAAAATAAGAAGAGAAAAAACTCGGATTTGGGCCAACTCCAATTTAATTCTCCCAAGCCCAAACCAAATTTGCCCCAACCCATCCAAAATCATCCCCTTAAACCTTCCCAATACCCAAGAATCGACCTGGCCCGACCCGGTCAAGACATAACCACCCCCCTTTTTTTTTCTTTCTTTCTTATTTTTCAATTTTGCATCTTTCTCTAACCCTAAAACCCCCTCTTCTCCAAAGACCCCAAGCCGCCCCTCCCCCCATTTTTTCCCTTCATCTGTGTAATAGCCGGCCGCCGCCTCACCCAAACGACCAACAGCCACCCAAACGACCAACGACCACCATCTATGAACCCAGCAACGCTGCCACGCACCACCGTTGCCCACGAGCCGTAGCTGTCACCATTTTCGGTGTGTTCACCAGCGACAGCGTCTCCAAACCAAGCAATTCCCGTCATCTCGAAAACCAGGTCCTGCTACATCATCAAGCGACCGCCCGTCCCAACTAGAAGCATTTGAACCCAAAGATGGAGTTTCAAGAGCCATAAAATAGAATTGTTTTAGCTCGTTTGGAGGTTTTGTGGTTCCAATAGGTTGTAGTCGACTTGTTCTTATTCGAGAACACTCGATTACAGCCTGTTTGGCCTCAAAATGTTCGAGTTATTTGAGACCAAGTCTGCCGAGCTTCCGATCTCTCTATTTCGCGGTAAGTTTTTTTGTTTTTCTGTTCTTCTTTACTCGTTAATCGTCGGTTTAGTTTAATCGTTTTTGTAATTCGTTTATTGTTGATTTTCTTCGGATATTTCCGATTTTTCTATTTTTCCCTCATCTCTTGGGACCTTTTTATTTGGTCGATATATTTACCTTCTGATTCGTTGTTGTAAATGCGTCGTTGTAAATTGAATTCACTTCGATTTTAATATCGTCGGTTGGTTGTTTTACATTTTTTGCTCGTTTGCATGAGAACCTTGGATCACTGATTTGTCGGCTAGATGTTATCAATTATACATGTTATAATCGACTAATTGAATGTCGTCAATTAGTTAATTCGGATGCTCGACTTCTTGAAATCTGTCCGTTAAAGCTATACTCGATAAATTCGTAAGTCGATCATCTGTTATCAATCGTATATATTATGGTCGAATAACAGACATCATTATTTAAATTCGGGAAATTGTTGTTTGAAATCCCGGGCAGTGGGTCATTATTGTTTGAATTGAATCGATTTGATGATTTTTGATTTGTATTGTTTTGTTGATTGATTTTTGATTCTGAGTTAGCTATTGAATTGGTTACAACTGTTGTTCAATAATTAGGGGCTGCTGATAATTTTTAGGGGGTAATTGGCATAAACTTAGGGGTCAACCTAGATAGTATATAATATGGGGATAATAGTGATAATAATAACTTCACTAATCTGATTTTTAAAGAAATGACATTAAATAAGAATAGGATTGATGGTGGGGGAGGGACATGTGACGACCCAAAGGGTCATCACTTGTTTTATTAATCATTCCGAGCTTTTGAGGTCTTGAAAACCTCAATTATAGTTGCCTCGATTTGCGTGCACAGTCCGGGCACAAAGCTGGAAAATTTTTATGTTTTTATGTTGAAATATGTGAAAACGTTGAAGAATTTTGATATTAATATTGATATGGTTGACTTTGGTCAACATTTTTGGTAAACGGACCCGGATCCGTGATTTGACGGTCTCAGAAAATCCGTAGAAAAATATGGAACTTGGGCGTATGCCCGGAATTGAAATCCGAGGTCTAGAACCCCGGTAAAAGAATTTTTCCGTTAAATTGTTTTCTAAAAATGTTTAAGGAAAATGAAACTGAATTTTGATTAAAAAGTACTCTGGTATCGGGCTCGTATTTTGGTTCCGACGCCCGGTATAGGTCATATATATTGGTTAAGCGCTTCCTGTAAAGTTTGGTTGAAAACGGACGTCGTTTGACGTGTTTCGGCCTTAAATTGGAAAGTTTGGAAATTATGAAATTTTAAAGAATTCTTGAGTTTTAAGGCTCAATTCATTGATTTTGATGTTATTTTAGCGATTTGATCGCGCGAGCAAGTTCGTATGATGTTTTTGAGTTAGTGTGCATATTTGGTTTGGAGCCCCGAGGGCTCGGGAGTGTTTCGGAGGTGGTTCGGGGTGTTTTTGGACTTAGAAAACTGGCAGATTTTCTGCAATTTTTACACAGACATTTTACTCTACGCGATCGCGGCCTTGTACACGCGATCGCACCGCCTTGTCAAATTACTCAACGCGATCGCAGCTGTCTGCACGCGATCGCGAAGTTTTCTGTCCTTCTTCAACGCGATCGCAGCCGTCTGCACGCGATCGCGTAGCCTTCCGTTCTCCTTCAACGCGATCGCGACCCTTTTCACGCGATCGCGTAGTACAAATAAGCCACCCCAGCGAAATTCTTCTACGCGATCGCAGCATTGTCCACGCGATCGCGATCGCAGCATTGACCACGCGATCGCGACCCAGTTCACGCGAACGCGTAGAACAAAATCGCTGCCCAGTGAATTTAATCCCAAAACAGAACATAAACGGGATAAAAATCCCATTTCTGTTCAACTCTCTTCTCCACAGCTCCTTGGACGATTTTTGAGCGATTCTTCATCAAACTTCTTGGGTAAGTGATTCTTAACTCGTTTTCTTCATTTTCCATCAATATTATTTGAATTCCTAAGCCTAATTAGGTGTAAATGGGTAGAAAAATTGAGAATTGAGTATAATAAGGGTTTTCAAAGAATTTGCGATCTAGAACTCGTTTGGAGTCGAACTTAAGAACAAATTGTATATTTGAACTCATGGAGGATTGGGTGAACTTATTTTGGTTCGAAACATGAGTTTCGATTATGTGGGCCCGGGTCGATTTTTACTATTCCGGGCAGAATGTTGTAAAAATCATATTTAGCAATATGAACTAGTTTGTTAAGTAGAATTGATGATATGAAATCAATTGTGTATAGATACGGTTGGATTGGAGTCAAATTCGAAAGGAAAAGGCATTGCTACGGATTGAATCGTTCGTGAACTTTCGAGGTAAGTGTTTGTTCTATCCTAGTTTGTAGGAATAGGAATTCAGTTATGAATAAATTGTTGATTAAGAATTATTGGTGTTATGCCGGTAATGAAGATAAATTATTGAAATTATTGTCAATTATTGGTTTAAAACCGGTAATTATAAATATTGTTGATATAGAGATTATTGGTTAATTGCCGGTAATATATATATTTATGAATTGGGATCGTGTGGTACGCCGACCACAAAGTGACTTAAATCTTGGCATTGGCCATAGTTGCGGTAGCCTATTGATATATTTGGGAGCGGGTGGTACGCCTACCACAAGATATAATTATTGATATATTTGGGAGCGGGTGGTACGCCTACCACAAGATATAATTACTATGATAATTGGGAGCGGGTGGTACGCCTACCACAAGATATAATTACAGTGATAGTTGGGAGTGGGTGGTACGCCTACCACGAGACATGAAATGAGAGAGGAATTGAGACATGAAAGTAAGATTTATTCTGTTGATTAGATTATTCTGGATATCGTGAGTTATCGACTGTTATTTCACAGCAGAGTATTTCCTTATAAATGTATTGTATGTATATGTCTATATTGCAACTGTACAGGTTTAGGTGGGTGACTGGCCTTAGCCTTGTCACTAGTTCGCTGGGATAGGCCAGGCACTTACCAGCACATGGGGTCGGTTGTGCTGATACTACACTCTGCGCTCTTTTTGCGCAGATACAGGTTACGGACAGCAGCAGCGGCAGTAGAGACTTGTGGATTTTTCAACTACCGAGACTACGAGGTAGCCTTGCAGGCGTCCGCAGGACCCGTTGTCTCTTCTATCTATGCTTTTCATTCTGTTATCTCATGTAATCGAGATAAACAGCTTGTATTTTCTTTCGGACAATTATGTGTATTATTCTTAGAAGTTCGTGAGTATTGTGACACCAGTCTTGGGTAGTGTATCATGTTTGGGTTTTTCTTTATCATATTTGACTAAGTCTTCCGCTAATTTTGATTATTCCGCTGTAATTTATATGTTTTTAATAAGAAATTGGTAATTAATGGAGATGTAATTAATATTTGGCTTGCCTAGCTTCCATTTAGTAGGCGCCATCATGACCCCGATGGTGGGAAATCCGGGTCGTGACAAGTTGGTATTAGAGCACTAGGTTGCACAGGTCTCACAACTCACGAACAACCTTAGTAGAGTCTGAAGGATCGGTACGGAGACGTCTGTATTTATCCTCCAGAGGCTACAGAGTTAGGAAAATATTCTCTTTATTCTTTCCGGTCGTGCGACTTGATCTTTTGAATGTTAATTGAACTTCTACTCTGTTCTTCCGCAGATGGTAAGGACACGTGCATCCTCATCTACTGACCAGCAGCCCGAGATCCCAGCAGCGGCAGCTCCTGCTAGGGGTAAAGGCCGAGGTCGAGGCCGTCCTATAGGACAAGGTAGGGGCAGAGCTCAGCCCCGAGCAGCATCACGATTGGCAGAACCTCAGGTTCATATCGAGGAGAAAGTTCCAGCCCCAGCAGCTCCGGTAGGCCCAGCTCAGGTCCCAGGAGGAGCTGTGTTTTCATCGGATCTTCAGGATGCTTTGGTCCGTCTAGCAGGTTTTATGGATCATATCACCGGAGCAGGTTTATTACCGGTAGCACCAGCTAGTTCTCAGGCTGGAGGAGGTAATTAGACTCCTGCTACGCACACTCCGGAGCCAGTAATTCCCCAGGCGCAAGATCCTGTGATTCAGCCAGTTGAGGCAGCTCGACCTATTATTACGACTCCGTCTAATGATGGTGAAGCCATGTCTGCTGACGCGTTGTGGAGATTGGATAGGTTTACCAAGCTGTTCACTACCACATTCAGTGGCACTCCTTCAGAGGATCCACAGGATTTCCTATACAACTGCCACGAAGTTCTCCGTACTATGGGTATTGTGGAGACTAATGGTGTGGATTTTGCTACTTTTCGGTTATCCTGGTTCCGCCAAGACTTGGTGGAGAGATTATAGTCTAACCAGGCCAGCGGGATCGTCATCTTTGACTTGGGAGCAGTTTGCAGAATTATTCTTAGAGAAGTTCCTTCCAGCAACTCAGCGGGAGGTTATGCGCAGACAATTTGAGCGTCTTCATCAGGGTTCTATGTCTGTCACACAGTACTAGACTAGGTTCGTGGATGTCACGCCCCAAATCGAGGAACATGACCGGCGCCTGACCGGGTTGCCCCAGTCAAGCGGACCTGGGTGCCTTTCATTCCCACGCGTTACCCCTGTGTTGACTGTTTCTCATTAACCAAATATATTACTAATCATAATTGATTTCACATTAAACAAATAAAATGATACGAGTGATTCATTAACAAGATTTCAATTTTTACAACGCCCGACATAACACAATATATATACATAAGACTGGAGTCCCACAGTTTACATGTCTACAGAGCCTCTAGGATACAAAAGGGAAATACAATACTTGCCGGTAACAAGGCTCCGGCTATACCTTACAAAACCAAAATGAAATCTAAACCGAAGTGGCATGAACCACACAAGGCCCCGAGGAAGAAAGGGGCTCACCAAAAACAGGCAGTGGAGGATGAAAGATACTACTGCCGATGAGCTGAAGTGCCTGCTACTGATCCACCTACAATCATGACACGAATGTAGCGCCCCCGGCAAAAGGGACGTCAGTACACTTGAATTGTACTGGTATGTATGGACAAACTTTGTCCCAAGTAAACTCAAGCCATTTAATTACATCAACAATTAATTAAGCCAACCAACCATGTTTCCACATTTTTCCTCATTTCAAATAATTCTCAACACAAAGAACTTCCTACGATCAACCAATTTAACAATTACCAATCAATCACATAAAGCACAAGTAGTCAAACAAAGGGGCAATCAGTGCCCCACAGGTTGCAAACTCTCCTGTTGTCTCCTTTCACAATTTCACATTATTGATTTATGTATCAATTTTCAATAGCGATTTCGATCGCTTTCCATCCTTATTGCCCCCGACCACCCTTATTACCTCGGCCACCCTTATCACCCCAACCCACACCTTATTTCACCACGTTGCGGCGCGCAACACGACCCCGCCTTACAGGTTGAAAACACAACAATTTCAAACAGCAGATAAGGTACTACACACAATTTCAACAAGTTCAAATAAGTAACTTACACATTGGTTCATGTTCTCAATTTCTTCTCAATTCAATATCACAACCATGTTACAATATTTCAACAATTCAAGTGTTTCATCTCTTTCCACAATAAACCAATTCTCAAGTGTTTCGTTTGTTTTCCACAAGGTGCCATATAGGCCATCATAGTCATTATTCACAATTCTTTTACCAAATTAAACTCTCATTTTACATCACTCATAGCTCGACAACAAACTTTGAATATCCAACAACAACATTAAGAATTTCACACAATTTGTCACTTTAACACAAAACAAACAAACTTCACACATATAGGCGATTTCACAAGAATCAAAATTAGCCATACATACCTGGTGATGATCTTTCTTCCTACTTTATGCTTACCCAAGATATCCTACTCTTGCCAACCTTGTTCTTGAAAACTCTTACTTCTACTCACTTCTTTTTACTAGAAATCAAGTTCAATAATCATGCATGAGTGTAAAAATTCTATTTTTAAAAGCTATTATATGCAAACCTCTCTTTACCCAATTAAAACTGAAAATCAAAGAAAATAGTTAGGGTTTTTACCTTGAAAATATTGGGGAAGTTGAATCCTTGCCCTAGAATCCCTTGGAATTAAGTAGTTGGAACAATCTTTGAAGATGAAGAACTTCTCTCTCTAAAAACCCTCTCTTCTCTCTCTAATTTTGGTGAGATGATATGATAAAATGAAGAAGAAAGGTGTTATATTAAAGAAGAGATCGGGTCAAAATGTTACAAAAATCGGGGCCGGGGTCAATTATGCGGTGCACTATGCGACCGCAGAATCAACATGCGGTCCGCATAGTGACCGCAGAATTGCCCTCAAAGTTATGCAGGTTCTGTTAAGAAATGCGGTCACTATGCGGACCGCATGTTGATTCTGCGGTCGCAAAAGTGCACCGCAGATTTGACATGCGATCGCATATCGACCGCACTTTTGACACGATTTTTGGGCAACTCTCTGGAACGATTTGCGGTCAGAATGCGGTCCGCATGTCAGGTTTGCGGTCGCATTCTTGACCGCATATTTGACATTTTTCTGGAAAATTTTATTCTCTACATTTTTGAAACTTAAATCACTACGCATTCCTAACACATTATTCGGACCATGACACCACAGCTACTAGGTTTTATGCACCAAAAATTTTACGGGGCCTTACATCCTCCCCCCCTTAAGATCATTCGTCCTCGAATGAGGATTTTGAAATAAATGAGTTGGTTTCGAAAGACATGATATGCAACCATCAAAAAAAATTTGACTAACTCTTATATTTTAGAAAAATTTCGCCAGAGTTTCCTTTGTATTATGGACATATCCACCTGTCAGAGGGCCCCCGAAACACATTACCAAACAACAATATACAACTACAACACTTTTCACAACTGGTATACACTTTCTTACCTCAACGAATGCACATATTCTATCATATTATTACAATTGCACATAAACTAGTCACTTCAATGAATTCTTACCTTGTTAAACCAATTTAACACGCGAATATTTATAAGGATTTCATTTATCAAGAAAGGTTCAAGTGACCCAAGGTAACAACACATTTAACTCATTACAAAATGAAGGGGACTTTACTAATACTAAGAGGGAAACAACTTAGACAAGATGACAGTTACTAAGAGTAGGAGGGTCACCTAATTTCTTCTAGGCTTGATCGAACAAATGGGGATACTTTTCTTTCATCTCTTTTTCCGCTTCCCATGTGGCCTCCTCAACTTGTTGACTTCGCCACAATACTTTAACAGAGACAACTTCCTTATTTCTCAACTTACGGACTTGCCTATCAAGAATGGCAACCGGAACTTCTTCATATGACAAATCTTCATTAACCTCTATAGCTTCGACTGGCATGATGGTGGATGGATCTCCAATCACTTTCTTCAACATGGACACATGGAATACCGGATGCACTGATGACATCTCGGGAGGCAACTCTAGCCTATAAGCAACTTGACCAATCCTTTGAACGATCCGATATGGCCCGACATACCTAGGACTCAATTTCCCTTTCTTTCCGAATCGCATGACTCCCTTCATAGGAGATACCCTCAAGAACACCCAATCATCGACTTGAAACTCCAAATCCCTTCGACGAACGTCCGCATAGGACTTTTGACGACTCTGTGCTGTTTTCATTCTCTCCTGAATAACCTTGACCTTTTCCATAGCTTCGTACACCATATCTGGCCCTAGCAATTCCGCTTCACCTACCTCAAACCACCCGATTGGTGATCTACATCTTCTCCCGTACAATGCCTCAAACGGGGCCATCTGAATGCTAGCATGATAGCTGTTATTGTAAGCAAATTCTATCAGGTGGCAAGTGTTCATCCCAATTACCTTTAAAATCTAAGACACAAGCCCGCAACATATCTTCAAGCGTCCGAATGGTCCGCTCGGCCTGTCCATCGGTCTGTGGATGGAAAGCTGTGCTGAGATTCACCTGAGTTCCCAAACCTTGCTGAAACTTCTTCCAAAAGTTAGCTGTGAACCGAGCCCCGCGATCCGAGATAATAGAAAGTGGAGTGCCATGAAGTCTTACTATCTCCTTGATGTACAATCTTGCATATTGCTCCGCATTATCAGTGGACTTGACAGGCAGGAAGTGGGCTGATTTGGTGAGTCGATCTACTATCACCCATATTGAATCGAACTTACGCTGAGTGCGAGGTAACCCCACCACGAAATCCATATTGATCATTTCCCATTTCCACCTTGGTATTTCTATAAGCTGAGTTAATCCACCAGGCCGTTGATGCTCGGCCTTCACTTGTTGGCAGTTCGGACATTTAGCTACAAAGCCTGCCACATCCCTTTTCATATCGTTCCACCAATAAATCTCCTTGAGATCGTGATACATTTTCGTTGAACCAGGGTGCACAGAATACCTGGAAGTATGAGCCTCTGCCATCACTCTTTCCCGAAGCTCGTCCACATCCGGAACACATAGCCTATCTTGACACCGCAATACACCATCTTCGCTGCCGAGTACAAATGCTGAGGTCTTGTCATTCATGACTGCTTCCTTCACCCGAACCAATGCTGGATCCATGAACTGTTTTTCCTTGATTTCCGCGACCAATGATGATTCTGCTCCATTATGCACCAAGATATCCCCCTCGTCTGACGCCGAGATACGAACCCCCAAACTGGCTAATTGGTAAACCTCTCGAGCCAGGGGTCTCTGATCCACACCCAAATGAGCGAAACTACCCATGGATTTCCGACTAAGAGCGTCAGCTACCACATTTGCCTTCCCTGGATGGTACAATATGTCTATATCATAGTCCTTAAGTAGTTCTAACCACCGCCGCTGTCTCAGATTCAGCTCTTTCTGCTTGAACAAATATTGGAGGCTCTTGTGGTCCGAAAACACATCTACATGAACCCCATAAAGATAGTGTCGCCATATTTTCAAGGCAAACACAACAGCTGCAAGTTCCAAATCATGCGTCGGATAATTCTTCTCGTGATTCTTGAGTTGCCTGGAAGCATAAGCTATAACCTTTCCGTGCTGCATCAATACACATCCCAAACCAACTCTGGAGGCATCACAATAGACTACAAATCCCTCTGTGCCTTCTGGCAAGGCCAATACTGGTGCCGAGGTCAATCTTGACTTCAGTTCTTGGAAACTTTTCTCACATGCTTCGGACCACTAGGACACTTTAAAACCTTAAGCTCTGATACCAAGTTTGTCACGCCCCAAATCGAGGGACATGACCGGCGCCTGACCGGGTTGCCCCAGCCAAGCGGACCTGGGTGCCTTTCATTCCCACGCGTTACCCCTGTGATGACTGTTTCTCATTAACCAAATATATTACTAATCATAATTGATTTCACATTAAACAAATAAGACGATACGAGTGATTCATTAACAAGATTTCAATTTTTACAACGCCCGACATAACACAATATATATACATAAGACTGGAGTCCCACAGTTTACATGTCTACAGAGCCTCTAGGATACAAAAGGGAAATACAATACTTGCCGGTAACAAGGCTCCGGCTATACCTTTCAAAACCAAAATGAAATCTAAACCGAAGTGGCAAGAACCACACAAGGCCCCGAGGAAGAAAGGGGCTCACCAAGACGGGCAGTGGAAGGAGAAGGATACTACTGCCGATGAGCTGAAGTGCCTGCTACTGATCCACCTACAATCATGACACGAATGTAGCGCCCCGGCAAAAGGGACGTCAGTACACTTAAATTGTACTGGTATGTATGGACAAACTTTGTCCCAAGTAAACTCAAGCCATTAAATTACATCAACAATTAATTAAGCCAGCCAACCATATTTCCACATTTTCCTTATTTCAAATAATTCTCAACACAAAGCACTTTCTACAATCAACCAATTTAACAATAACCAATCAATCACATAAAGCACAAGTAGTCAAACAAAGGGGCAATCAGTGCCCCACAGGTTGCAAACTCTCCTGCTGTCTCCTTTCACAATTTCACATTATTGATTTATGTATCAATTTTCAATAGCGATTTCGATCGCTTTCCATCCTTATTGCCCCCGACCACCCTTATTACCTCGGCCACCCTTATCACCCCAACCCACACCTTATTTCACCACGTTGCGGCGCGCAACACGACCCCGCCTTACAGTTGAAAACACAACAATTTCAAACAACAGATAAGGTACTACACACAATTTCAACAAGTTCAAATAGCAACTTACACATTGGTTCATGTTCTCAATTTTTTCCCAATTCAATATCACAACCATGTTACAATATTTCCACAATTCAAGTGCTTCATCTATTTCCACAATAAACCAATTCTCAAGTGTTTCGTTTGTTTTCCACAAGGTGCCATATAGGCCATCATAGTCATTATTCACAATTCTTTTGCCAATTTAAACTCTCATTTTACATCACTCATAGCCCAACAACAAACTTTGAATATCCAACAACAACATCAAGAATTTCACACAATTTGTCAATTTAACACGAAACAAACAAACTTCACACATATAGGCGATTTCACAAGAATCAAAATTAGCCATACATACCTGGTGATGATGTTTTTCCTCCTACTTTATGCTTACCCAAGATATCCTACTCTTGCCAACCTTGTTCTTGAAGACTCTTACTTCTACTCACTTCTATTTACTAGAAATCAAGTTCAATAATCATGCATGAGTGTAAAAATTCTATTTTCAAAAGCTATTATATGCAAACCTCTCTTTACCCAATTAAAACTGAAAATCAAAGAAAATAGTTAGGGTTTTTACCTTGAAAATATTGGGGAAGTTGAATCCTTGCCCTAGAATCCCTTGGAATTAAGTAGATGGAACAATCTTTGAAGATGAAGAACTTCTCTCTCTAAAAACCCTCTCTTCTCTCTCTAATTTTTGGTGAGATGATATGATAAAATGAAGAAGAAAGGTGTTATATTAAAGAAGAGATCGGGTCAAAATGTTACAAAAATCTGGGCCGGGGTCAAATATGCGATCACTATGCGACCGCAGAATCCACATGCGGTCCGCAAAGTGACCGCAAAAATGGCCTCAAAGTTATGCAGGTTCTGTTAAGGAATGCGGTCACTATGCGGACCGCATGTTGATTCTGCGGTCGCAAAAGTGCACCGCAGATTTGACATGCGATCGCATATCGACCGCACTTTTGACACGATTTTGGGCAACTCTCTGGAACGATTTGCGGTCAGAATGCGGTCCGCATGTCAGGTTTGCGGTCGCATTCTTGACCGCACATTTGACATTTTTCTGGAAAATTTTATTCTCTACATTTTTGAAACTTAAATCACTACCAAGGGTCCGAACCGCGGCGAGCAAGCTCGCCGCGAAGAATTCTACGCATTCCTAACACATCATTCGGACCATGACACCACATCTACTAGGTTTCATGCACAAAAATTTTACGGGGCCTTACATCCTCCCCCCTTAAGATCATTCGTCCTCGAATGAGGATTTTTGAAATAAATGAGTTGGTTTTGAAAGACATGATATGCAACCATCAAAATTTTGACTAACTCTTATATTTTAGAAAAATTTCGCCGGAGTTTCCTTTGTATTATGGGCATATCCACCTGTCAGAGGGCCCCCGAAACACATTACCAAACAACAATATACAACTACAACACTTTTCACAACTCGTATACACTTTCTTACCTCAACGAATGCACATATTCTATCACATTATTACAATTGCACATAAACTAGTCACTTCAATGAATTCTTACCTTATTTAACCATTTTAACACACCATGTACACTTAACAAACCATTACCAATCTACACTTACTATTAGTTGTTTATTAAACACGTAAATCTTTATAAGGCTCTCATTTATCAAGAAAGGCTCAAATGACCCAAACGTGACAACACATTAAATTCATTACAAAATGAAGGAGACTTTACTAACACTAAGAGGGAAACAACTTAGGCAAGATGACAGTTACTAGGAGTAGGAGGGTCACCTAATTTCTTCTAGGCTTGATCAAACAAATGGGGGTACTTTTCCTTCATCTCTTTTTTCGCTTCCCATGTGGCCTCCTCAACTTGTTGACTTCGCCACAATACTTTAACAGAGGCAACTTCCTTATTTCTCAACTTACGGACTTGCCTATCAAGAATGGCAACTGGAACTTCTTCATATGACAAATCTTCATTAACCTCTATAGCTTCGACCGGCATGATGGTGGATGGATCTCCAATCACTTTCTTCAACATGGACACATGGAATACCGGATGCACTGATGACATCTCAGGAGGCAACTCTAGCCTATAAGCAACTTGACCAATCCTTTGAACGATCCGATATGGCCCGACATACCTAGGACTCAATTTCCTTTCTTTCCGAATCGCATGACTCCCTTCATAGGAGATACCCTCAAGAACACCCAATCATCGACTTGAAACTCCAAATCCTTTCGGCGAACGTCTGCATAGGACTTTTGACGACTCTGTGCTGTTTTCATTCTCTCCTGAATAACCTTAACTTTTTCCATAGCTTCGTACACCATATCCGGCCCTAGCAATTCCGCTTCACCTACCTCAAACCACCCGATTGGCGATCTACATCTTCTCCCGTACAATGCCTCAAACGGGGCCATTTGAATGCTAGCATGATAGCCGTTATTGTAAGCAAATTCTATCAGTGGCAAGTGTTCATCCCAATTACCTTTAAAATCTAAGACACAAGCCCGCAACATATCTTCAAGCGTCCGAATGGTCCGCTCGGCCTGTCCATCGGTCTGTGGATGGAAAGCTGTGCTGAGATTCACCTGAGTTCCCAAACCTTGCTGAAACTTCTTCCAAAAGTTAGCGGTGAACTGAGCCCCGCGATCTGAGATGATAGAAAGTGGAGTGCCATGAAGCCTTACTATCTCTTTGATGTACAATCTTGCATATTGCTCCGCAATATCAGTGGACTTGACAGGCAGGAAGTGAGCTGATTTGGTGAGTCGATCTACTATCACCCATACTGAATCGAACTTACGCTGAGTGCGAGGTAACCCTACCACGAAATCCATATTGATTCATCTCCCATTTCCACCTTGGTATTTCTATAAGCTGAGTTAATCCACCGGGTCGTTGATGCTCGGCCTTCACTTGTTGACAGTTCGGACATTTAGCTACAAAGCCTGCCACATCCCCTTTCATACCGTTCCACCAATAAATCTCCTTGAGATCGTGATACATTTTCGTTGAACCAGGGTGCACAGAATACCCGGAAGTATGAGCCTCTGCCATCACTCTTTCCCGAAGCTCGTCCACATCCGGAACACATAGTCTATCTTGACACCGCAATACACCATCTTCGCTGATGAGTACAAATGCTGAGGTCTTGTTATTCATGACTGCTTCCTTCACCCGAACCAATACTGGATCCATGAACTGTTTTTCCTTGATTTCCGCGACCAACGATGACTCTGCTCCATTATGCACCAAGATATCCCCCTCATCTGACGCCGAGATACGAACCCCCAAACTGGCTAATTGGTAAACCTCTCGAGCCAGGTGTCTCCGATCTACACCCAAATGAGCCAAACTACCCATGGATTTCCGACTAAGAGCGTCAGCTACCACATTTGCCTTCCCTGGATGGTACAATATGTCCATATCATAGTCCTCGAGTAATTCTAACCACCGCCGCTGTCTCAGATTTAGCTCCTTCTGCTTGAACAAATACTGGAGGCTCTTGTGGTCTGAAAACACATCTACATGAACCCCATAAAGATAGTGTCGCCATATTTTCAAGGCAAACACAATAGCTGCAAGTTCCAAATCATGCGTCGGATAATTCTTCTCATGGTTCTTGAGTTGTCCTGGAAGCATAAGCTATAACCTTTCCGTGCTGCATCAATACACATCCCAAACCGACTCTGGAGGCATCACAATAGACTACAAATCCCTCTGTGCCTTCTGGCAAGGCCAATACCGGTGCCGAGGTCAATCTTGACTTCAATTCTTGGAAACTTTTCTCACAAGCATCGGACCACTGGAACTTCACTGCCTTCTGCGTCAGTTTTGTCAATGGGGAAGCGAGGGTTGAGAATCCCTCTACAAATCTCCGATAGTACCCTGCCAAACCCAAGAAGCTACGAATCTCTGTCGGGTTAGTGGGTCTAGGCCAATCTTTCACCGCCGCAATCTTCTGAGGATCCACCATAATTCCCTCACTGGAAATAACATGCCCTAGAAAAGCTACGGACTTCAACCAAAACTCACATTTTGAGAACTTGGCATACAATTGATGCTGAAGAAGGGTCTGCAATGCTGCTCTGAGGTGAACGGCATGATCTTCCCCGCTCCGAGAGTAGATGAGAATATCGTCAATGAATACAATCACAAAGGAATCTAGGAATGGCTTGAAAACCCGATTCATAAGGTCCATGAAAGCTGCCGGGGCATTGGTTAGCCCAAAAGACATGACCAAAAACTCGAAGTGACCATAACGAGTTCTGAAGGCGGTCTTAGGAATATCCTCCTCCCTGATTTTTAACTGGTGGTACCCAGACCGTAAATCAATCTTTGAGAAGAACTTCGCTCCTTGCAATTGGTCAAACAGATCATCCACTCGAGGCAATGGATATTTATTCTTGATGGTGACTTTGTTGAGCTGCCGATAATCAATACACATTCGAAGTGACCCATCCTTCTTTCTTCTGACAAAGAGAACCGGAGCACCCCATGGCGACACACTCGGTCGTATGAACCCTTTCTCTAATAAATCCCTCAACCGCTCCTTTAACTCCCTTAACTCTGCTGGCGCCATTCTGTAAGGTGGAATGGATATTGGCTGAGTATCTGGCAATACATCAATTCCGAAATCAATCTCCCTATCCGGCGGGATGCCCGGAAGCTCATCTGGAAACACTTCAGGAAATTCATTCACAATTGGCACGGACTCGAGGATAGGCACATATGAGGTGGTGTCCGTTACCCGAACCAGGTGATAGATACACCCCTTCTTAATCATCTTCGAAGCCTTAAGGTAGGAAATAAACCTACCCCTTGGCACTACACCATTTCCTTTCCATTCAATGACTGGCTCGTTAGGGAACTCGAGCCTCATAACTCTCGTTCGACAGTCAAGTTTGGCAAAGCACGAATAGAGCCAATCCATCCCCATAATTACATCAAAATCTACCATCCCAAGATCAATAAGATCGGCTGTGGTATCACGACCACCCACCGTAACAACACAATTCCTATAGACTCGTGAGGCCGTAATAGAATCACCAATAGGTGTCGACACGGAGAACGGCTCATGAAGCTGTTCGGGTTCTATCCCAAAACTTGAAGCAATGAATGGAGTAACATAAGACAAGGAGGACCCTGGATCAATAAGGGCATAGCAATCAATAGTCTGAACAGACATGATACCTGTAACAACATCTGGAGAAGCCTCGGCATTTTGGCGGCCACTCAATGCATAGAATCGGCTAGGTCCACCCCTACCCCGAGCTCCACCCCTAGCTGCACCACGCCCTGCTGCTGCTGGAGTACGCGCTGATGATGTAGCAGCTGAAGAACCGGATGACCTGAGCAGATCCCCTACCTATACCCTGACGGGGTGCACGGCAGTCCCGCTGAATGTGACCTCTCACCCCGCACCCGAAGCACACTGGAAGGTCAAGGTAGCAAGTTTCCGTATGAAATCTCCCACACTTGGGGCATGTAGGTCTCCCCTGCTGCTGGGATCTCACCCCAGGATGACCAGACTGACGAGACCTCCTGCTGTCCGAACCAGGTCTCGAGTAACTGCCCTGCTGATGACTGTGCACGGATGGCGGTGCACTCGCGGAGGACCGAGCATATGACTGGGATGGCCCTGATGACCCCTTCCCTGGAAGTGATCTCCCTGAACGACCCATTGACCGGGCCCTGTTGCTACTTTCTCTTTCTGCACGAATCTTCAATTTCCTGGCCTCTGTGGCCTGAGCAAACCCCACAATCCTCCCATAGTTCATGTCTGAGTGCAAAGCTGCTGTGGCGGCCTCATTCACCACCAAAGGGCTAAGGCCCTGAACAAACCGTCGAACCCGGGCATCCATGGTCGACACTAAATGAGGAGCATATTTGGACAACCTTACGAACTCCATGTGATACTCCCAAACACTCATACTGCCCTGCTTGAGGACCTCGAACTCAGTGGCATGGGCTGCCATTGCCTCAGCAGGTAAGAAGTGGTCCATAAATGCATCCACGAACTCATCCCATCCGGCCGGAGGGCTCCCTTCCTCACGGGAATCCTCCCACATTTCGAACCATGAACGTGCCGCTCCCTTCAGCCTGTAAGAGGCCAACTCTACCCCCTCTATATCTGTAGCCTTCATCACTCTGAGGGTCTTGTATATCTCATCAAGGAATTCCTGTGGGTCAGCCTCTGGATCGGTACCTGAAAATTCTGGAGGGGCCAATCGCAAGAATTGATGGACTCTGGAGCCAAAAGAATCTCCCTGTCCGCTGGAGGATGCAGGGGCATCATGGGATCTCTGGGCCTGGGCAGCCACTAATTGTGTTAACATATGGATGGCTCCCCTAAGTTCTTCATTAGAGATACCGGAGCCCGAAGCGGGAACTGTATCTGAGTCAGGAACACTGGCAGGAGGAATGGTGGCATCCTCTGCCGCAGCTGGAATAGGGACACTTGGGTTTTGAACAGATGGGCCAGGCAAATTCGGGACTGGTGGGTCATTCTCTCCCACGGCATCGGGTACATGATTAACAGCTGCACTTGGATCGGCATTGGCCCTAAGGCCGAGTCTAGCCTTCTTCTTAGGTGCCATATTCTGAAAATTTGGGAACAAGGCACGAATTAGACACAGATATCTCCACATTGCACTTTACCGCAGGATATAGATTATCAAAGAAGTAGGTAAATTCCTAAATGCCCGTGTAGCCCCCTACTTATATGATGTGGTCGACAACACACCTATAAGAAGTGCACTACTAGACACGGCTCCGAGACATCCTAGGACACTTTAAAACCTTAAGCTCTGATACCAAGTTTGTCACGCCCCAAATCGAGGGACATGACCGGCGCCTGACCGGGTTGCCCCAGTCAAGCGGACCTGGGTGCCTTTCATTCCCACGCGTTACCCCTGTGATGACTGTTTCTCATTAACCAAATATATTACTAATCATAATTGATTTCACATTAAACAAATAAGACGATACGAGTGATTCATTAACAAGATTTCAATTTTTACAACGCCCGACATAACACAATATATATACATAAGACTGGAGTCCCACAGTTTACATGTCTACCGAGCCTCTAGGATACAAAAGGGAAATACAATACTTGCCGGTAACAAGGCTCCGGCTATACCTTTCAAAACCAAAATGAAATCCAAACCGAAGTGGCAAGAACCACACAAGGCCCCGAGGAAGAAAGGGGCTCACCAAAACGGGCAGTGGAAGGAGAAGGATACTACTGCCGATGAGCTGAAGTGCCTGCTACTGATCCACCTACAATCATGACACGAATGTAGCGCCCCGGCAAAAGGGACGTCAGTACACTTAAATTGTACTGGTATGTATGGACAAACTTTGTCCCAAGTAAACTCAAGCCATTAAATTACATCAACAATTAATTAAGCCAGCCAACCATGTTTCCACATTTTCCTTATTTCAAATAATTCTCAACACAAAGCACTTTCTACAATCAACCAATTTAACAATAACCAATCAATCACATAAAGCACAAGTAGTCAAACAAAGGGGCAATCAGTGCCCCACAGGTTGCAAACTCTCCTGCTGTCTCCTTTCACAATTTCACATTATTGATTTATGTATCAATTTTCAATAGCGATTTCGATCGCTTTCCATCCTTATTGCCCCCGACCACCCTTATTACCTCGGCCACCCTTATCACCCCAACCCACACCTTATTTCACCACGTTGCGGCGCGCAACACGACCCCGCCTTACAGCTGAAAACACAACAATTTCAAACAGCAGATAAGGTACTACACACAATTTCAACAAGTTCAAATAAGCAACTTACACATTGGTTCATGTTCTCAATTTTTTTCCCAATTCAATATCACAACCATGTTACAATATTTCCACAATTCAAGTGCTTCATCTATTTCCACAATAAACCAATTCTCAAGTGTTTCGTTTGTTTTCCACAAGGTGCCATATAGGCCATCATAGTCATTATTCACAATTCTTTTGCCAATTTAAACTCTCATTTTACATCACTCATAGCCCAACAACAAACTTTGAATATCCAACAACAACATCAAGAATTTCACACAATTTGTCAATTTAACACGAAACAAACAAACTTCACACATATAGGCGATTTCACAAGAATCAAAATTAGCCATACATACCTGGTGATGATGAGTTTTCTTCCTACTTTATGCTTACCCAAGATATCCTACTCTTGCCAACCTTGTTCTTGAAGACTCTTACTTCTACTCACTTCTATTTACTAGAAATCAAGTTCAATAATCATGCATGAGTGTAAAAATTCTATTTTCAAAAGCTATTATATGCAAACCTCTCTTTACCCAATTAAAACTGAAAATCAAAGAAAATAGTTAGGGTTTTTACCTTGAAAATATTGGGGAAGTTGAATCCTTGCCCTAGAATCCCTTGGAATTAAGTAGATGGAACAATCTTTGAAGATGAAGAACTTCTCTCTCTAAAAACCCTCTCTTCTCTCTCTAATTTTTGGTGAGATGATATGATAAAATGAAGAAGAAAGGTGTTATATTAAAGAAGAGATCGGGTCAAAATGTTACAAAAATCTGGGCCGGGGTCAATTATGCGGTGCACTATGCGACCGCAGAATCAACATGCGGTCCGCATAGTGACCGCAGAATTGCCCCAAATTTTACACAGGTTCTGTTAAGAAATGCGGTCACTATGCGGACCGCATGTTGATTCTGCGGTCGCAAAAGTGCACCGCAGATTTGACATGCGATCGCATATCGACCGCACTTCTGACACGATTTTGGGCAACTCTCTGGAACGATTTGCGGTCAGAATGCGGTCCGCATGTTCAGGTTTGCGGTCGCATTCTTGACCGCATATTTGACATTTTTCGGAAAAATTTTATTCTCTACATTTTTGAAACTTAAATCACTACCAAGGGTCCGAACCGCGGCGAGCAAGCTCGCCGCGAAGAATTCTACGCATTCCTAACACATCATTCGGACCATGACACCACATCTACTAGGTTTCATGCACAAAAATTTTACGGGGCCTTACATCCTCCCCCCTTAAGATCATTCGTCCTCGAATGAGGATTTTTGAAATAAATGAGTTGGTTTTGAAAGACATGATATGCAACCATCAAAATTTTGACTAACTCTTATATTTTAGAAAAATTTCGCCGGAGTTTCCTTTGTATTATGGACATATCCACCTGTCAGAGGGCCCCCGAAACACATTACCAAACAACAATATACAACTACAACACTTTTCACAACTCGTATACACTTTCTTACCTCAACGAATGCACATATTCTATCACATTATTACAATTGCACATAAACTAGTCACTTCAATGAATTCTTACCTTATTTAACCATTTTAACACACCATGTACACTTAACAAACCATTACCAATCTACACTTACTATTAGTTGTTTATTAAACACGTAAATCTTTATAAGGCTCTCATTTATCAAGAAAGGCTCAAATGACCCAAACGTGACAACACATTAAATTCATTACAAAATGAAGGAGACTTTACTAACACTAAGAGGGAAACAACTTAGGCAAGATGACAGTTACTAGGAGTAGGAGGGTCACCTAATTTCTCCTAGGCTTGATCAAACAAATGGGGGTACTTTTCCTTCATCTCTTTTTTCGCTTCCCATGTGGCCTCCTCAACTTGTTGACTTCGCCACAATACTTTAACAGAGGCAACTTCCTTATTTCTCAACTTACGGACTTGCCTATCAAGAATGGCAACCGGAACTTCTTCATATGACAAATCTTCATTAACCTCTATAGCTTCGACTGGCATGATGGTGGATGGATCTCCAATCACTTTCTTCAACATGGACACATGGAATACCGGATGCACTGATGACATCTCATGAGGCAACTCTAGCCTATAAGCAACTTGACCAATCCTTTGAACGATCCGATATGGCCCGACATACCTAGGACTCAATTTCCCTTTCTTTCCGAATCGCATGACTCCCTTCATAGGAGATACCCTCAAGAACACCCAATCATCGACTTGAAACTCCAAATCCCTTCGACGAACGTCCGCATAGGACTTTTGACGACTCTGTGCTGTTTTCATTCTCTCCTGAATAACCTTAACTTTTTCCATAGCTTCGTACACCATATCCGGCCCTAGCAATTCCGCTTCACCTACCTCAAACCACCCGATTGGCGATCTACATCTTCTCCCGTACAATGCCTCAAACGGGGCCATTTGAATGCTAGCATGATAGCCGTTATTGTAAGCAAATTCTATCAGTGGCAAGTGTTCATCCCAATTACCTTTAAAATCTAAGACACAAGCCCGCAACATATCTTCAAGCGTCTGAATGGTCCGCTCGGCCTGTCCATCGGTCTGTGGATGGAAAGCTGTGCTGAGATTCACCCGAGTTCCCAAACCTTGCTGAAACTTCTTCCAAAAGTTAGCGGTGAACTGAGCCCCGCGATCTGAGATGATAGAAAGTGGAGTGCCATGAAGCCTTACTATCTCTTTGATGTACAATCTTGCATATTGCTCCGCAATATCAGTGGACTTGACAGGCAGGAAGTGAGCTGATTTGGTGAGTCGATCTACTATCACCCATACTGAATCGAACTTACGCTGAGTGCGAGGTAACCCCACCACGAAATCCATATTGATTATCTCCCATTTCCACCTTGGTATTTCTATAAGGCCGAGTTAATCCACCGGGTCGTTGATGCTCGGCCTTCACTTGTTGACAGTTCGGACATTTAGCTACAAAGCCTCTGCCACATCCCCTTTCATACCGTTCCACCAATAAATCTCCTTGAGATCGTGATACATTTTCGTTGAACCAGGGTGCACGGAATACCTGGAAGTATGAGCCTCTCTGCCATCACTCTTTCCCGAAGCTCGTCTACATCCGGAACACATAGCCTATCTTGACACCGCAATACACCATCTTCGCCGCCGAGTACAAATGCCGAGGTCTTGTCATTCAGGATCGCTTCCTTCACCCGAACCAATGCTCGATCCATGAATCGTTTTTCCTTGATTTCCGCGACCAATGACGATTCTTGCTTCATTATGCACCAAGATATCCCCCTCGCCCGACGCCGAGATACGAACCCCCAAACTCGGCTAATTGGTAAACCTCTCGAGCCAGGTGTCTCTCGATCTACACCCAAATGAGCCAAACTACCCATGGATTTCCGACTAAGAGCGTCAGCTACCACATTTGCTTTCCCCGGATGGTACAATATGTCCATATCATAGTCCTTGAGTAGTTCTAACCACCGCCGCCGTCTCAGATTCAGCTCTTTCTGCTTGAACAAATACTGGAGGCTCTTGTGGTCTGAAAACACATCTACATGAACCCCATAAAGGTAGTGTCGCCATATTTTCAAGGCAAACACAACAAGCTGCAAGTTCCAAATCATGCGTCGGATAATTCTTCTCATGGTTCTTGAGTTGTCTGGAAGCATAAGCTATAACCTTTCCGTGCTGCATCAATACACATCCCAAACCGACTCTGGAGGCATCACAATAGACTACAAATCCCTCTGTGCCTTCTGGCAAGGCCAATACCGGTGCCGAGGTCAATCTTGACTTCAATTCTTGGAAACTTTTCTCACAAGCATCGGACCACTGGAACTTCACTGCCTTCTGCGTCAGTTTTGTCAATGGGGAAGCGAGGGTTGAGAATCCTTCTACAAATCTCCGATAGTACCCTGCCAAACCCAAGAAGCTACGAATCTCTGTCGGGTTCGTGGGTCTAGGCCAATCTTTCACCGCCGCAATCTTCTGAAGAAGGGTCTGCAATGCTGCTCTGAGGTGAACGGCATGATCTTCCCTGCTCCGAGAGTAGATGAGAATATCATCAATGAATACAATCACAAAGGAATCTAGGAATGGCTTGAAAACCCGATTCATAAGGTCCATGAAAGCTGCAGGGGCATTGGTTAGCCCAAAAGACATGACCAAAAACTCGAAGTGACCATAACGAGTTCTGAACGCGGTCTTAGGAATATCCTGCTCCCTGATTTTTAACTGGTGGTACCCAGACCGTAAATCAATCTTTGAGAAGAACTTCGCTCCCCTGCAATTGGTCAAACAGATCATCCACTCGAGGCAAAGGATATTTATTCTTGATGGTGACTTTGTTGAGCCGCCGATAATCAATACACATTCGAAGTGACCCATCCTTCTTTCTGACAAAGAGAACCGGAGCACCCCATGGCGACACACTCGGTCGTATGAACCCTTTCTCTAATAAATCCCTCAACTCCTCCTTTAACTCCCTTAACTCTGCTGGCGCCATTCTGTAAGGTGGAATGGATATTGGCTGAGTATCTGGCAATACATCAATTCCGAAATCAATCTCCCTATCCGGCGGGATGCCCGGAAGCTCATCTGGAAACACTTCAGGAAATTCATTCACAATTGGCACGGACTCGAGGGTAGGCACATCTGAGGTGGTGTCCGTTACCCGAACCAGGTGATAAATACACCCCTTCTTAATCATCTTCGAAGCCTTAAGGTAGGAAATAAACCTACCCCTTGGCACTACACCATTTCCTCTCCATTCAATAATTGGCTCGTTAGGGAACTCGAGCCTCATAACTCTCGTTCGACAGTCAAGTTTGGCAAAGCACGAATAGAGCCAATCCATCCCCATAAACCAAAGGAATCTCCATGTCCGCTGGAGGATGCAGGGGCATCATGGGATCTCTGGGCCTGGGCAGCCACTAATTGTGTTAACATATGGATGGCTCCCCTAAGTTCTTCATTAGAGATACCGGAGCCCGAAGCGGGAACTGTATCTGAGTCAGGAACACTGGCAGGAGGAATGGTGGCATCCTCTGCCGCAGCTGGAATAGGGACACTTGGGTTTTGAACAGATGGGCCAGGCAAATTCGGGACCGGTGGGTCATTCTCTCCCACGGCATCGGGTACATGATTAACAGTTGCACTTGGGCCGGCATTGGCCTTAAGGCCGAGTCTAGCCTTCTTCTTAGGTGCCATATTCTGAAAATTTGGGAACAAGGCGCGAATTAGACACAGATATCTCCATATTGCACTTTACCGCACGATATAGATTAACAAAGAAGTAGGTAAATTCCTAAATGCCCGTGTAGCCCCCTACTTATATGATGTGGTCGACAACACACCTATAAGAAGGGCACTACTAGACACGGCTCCGAGACATCCTAGGACACTTTAAAACCTTAAGCTCGGATACCAAGTTTGTCACGCCCCAAATCGAGGAACATGACCGGCGCCTGACCGGGTTGCCCCAGTCAAGCGGACCTGGGTGCCTTTCATTCCCACGCGTTACCCCTGTGATGACCGTTTCTCATTAACCAAATATATTACTAATCATAATTGATTTCACATTAAACAAATAAAATGATACGAGTGATTCATTAACAAGATTTCAATTTTTACAACGCCCGACATAACACAATATATATACATAAGACTGGAGTCCCACAGTTTACATGTCTACAGAGCCTCTAGGATACAAAAGGGAAATACAATACTTGCCGGTAACAAGGCTCCGGCTATACCTTACAAAACCAAAAAATGAAATTCAAACAGAAGTGGCATGAACCACACAAGGCCCCGAGGAAGAAAGGGGCTCACCAAAAACAGGCAGTGGAGGATGAAAGATACTACTGCCGATGAGCTGAAGTGCCTGCTACTGATCCACCTACAATCATGACACGAATGTAGCGCCCCGGCAAAAGGGACGTCAGTACACTTGAATTGTACTGGTATGTATGGACAAACTTTGTCCCAAGTAAACTCAAGCCATTTAATTACATCAACAATTAATTAAGCCAACCAACCATGTTTCCACATTTTTCCTCATTTCAAATAATTCTCAACACAAAGCACTTCCTACGATCAACCAATTTAACAATTACCAATCAATCACATAAAGCACAAGTAGTCAAACAAAGGGGCAATCAGTGCCCCACAGGTTGCAAACTCTCCTGCTGTCTCCTTTCACAATTTCACATTATTGATTTATGTATCAATTTTCAATAGCGATTTCGATCGCTTTCCATCCTTATTGCCCCCGACCACCCTTATTACCTCGGCCACCCTTATCACCCCAACCCACACCTTATTTCACCACGTTGCGGCGCGCAACACGACCCCGCCTTACAGCTGAAAACACAACAATTTCAAACAGCAGATAAGGTACTACACACAATTTCAACAAGTTCAAATAAGTAACTTACACATTGGTTCATGTTCTCAATTTCTTCTCAATTCAATATCACAACCATGTTACAATATTTCAACAATTCAAGTGTTTCATCTCTTTCCACAATAAACCAATTCTCAAGTGTTTCGTTTGTTTTCCACAAGGTGCCATATAGGCCATCATAGTCATTATTCGCAATTCTTTTACCAAATTAAACTCTCATTTTACATCACTCATAGCTCGACAACAAACTTTGAATATCCAACAACAACATTAAGAATTTCACACAATTTGTCACTTTAACACAAAACAAACAAACTTCACACATATAGGCGATTTCACAAGAATCAAAATTAGCCATACATACCTGGTGATGATCTTTCTTCCTACTTTATGCTTACCCAAGATATCCTACTCTTGCCAACCTTGTTCTTGAAAACTCTTACTCTACTCACTTCTTTTTACTAGAAATCAAGTTCAATAATCATGCATGAGTGTAAAAATTCTATTTTTAAAAGCTATTATATGCAAACCTCTCTTTACCCAATTAAAACTGAAAATCAAAGAAAATAGTTAGGGTTTTTACCTTGAAAATATTGGGGAAGTTGAATCCTTGCCCTAGAATCCCTTGGAATTAAGTAGTTGGAACAATCTTTGAAGATGAAGAACTTCTCTCTCTAAAAACCCTCTCTTCTCTCTCTAATTTTGGTGAGATGATATGATAAAATGAAGAAGAAAGGTGTTATATTAAAGAAGAGATCGGGTCAAAATGTTACAAAAATCGGGGCCGGGGTCAATTATGCGGTGCACTATGCGACCGCAGAATCAACATGCGGTCCGCATAGTGACCGCAGAATTGCCCCAAATTTTATACAGGGTTCTGTTAAGGAATGCGGTCTCTATGCGGACCGCATGTTGATTCTGCGGTCGCAAAAGTGCACCGCCGATTTGACATGCGATCGCATATCGACCGCACTTTTGACACGATTTTGGGGAACTCTCTGGAACGTTTTGTGGCAAGAATGCGGTCCGCATGTCAGGTTTGCGGTCGCATTCTTGACCGCATATTTGACATTTTTCTGGAAAATTTTATTCTCTACATTTTTGAAACTTAAATCACTACCAAGGGTCCGAACCGCGGCGAGCAAGCTCGCCGCGAAGAATTCTACGCATTCCTAACACATTATTCGGACCATGACACCACAGCTACTAGGTTTTATGCACACAGTATGAGACTAGGTTCGTGGACCTGGCTCGTCATGCTATCATCATACTTCCCACAGATCGGGAGAGAGTGAGGAGGTTTATTGATGGCTTGAATCAGCCAATTCGGCTACAGATGGCTATGGGGGCAGGAACTGAAATCACTTTTCAGGAGGCGGCTAATACAGCCCGCCGGATCGAGATGGCTCTGTCACGGGGAGCGAGACATGGATCGGATAAGAGATCTCATAATTCGGGTAGATTCAGTGGTACCTCGTCTGGAGATAGAGATTTTTATGATAGAGGACATCCTCCTAGGCCTTATCAGTCAGCTCTTCAGGTTTCTCATGATGCTTCAGGTGATCGTAATTCTCAGCCACGCTACTCTGATCAGCAGCCTATCAGTGCACCACCACTTCGCCATTTTCAGCAGCCGAAGGCTTGTTTTACGTGCGGTGATCTTAGGCACATTGCAAGGTATTGCCCTCGAGCTCCTGACAGATCTCACCAGCAGAGTTCTCGTGCCATGATTCAGGCCCCAGTTCCCTCACAGCCTGCCCAGCCGGCTAGAGGCGGAGGTAGAGGACATAGAGGTGGAGGTAGAGGTCATAGAGGTGGAGCTCGGACCGATAGAGGTAGAGACCAGCCAGCAGCTGATCGTCCTAGAGATACTGCTCAGGGTGGTGGGGCACAGCCCCGATGTTATGCACTTCCCGCCAGACCAGAGGCTGAGTCTTCCGATGCCGTCATTACAGGTATTATTTTGGTTTGTGATAGAAAGGCATCAGCATTATTTGACCCCGGGTCTACATATTCGTATGTGTCTTCCTATTTTGCACCATACTTGATTCAGCCCAGTGATCCACTGAGTGTTCCTGTTCATGTGTCTACACCAGTAGGCAATTCTATTGTGGTTGATCGAGTTCATCGGTCATGTATTATAGTAATTGAGGGTCTCGAGACCCGTGCTTATTTATTACTCCTAAATATGGTGGACTATGATATTATACTAGGCATGGACTAGCTATCTCCATATCATGCTATTTTAGATTGCCATGCCAAGACCGTGACTTTAGCTCTGCCAAATTTGCCTTGTATATAGTGGAAAGGAATTTCAGGTCATACTAGTCGTAATGTTATTTCTTATGTTAAGGCTCAGCGTATGGTTGGAAAGGGATGCTTGGCTTATTTGGCCTATGTCCGTGATTCTAGTGTTGAGGTTCCTTCTATAGACTCTGTGCCTGTGGTTCGCGAATTTCCTAAAGTATTTCCTTCAGACTTGCCATGTATGCCGCCCGATAGGGACATTGATTTTTGCATTGACTTGGCTCCGGGCACTCAGCCCATTTCCATTCCCCCATACCGTATGGCTCCGCCATAGTTAAAAGAATTGAAGGAACAGTTGCAGGATTTACTTGAAAAGTGTTTCATTAGGCCCAGTGTTTCGCCGTGGGGTGCACCTGTATTATTTGTAAAGAAGAAAGATGATTCGATGAGAATGTGCATTGACTATCAACAGTTAAACAAGGTGACTATCAAAAATAAATATCCACTTCCGCGAATTGATGATTTATTTGACCGGCTTCAGGGTGCCAAGGTATTTTCAAAGATAGATTTGAGATCTGGCTATCATCAGCTGAAGATTAGGGCATCTGATGTCCCTAAGACAGCGTTCCGCACTCGGTATGGACATTATGAATTTCCGGTCATGTCTTTTGGGTTGACAAATGCTCCAGCAGCTTTTATGGAATTAATGAATCAGGTGTTCCGGCCTTATTTAGACTTGTTTGTAATAGTCTTCATTGATGACATATTAATATATTCCCGCAGTCAGGAGGAGCATGCGCAACATCTCAGAGTGGCCTTACAGACTCTGAGAGATAGCCAGCTATATGCAAAATTTTCAAAGTGTGAATTTTGGCTAAGTTCGGTTGCATTCCTGGGTCATATTGTGACGGCAGCAGGTATTCAGGTTGATCCGAAGAAAATTGAGGCAGTCAAGAGCTGGCCTAGACCGACATCAGCCACAGATATTCGGAGTTTCTTGGGGTTAGCGGGCTATTATCGCCGATTCGTAGAAGGATTTTCGTCTATTGCAACCCCACTGACCAGATTGACCCAGAAGGGTGTTCAATTTGAATGGTCCGATGAATGTAAGGCGAGCTTTCAAAAGCTCAAGACAACCTTGACCACAGCACCGGTATTGGTTTTACCCACAGGTACGGGACCTTATACTGTTTATTGTGATGCTTCCCGTATTGGGCTTGGTGCGGTGTTAATGCAGGATGGCAAGGTTATTGCCTATGCTTCGAGGCAGTTGAAGATTCATGAGAAGAACTATCCAGTGCATGATCTAGAATTGGCGGCGATTATTCACGCATTGAAGATCCGGAGGCATTATTTGTATGGTGTAGCATGTGAAGTATACACCGATCATAAGAGTCTTCAGTATTTGTTTAAGCAGAAAGAGTTGAATATGAGGCAGAGAAGGTGGCTATAGTTGCTAAAAGACTATGATGTTACTATTTTATATCACCCGAGTAAGGCCAATGTGGTGGCCGATGCATTGAGTAGAAAGTCTGCCAGCATGGGTAGTCTTGCATATATTCCGGTCAGTCAGAGACCATTTGCTCTAGACGTCCGGGCATTAGCCAACCGGTTCGTGAGATTGGACATTTCTGAGCCTAGCAGGGTGTTAGCCTGCACGGTCGCCCGTTCTTCTTTATTAGAGCGTATCCGTGAGAGGCAATTTGATGATCCTCATTTGTGTGAGTTGAGAGATACAGAACAGCGGGGAGGTGCCACACAGGTAAATCTAGATAATGATGGGGTATTGAAATTGCAGGGTCGAGTTTGTGTGCCCAATGTCGAAGGGATTCGAGAGTTAATCTTAGCGGAGGCCCACAGTTCGCGGTATTCTATTCATCCAGGCGTCGCGAAGATGTACCAGGACTTACGGTAGCACTATTGGTGGCGCAGGATGAAGAAAGATATCGTTGCGTATGTCGCTCGGTGTCTAAATTGTCAGCAGGTGAAATATGAGCACCAGAGACCTGGTGGTGTATTCCGGAGGATTGAAATTCCCGAGTGGAAATGGGAGCGGATCACTATGGATTTCGTTACTGGACTTCCTTTGACTCGGAGGAAATTTGATGCTATTTGGGTCATTGTTGATAGGTTGACCAAGTCAGCACACTTTATTCCAGTATCTGTCTCCTACTCGTCGGAGAGGTTAGCGGAGGTTTACATTAGGGAGATTGTTCGTCTCCATGGAGTGCCGGTATCTATTATCTCTGATCGAGGTACGCAGTTTACCTCGCGGTTTTGGAGAGCGGTCCAACAGGAGTTAGGCACCTAGGTTCAGTTGAGTACAGCATTTCATCCTCAGACGGATGGCCAGTCCGAGAGGACTATTCAGATTCTAGAGGACATGCTTCGAGCCTGTGTTATTGATTTCGGAGGCTCGTGGGACCAGTTTCTGCCATTAGCAGAGTTCGCCTACAATAACAGTTACCAATCTAGCATCCAGATGGCTCCGTATGAGGCGTTGTATGGTAGGCGATGTCGATCACCGGTTGGATGGTTTGAACCGGGAGAGGCTCGGTTGTTAGGTACAGACTTAGTTCAGGAGGCCTTGGATAAGGTCAACACTATTCAGGAGAGATTACGTTCAGCTCAGTCCAGGCAGAAGACTTATGCGGATCGTAAGGTTCGAGATGTAGATTTCATGGTTGGCGAACGAGTATTGCTCCGAGTGTCGCCTATGAAGGGTGTGATGAGGTTTGGGAAGAAGGGTAAGCTCAGCCCTAGGTATATTGGCCCATTTGAGATTCTAGACAGAGTGGGAGGGGTGGCTTACAGATTAGCTTTGCCGCCTAGCTTATCAGCCGTGCATCCAGCTTTTCATGTATCTATGCTTCGGAGATACCACGGCGATCCCACACATGTGTTAGACTTCAGTACTGTCCAATTGGACAATGATCTATCTTACGAGGAAGAGCCGGTAGCCATTCTAGACCGGCGGGTTCGACAGTTGAGGTCGAAGAGTTATCCTTCTGTGCGTGTTCAGTGGAGAGGTCAGCCTCCTGAGGCATCGACCTGGGAGTCCGAGTCTGATATGCGGAGCCGTTACCCACACTTGTTTCCTGACTCGGTACTTCTTTCTTTTGTCCGTTCGAGGACGAACGGTTGTTTTAGAGGTGGAGATTGTGACGACCCAAAGGGTCATCACTTGTTTTATTAATCATTCCGAGCTTTTGAGGTCTTGAAAACCTCAATTATAGTTGCCTCGATTTGCGTGCACAGTCCGGGCACAAAGCTGGAAAATTTTTATGTTGAAATATGTGAAATATGTGAAAAAGTTGAAGAATTTTGATATTAATATTGATATGGTTGACTTTGGTCAACATTTTTGGTAAACGGACCCGGATCCGTGATTTGACGGTCTCAGAAAATCCGTAGTAAAATATGGAACTTGGGCGTATGCCCGGAATTGAAATTCGAGGTCTAGAACCCCGGTAAAAGAATTTTTCTGTTAAATTGTTTTCTGAAAATGTTTAAGGAAAATGAAACTGAATTTTGATTAAAAAGTACTGGTATCGGGCACGTATTTTGGTTCCGACGCCCGGTACAGGTCATATATATTGGTTAAGCGCTTCCTGTAAAGTTTGGTTGAAAACGGACGTCGTTTGACGTGTTTCGTCCTTAAATTGGAAAGTTTGGAAATTATGAAATTTTAAAGAATTCTTGAGTTTTAAGGCTCAATTCATTGATTTTGATGTTATTTAAGCGATTTGATCGCGCGAGCAAGTTCGTATGATGTTTTTGAGTTAGTGTGCATATTTGGTTTGGAGCCCCGAGGGCTCGGGAAGTGTTTCGGAGGTGGTTCGGGGTGTTTTTGGACTTAGGAAACTGGCAGATTTTCTGCAATTTTTACACAGACATTTTACTCTACGCGATCGCGGCCTTGTACACGCGATCGCACCGCCTTGTCAAATTACTCAACGCGATCGCAGCTGTCTGCACGCGATCGCGAAGTTTTCTGTCCTTCTTCAACGCGATCGCAGCCGTCTGCACGCGATCGCGTAGCCTTCCGTTCTCCTTCAACGCGATCGCGACCCTTTTCACGCGATCGCGTAGTACAAATAAGCCACCCCAGCGAAATTCTTCTACGCGATCGCAGCATTGTCCACGCGATCGCGTAGTGTTGAATAATTGCCTTCCGCGATCGCGACCCAGTTCACGCGATCGCGTAGAACAAAATCGCTGCCCAGTGAATTTAATCCCAAAACAGAACAGAAACGGGATAAAAATCCCATTTCTGTTCAACTCTCTTCTCCACAACTCCTTGGACGATTTTTGAGCGATTCTTCATCAAACTTCTTGGGTAAGTGATTCTTAACTCGTTTTCTTCATTTTCCATCAATATTATTTGAATTCCTAAGCCTAATTAGGTGTAAATGGGTATAAAAATTGAGAATTGAGTATAATAAGGGTTTTCAAAGAATTTGCGATCTAGAACTCGTTTTGGAGTCGAACTTAAGAACAAATTGTATATTTGAACTCATGGAGGATTGGGTGAACTTATTTTGGTTCGAAACTTGAGTTTCGATTATGTGGGCCCGGGGTCGATTTTTACTATTCCGGGCAGAATGTTGTAAAAATCATATTTAGCAATATGAACTAGTTTGTTAAGTAGAATTGATGATATGAAATCAATTGTGTATAGATACGGTTGGATTGGAGTCAAATTCGAAAGGAAAAGGCATTGCTACGGATTGAATCGTTCGTGAACTTTCGAGGTAAGTGTTTGTTCTATCCTAGTTTGTAGGAATAGGAATTCAGTTATGAATAAATTGTTGATTAAGAATTATTGGTGTTATGCCGGTAATGAAGATAAATTATTGAAATTATTGTCAATTATTGGTTTAAAACCGGTAATTATAAATATTGTTGATATAGAGATTATTGGTTAATTGCCGGTAATATATATATTTATGAATTGGGATCGTGTGGTACGCCGACCACAAAGTGACTTAAATCTTGGCATTGGCCATAGTTGCCGTAGCCTATTGATATATTTGGGAGCGGGTGGTACGCCTACCACAAGATATAATTATTGATATATTTGGGAGCGGGTGGTACGCCTACCACAAGATATAATTACTATGATAATTGGGAGCGGGTGGTACGCCTACCACAAGATATAATTACAGTGATAGTTGGGAGTGGGTGGTACGCCTACCACGAGACATGAAATGAGAGAGGAATTGAGACATGAAAGTAAGATTTATTCTGTTGATTAGATTATTCCGGATATCGTGAGTTATTGACTGTTATTTCAGAGCATAGTATTTCCGTGTAAATGTATTGTATATATATATCTATATTGCAACTGTACAAGTTTAGGTGGGTGACCGGCCTTAGCCTTGTCACTAGTTCGCTGGGATAGGCCAGGCACTTACCAGCACATGGGGTCGGTTGTGCTGATACTACACTCTGCGCTCTTTTTGCGCAGATACAGGTTACGGACAGCAGCAGCGGCAGTAGAGACTTGTGGATTTTTCAACTACCGAGACTACGAGGTAGCCTTGCAGGCGTCCGCAGGACCCGTTGTCTCTTCTATCTATGCTTTTCATTCTGTTATCTCATGTAATCGAGATAAACAGCTTGTATTTTCTTTCAAACAATTATGTGTATTATTCTTAGAAGTTCGTGAGTATTGTGACACCGGTCTTGGGTAGTGTATCATGTTTGGGTTTTCTTTATCATATTTGACTAAGTCTTCCGCTAATTTTGATTATTCCGCTGTAATTTATATGTTTTTAATAAGAAATTTGTAATTAATGGAGATGTAATTAATATTTGGCTTGCCTAGCTTCCATTTAGTAGGCACCATCATGACCCCGATGGTGGGAAATCCGGGCCGTGACAGGACAACACTAATTTGTTGCCTATTAAAGGTAGTAGACATTTTCTGGAAAGAGGACACTAAGAAAAGAGAGCAGAAACTGAAAAAATACAGATTCACATCCTCGAATGAATGGATTTTCCAGATTTTTAGATACACATTCACAACTTTAAAGTAGAGATTCACACCCCTTGAAAGAAACATATTCTATACACATTTGGAAACCGAATTTTACATTGATTTCAACACATCCAGCAGTCTCTTTAGTTGGAAACAAAACCTGTTTTGTTTGTTTCAGTTCGTTAAACACATCTAGTTTCTTCACCGAAACTTGTTCTGTTGTTTCTCGCTTGGTTTTTTTTTGGATTCTCTGCTTTGGTTTTCAAATCATCTTTGGGGTTGGTGTTTTTGGTTGTTGTTTTTCTCCTGGATTTCTGGCCAAGATTTGCTACTGCTGTTGCTGTTGGTTTGAATTTGGTTGTTTTGGTTGCTGCATACTGTTGCTAACTCCTCATTTATTTCGATTATACTTCCAGGTACACATCCTTTGGGCTTGTCTACTCTTGTACTAGAAATGAAATGAAAGACCGCGTTGAATTTTGTCGTTCGAAGCCATTACATAAGTGATCCTGTTAAACTAAGGATTGTTAGTAAAAATAGATATTGTGTAGCTTTTGTTTAAATGATTAGAAATGCATATAGTCTTGTATGTTTACATAGTTCTTGCCTCGGCATGTACGAATTGAAACAAAATTCACCGGGCTTGTATTGTTTATCATTGTAAATTTGGGACTATTGATAAAAATAGACATTAGTTTTTTTCATTTATGCTTAATTAGTTTCTATTCTTGTTAGTATATGTTCGGAACTTGTGTAAGTCGAAACTAGACAATTCGGATTTGGATTCTTTTTTATATTTTGTAGGTAATTGGTTTAAAGTTAAGTGGTTCAAGCATATTTAAAGTGTTGTTTTTGATTAATTTTAGCTATTAATATAAGGTGGTTTGAATCATTTTCTTCATTTTTATTTTCCTTAAAATACATTTGTAGTTAAGCAAACAAAATAAGTAGCCAATGCTTTAGATGCCAATGTTAGATTTTAATCGCATAGTCTTGATTTCGCCAATTAACATCGGATTCAGGATAGTAAAAATCCAAAGTAGACAATCTTACTTTTAATAATGGACCAAGGCGAACTATTTCTATTTCGCATATTTTGATCAATTCCGTTAGTTTATACCTTTTCGTTCAATCTCCGGCCTTAAGTGAAAAAGCTATGAAATAATACATCATTTCGTACGGGTCTTTAATTGGAAATAATTTTAAGGGATATACTGTTAAATAAATTGATTTTTTTGGGCTTAGTTTTACAACAGCTTTAATCGGCATGGTTTTCAAAGTAAGTAATCCGGATACATTTTTTTATTATTTATTTATTTGTCAAAAGTCCGAGTCTATGTTGTAATTAGTTTTTTCTTTTGGTACGGTTTCAAATTAATAGAGCGGTTTAAAGTTTAATTAGAGCATATAATTTATAAACATGTATAAAATTAGGTATTTTTAGCCATTTATAATAATTGAAGCGACCGTACTAGAACCACGGGATCCCGGGGTGCCTAACACATTCCCTCGGGTCAACAGAATTCCTTGCTTAGAATTTCTGGTTCACAGACTTCATGTGGAAAGTCGAAATTTCCTCGATCCGGGATTTGAATAAATCGATGATTTGGAACACCTTAATTTATTCCAAGTGGCGACTCTGAAATAAATAGAATAATCCCGTTTCGAATATTGTCACTTAAATTGGAAAAACTCCCTTATGCTTCTACCTCCGGGTAGGGGGCGCGCCAAAAGGAGGTGTGACAGCTCTGGCGACTCTGCTGGGGACACAAACCCAGAACCACTGGTTCAGGGTTTAAGAATTCGAGCTTTGAATAATTGTTGTATTTGGCTTATTTATTATCTGATTTTATTATATGTTTGTGCTAAATGTTGCTTTTACTGCTTTAATATTTTGTGAATTGTATATAAATTGTGCTGATACCCATTTTTTCTCTTTTGAGTCTCTTTGAAATATAATAGCGGGCATTTGCTGGACATAGCCCGTTTTCTTAAGATAGTTGTGGTGCTTGGCACCAGGTGAAGGATTGTTTTTAGTCACACATGTTTAGGCGGGGAGTAGTGTCAATTAAGCCGGAAGGCCATGCTACCGGTGCACTGACACTCCTCGGCTCGAGTTGTCCGCTCGAGTTAAAGCCAGTCTAGACACCTTTTCCAAAAGGATGATGACTTAGAATAACAAAACCTTATGCCGGATCCCCGATAGGAATGTCTATTTGCATCATGTGCATATTTGACTTAGGAGGCTCAACATAGGGGTTGGGCCTGACTAGGACAGGTGTACCTGAAACAAAAGACCAACTTGATGCATCTTTGTCTGTGCATTTATTTGTTTCGATCTTACATGCCGACCGGTTTGTTATTAAATAGAGAGAGGGTAAGAAGTGGAAAATGTCAGGGTGTAAAATCAAAATAATTTTATGAAAATAGTCTGTTTTTCTTAGAAAATATTTTTTTTGAAAAAAAAAACGAAAAAAAAATTTGAAAAAAAAATCTCCAATTAATTTTGTTAATTTCTAAATAGTTAGTTTCTTTGAAAACATTTTTTGAAAAAAAGAATTTCAAATAAATTTTCTTAATTTTACGAAAATTAGTTTCTTTTAAATGTTGAAAAATGAAAAAAATAATTTCCTTAGTTTTTGTTAATTTTATGAAAAGTAAGTTAGTTTCTCTGAAAATAATTTGTTTTAAAAAATGCTGTAAAAAATAGTTTGTTTTTTTTCTTAAAATAATTTGGTTCTTTTATTTTCGAACTACGCAAGTTTGATTCTCACCGAGCGTGAGATACGTAGGCAACCCATATCGGGCTCAACTAATACTGCTTTTTCAAAAATTAAAAAAAACAAAAAAACAATTAGTAAAATTATTAAAATTAGGAGGTTTGTCCTTAGTCAAGAGTCAGAAAATTTTGCGAAAATAGCCAAACGCTTCAAAAGGGGCGCCGAAGGACTAATTTCGCAAAAAAAAAAGGAACATAGTCATCACACCGGTATCCTGTTACACAGCCTTCAAATCTTCTTCAAGTGCTGAAAGGCCGTGTTAAAAAGATTCATTTTTTTTAAAAAAAAAAGTAAAAAAAAGGAGAGAAATTTTGGGAAAAAATCTTAAGTTTTATTTTATCTTTTCTAGGATCAGCATGACTTCATCGCAAAGAATCGGCCAGAAAAGGGCGAGAGATGAAAGGCCACCCATATTCATGGTCCAGGACAAAACCCCGGGTCAGCTCTGTAAATGGTGGGCTAGCTTTTCGGCTTGGGAAAGAAATCAAGTCCACAAGCACCTCAAGTTTCTTCCGGACATTATGATGCTAAAACCGGACAAGAATCTGATCAGAGCTTTAGTGAGTTTTTGGGACTCAACAAGTAATGTTTTCAGATTTCGAGACTGCGAAATGACGCCCACTTTGGAAGAACTGGGCGGACTCATAGGGCTTGGGAGAGATTTGCAAAAAAAGAGACCCGCAGCTCCTAGGCAAATGGGTATGAATAATTTCTTAAGAAGTTATGTCTCCGACGAGTTCCCATGGGTTGTTTGGATAATGGTTGGGTGCCGCTGGAGTATCTCTATAACAAATTTGGTGATAATAAAGGGTTCGAGAAATTCACAAACAACGAATTTGTTAACCAGTTGAATTATGACGCCTGGGGAGATCTAAGAATCTACTCCTTCATGATCTCTTTTCTGGGAACCATGGTTTTTTCCGAATGTGGCGGACGCATCAAAATCCGTTTGGCTACGGTGGTCTCATATTTACAGAGTAACAAAGAACACACTATTCTTCCTATGATCTTAGGAGACATCTTTCGGGCCTTAACTCGGTGTCAAGAAGAACAAGATTATTTTGAAGGTTGTAACATTTTGTTACAAATGTGGTTTGTAGAGCATCTCTATCATCACCCAATTGTGATAGACTTCAACGTGGACTGGCTAAATTACGTTCGTTGTCATATGAACAGAGCTGCCCGTTGCAACCTTCCAAATGACTTAAGGACTTCGCAAGAACTTCTCGACTCTTTGAGAGCAGACCAACTCACCTGGAATTATTATTGGTTTCCGCTAAAATTATGCACATGTCAACATATCGCCCATTCTACATACTAGTGGGTTTCAGGGGTTTGCAACCATATGCCCCAATACGTGTCATGCGGCAGCTGGGTAGAGAACAAAAAAGGCCCCCGATTGAAGATATGCGATCATTCACATGGGAATTCACGACTGAGGAGCTCACAAGAGAGACTTATGCACAAAAGGTGTGGTTCTGTAGTCAACTCTCCGACATCGACAAAATGGTTGCCGATCGAGAACGAGGAAAAGTGAGCCTCACATATCTTAAATGGTTCCACAACCAATCAATGCCCGAGCAAAGAGCAGAAAGATCGGTAAAATATGTCGTCGATTGGGAGAAAGAGATAGAAACCAGAGTTAGAGAGGCTAGACGTGAAACGACGCAAGATTTCCAATCTTGCATTAACACCTTAAAAGAGGACAAGGGAATCCTGGAAGCTGCCATAGACATACAACAGGCTGATTTCGATCAGGAAAGGGTCGGCTGGGAGCAGGAAAGAGAAACACTCTGAACTCAAATTCAGGAGATACAATTGACCGCAGAAAGGTCGAGGAGAAGTCGGAATGACGATATGCTTATAAACAACTTGGAAAGGAAAGCCTTTGAGCACCAAGAAGACTTGGAAAAGGCAGAAGCGGCTTTAGTTGGAATCCGGACAAAATAGAGAAGAGTAGACCACCAAGAAGCACTTCGTCTACAACAGATAGAGAAACATTATGGGGCGATCGTCACTGATTTAAGAGACGCAAATGCCGTTTTTAGAGAGCAAATTCTCAGGCAAGCCCGAGATGCCAAAGCAGACAGAGACCGCTGCCACGACTTAATGGCGCGAATGGAGAGGCAAATAGATAGGCTTTTGGATCAAGTCTCCAGTAACGCTCAAGTATTGAGGGCAAAGAACCGACACATAGGGCAATTGCTTAGATAAAAAGATATGATCAGGGCCAGGATCAATGAAATCGGGCACTATATTACTATAAGATGCCTGACCTACGAACGAGTACCCCGGCCTACCCTCTTCTCTTCAATCATGGGATGAGTCCACCAAGTCATGGTAGAGTTGGGGAGTCTACAGAGAGATCTTACACTGAGAACCGTAGCAAGGCTAAATAATGCCTCACGGATGCAAAGATTCAAAGCGTTGGAACTTGCTTAGAAGAGTCTGTTATTTTTTCACTTTTAGAGTCTGTTTGTCCTTTTAAAGTTTTCCTCCATTGTCGTCTTTTTGCAAAGTGTTTCAAGTTGAAATTTGTGAAATAAAATTCAAAAAAAAAATATTTCATTCGTATCTTATGTTTCTTGTTTCCGAACTACGCCCGGTCTAATTCATGCAGGGACATGATACGTAGGCAATCCACATAAGATTCGACCATCACTAAGAGAAAAGAAAAAAATGGGGGGAAGATAAAAGAAAATAATTTGATAAAAAGAGGGATAAGATGAGAGCTAAGGAAATGTACAAACCGGAATGACGCATCACAATCGAATACATGTAGGAACACAATCAATTGTATAAGTGCATCGCACCCAACGTGAGATTACCTATCTGTTATGTTGTTTCAGTCTAACCATTTGTTTGCCAAACTCCAGGTTTTAGTAAAGAGTGGTTGATTTTGTGGTAATCCTGGCATCACATTCATACTTCACGAGGTCCAAAGGAAGAATTCAGCAGCCCGAAAGTACCCATCCTTATTTCACAAGGTCAAAAAGAGGTGCCAACATGTCTTCAGAAATCCCTCTACCAACCATTCATGTTTCGGAAGAAAGCTCCATAACAACCGTTCCGACTACTGAGTCAACAGCTGCGGAGGAAAATAGGATTTTGCGCTGCCGCATGCTGGAGATGTTAGATGATTGAAATAATGGGAAAGAGCCCCCAAGTCTGATCCTTGGGTTCCCCGAACTATTCCTCAGTTCAAGTGGGATGTCTAATACCCCCACCAATTACCCGCCTACTCTGTTTGGGTATTCTAATGTCACAGCCCTCTCCAAATCACCCTCCACTTCCTATCCTCGAGTGACGGCATTGGATACATATACAAGAACATTATTCGGTTTGCCAGTTCCAATCACGGCGCATCTCACCACACATACTCCTTTCTTTGATTCCTCGTCCTTTACATTCCCGGCACCACCCCTTGCACGGGATCCTACCCAGGTTGCCGCCAATATCTATCCTCAGCCACCTCAATATGAGTTCATACCAAGCCAAAATCCAAAAGCTCCCGAGCAGGACGAAATGGCAAAAAGAATGAGAAGCTTGGAGCAGAGTCTGAAAAACATGCAAGGTCTGAGCGGGCAGAAAAGTGTTTCTTACGCCGATTTGTGCATGTTCCCACATTTACATTTTCCATCAAGATTTAAAACACCGAAGTTTGAAAAATATGATGGACATGGTGATCCTATTGCTCACCTCAAGAAGTATTGCAATTAGTTGCGAGGTGCCGGTGGCAAGGAAGAGTTGCTAATGGCATATTTCGGAGAGAGTCTAGTTGGGATAGCCTCAGAATGGTACATGGACCAGGACATATCTCGCTGGCACATTTGTGACGATTTGGCTAGAGATTTTGTTAAAACATTCTAGTACAACATTGACATTGCACCGGATAGGAACTCTCTATCGAATTTGAAGAAGAAGCCCTTAGACAACTTAAGAGAATATGCCATCAAGTGGCGTGAACAAGCGTCTAGGGTGAAACCCCCCATGGATGAGATCGAAATGGTCACGACCTTCTTCCAGGCTCAGGAGCCGAACTATTTTCAAAACATGATGTCAGCGATGGGTAAACCTTTCGCCTAAGCAATCAAGATTGGAGAGATGGTGGAGAATGGCTTAAAAACTGGTAGAATTTTGAGTCAAACGGCCATTCGAGCAACCTCCCAAGCCATCCAAGGCGGGTCTGGAGGGATGCCCAGGGGCAAGAAGAAAGAAGAAACTGTCATGGCGGCAGTAGAAGATAGAAGATACCGAGCCCCAAGGTAGGTATTCTCTGAAAGGGCCCCCCAACATTACTATTCACACCACGACATGACCTATGTTCCTCCGCCTCCATCCTACGTGGTCATGAATGGTCAACCTTTTGCACGGCAGCAGCCACCAGCCACCAGCCAACAGAAATCCACCTCCATTTCAAAGAAACCAACCTCCATACCTAAACCAATACAACCCCCGACCAAATAACACCCGCCATCGTGAGCCACCCAAGACGAACTTTACACCAATTGGGGAGCCATATTCCACTCTCTTTCCCAAACTCGGGCAAGAGAACCTATTGCAGCCCGTTCCACAGAACAGGCAGAATCCGGACTCTTCTGCCTACCAACGAGGAATATACTGTGCCTACCATTCAGGGGTTGAGGGGCATAACACCAACAATTGTTGGACTCTGAAGAAGGCGGTGCAAGATCTAATCAATCAAGGGAGGATTGTTTTTGAAGATGAAGACATCCCGAATGTGACAAACAACCCATTGCCAGCCCACAACAACGGGCCAGTAATTGGGATGATTTGTGAAGATAAGGAATTTGACCCAGCCTTGAAAGCGATAATTGCCATTGCCAACGTGGAAAAGCGGCCTGATGTTACCCCAAAACAAGAGAAAGTAGGGAAAAAGATTGAAGTTGCCAAGACTGGATCTGAAAAGAAGATCGAAATGAAGGCATCGTCTCAAAAGAATGGAGTTCTTTACCTCCCGCGAGGCCGAGTGGAAAGACCCCTATCAATAGGTGCCCACAAAAAGTTTCATTTGAAGAGAAAAACAACGGTGTATGTACCAAAGGGGACCTATGTGGCCCGAAAGCCAATTGAACCACTACAACCAGATGAACCCATGGTTATTGCACGTGCGCAACAAAACCCCTTGACAGATCCATCCGCTGTACCTTGGAGCTATTAACGGACACTCGTTACACACAAAGGAAAAGAGGTCGTAGGAGAATCATCTGGGAGCATCTTGGGGCAAATGTATTTGAACACGTAGGAGATAAATAATGCCACACAAAGGCGTTTCCCATCCAAAAAACCTGTAAGCGTAGAAGAAGCAGATGTCTTTTTTCAGAAGATGCAGTTGCTTGACTGTGAGGTAATAGACCAACTGCGCAAATACCCGAAGCAGGTATCCATGTTGTCCCTGTTAATGAAGTCCGCTGAACATCAAAAAGTTTTGTTAAAAACCTTGAATGAGGCATATGTGCCTGTTGAGATTTCATCTGAACAACTTGAAAGAATGGCGGAGAGGTTCTTCGCAGTCAATCAGATTTCTTTCAGTAAGATTGATTTGCCTCTAGAAGGGGCGGCCCACAACAAAGCTTTGCATTTGACTGTCAAATGTGAAGGCTACTACATGAAGAGAGTCATGGTAGATGGGGGCTCAGGAGTAGACGTATGCCCGCTTTCCGCTCTGGACCGCATAGGAATTGGAGCTGAAAGAATTCGGCCCAACAACATATGCGTGCGAGCCTTTGATGGTGTGAAGAGAGACACAGTCGGGGAGATTGATGTGATTCTGACCATCGGCCCGGTAGATTTCGAAGTGATATTTCAAGTTCTGGATATGGACACTTCCTACAACTTTCTTCTGGGAAGACTATGGATTCATGCAGCTCGGGCTGTACCCTCTACCCTCCATTAGATGCTAAAGTTTGAACACAAGGGACAAGAAATTGTGGTCCATGGGGAGGACGAGCAGTCGATCTATCGGGACCCACCCATTCCATGCTTAGAAGCGCAAGCAGGAAGCGAACACATCTTTTATCAAGATTTCGAGGTTGTATTGGAAGACCAAAACGAAGAAGGGAACCCTTGCCCCCAACCTTTTTTGTCTAATGCCTCCATCATGGTGGCAAAAGAAATGATCAAACACATCTTTCAGCCAGGAAAAGGTTTGGGAAAGTCCTTGCAAGGAGTATCAAAGCTAATAACTTTGCCCACAGCTGAAAAGTTCTTTGGAGTAGGCTTTCACCCTACCCCTGAAGACGAGAAATGGGCCAATAAAAGAAAGGAAAAGGGATGGGTTCTACCACGACCATTGTCACCTTTGTACCAAACTTTTGTTTGACCAAGATACAGTGAAGAAGAAGAAGATGAGGTCTTCACATCAGAGGAAATCGAAGACATCTGTGGGGCTATAAAGCAAATGCTTTATGATGTTAACATGGTTCAATCGGGAGAAGGTACAAGCACCGATGAGGTGCTGTATGTGGGCCCAGAAGCCAAATTGCAAAATTAGAAGGCCACACCATTCCTAGTCAGGCGGGAGTTCTGTCTTAATAATGCGGCTTTAATTAACATGACATGCTTGCGGACTTCATGCTCAAATTTGAACACGCCACCTAACCTGGAAATAATGAACCAAGAACCAGAATACGATGAAGAGGAGGCTTTTAGGGAAATAAATCGAGAATTGGAACATTTTGATAATAAACCTAAGCCGAACTTGAATGATACTGAACCGGTTAATTTGGGAACTGCTGAAGAGGTCCGAGAGACCAAGATAAGTCGAGATGTGATAATCGAGCTCTTGTTTGAATTTAAAGATGTGTTTGCTTGGTCTTACGATGACATGCCAGGATTAGGAGCCGATCTAGTGGTGCACAAGTTGCCAATCTACCCTGATTGTCGCCCAGTGCAACAGAAGCAAAGGAAGTTCAAAACTGACATCAGTGATAAAATCAAAGAAGAAATCACTAAGCAGTTAAAAACAGGGGTAATTCGGGTAGTACAATACACCACGTGGTTAGCTAATGTTGTGCATGTGCCAAAGAAGGACGGAAAAACTTGAGTATGCGTGGATTACCGAGATCTGAATAAAGCAAGTCCTAAAGATAACTTTCCTTTACCAAACATCCACATCCTCGTTGATAACTGTGCCAAACATGAGATACAATCATTTGTGGATTGTTATGCGGGATATCATCAAGTGTTGATGGATGAAAAGGATGCCGAGAAGACTGCTTTTACCACACCTTGTGGAATTTACTGCTACCAGGTCATGCCGTTCGGTTTAAAAAATGCTGGAGCAACATACATGAGAGCTATGACTGCCATTTTCCACGACATGATCCATCAGGAAATAGAGGTGTACGTAGACGACGCGATCATCAAATTCAAAACTCAGGGCAATCATGTGCGAGACTTGAGGAAATTCTTTGAGAGGTTGCGGAAGTACGACTTGAAGTTGAATCCGGCCAAATGCGCTTTCGGAGTCCCATCAGGTAAACTCTTGGGATTCATAGTCAGTATAAGAGGTATTGAATTGGATCCCACAGAGATAAAATCCATCCGGGATCTACCTCCTCCTAGAACAAAGAAAGACGTAATGAGTCTTCTGGGCCGACTAAACTACATCAGTAGGTTCATCGCCTAATTGACTTCCACATGTGAGCCCATATTCAAGTTGCTGAAGAAAGACGCTGCAATCAAGTGGACAACTGAATGTCAAGAAGCTTTCGACAAAATCAAAGAATAATTGTCGAACCCTCCAGTCTTAGTTCCGCCAGAGCAAGGGAGACCTCTTTTCTTGTATTTAACAGTCTTGGAAAACTCTTTTGGCTGTGTCCTCGGACACCATGACGTAACATGGAAGAAAGAACAAGCAATCTACTATCTGAGCAAGAAGTTCACTAGTTATGAGGTCAAGTACACTTTGCTGGAAAGAACGTGTTGTGCTCTAACTTGGGTCGCTCAGAAATTGAGACACTACCTCCAAGCTCATACGACTCACCTCATTACCCGGTTGGATCCTTTGAAGTATATATTCTAGAAACTGATGCCCACCGGAAGATTAGCGAAATGGCAAATCCTACTCACTGAGTTTGACATAGTCCATGTCACTCGCACGGCAATGAAGGCCCAAGTGTTGACATATCACTTGGCCAAAAACCCGATCGATGAAGAGTATCAACCATTGAATACCTACTTTCCTGATGAAGAGGTAAACACGACAGAAGTTGTTTTGGAGGACAGTCATGCTTGGAAAATGTTCTTCGATGGGGCGGTAAACACTAAAGGTATAAGGATTGGGGCAATCTTGATCTCTCCTGGCAGCATTACCCAGCTATGGCTAGGCTCCGTTTCTTTTACACGAACAATACGGCTGAGTATGAAGCTTGCATCATGGGTATGAACATGGCAATTGATCAGGGCGTTGAAGATTTGTTGATCATGGGAGATTCAGATCTGATTATCAAACAATCTCAAGGTGAATGGGAAACTCGGGACATTAAGCTCCTCCCTTACCGACAACATGTGAATATTCTTGGTAAGCAATTTGCATTGATAGAGTTCAGGTACATCCCACGATGTCACAATGAACTGGCTGATGCACTTGCTACTCTAGCTTCAGTGCTACCTTATCCAGGCAATGCCCAAGTCGATCCTTTAGAAATCCAAATCAGGGAAAGACACGGTTATTGCAATGCAATTGAAGAAGGACCAAACATCAAGCCATGGTACTACGATATCAGGAGATTCTTGAAAACACAAGAATACCCCGAACATGCTACTGGAGATCAAAAGAGGACCATTAGGCAACATGTAGGTGGTTTCTTTTTGAGCGGTGAGGTTTTGTATAAAAGAACCCCGGATCTTAACCTCCTAAGGTGTGTTGATGTCGAAGAAGCAGGAAGAATCATGCACGAAGTACACGTAGGAGTGTGCGGGCCTCATATAAATGGGTATGTCTTAGTCAAGAAAATCCTTCGAGCTGGGTATTATTGGATAACCATAGAGAAAGATAGTTTTGGTTTTGTCTGAAAATGCCATCAGTGTCAGGTACATGGAGATCTGAATCATGCACCCCCGATCGAGCTATATCCTATGTCAGCACTGTGGCCTTTTGTAGCTTGGGGAATGGATGTCATTGGCTCGATTGAGCCGAAAGCTTTGAATGGGCAGCGATTCATACTGGTCACTATCGATTACTTCACAAAATGGGTCGAAACCGTCACTCTCAAATCGTTCACTAAGAAAGCCGTGGTGGATTTTGTACACTCAAATCTTATCTCTCGTTTTGGTATACCTGCAACTATCATCACAGACAATGCTACGAATCTGAATAGTCGTTTGATGGAGGAAATATGCGAGCAATTCAAAATAACGCATAGGAACTCCACTCCTTATCGGCCCAAAGCCAATGGGGCCGTTGAAGAAGCAAACAAAAACATTAAGAAGATTTTGAGAAAGACAATCCAGAGTTCTAGACAATGGCATGAACAATTACCTTTCGCCTTATTGGGATATCGTACTACAGTGCGCACATCGGTAGGAGCAACCCCATACCTGCTAGTCTATGGAACCGAGGTGTGATACCGACAGAAGTAGAAATTCCTTCACTCCGAACGATTGTTGAAGCAGAGATTGAAGATAGTGAATGGGTTAAGACTCGATTGGAGCAGTTAACTTTGATTGATGAAAAACGAATGGCTGCAGTCTGTCATGGGCAGTTGTACCAACAAAGGATGGCTCGTGCTTACAACAAGAAAGTACGACCAAGAAATTTTGAAGTAGGTCAGTTGGTTTTAAGACGCATTCTTCCGCATCACCAGGAAGCGAAAGGAAAATTCGCTCCTAATTGGAAGGGGTCATACATCATCAGGAAAATACTGCCGAGAAGAGCATTATACTTGGGAGATATGGAAAGAAATGATCCTGAGACAGCTGTGAATGCAGATGCTGTCAAAAGGTATTATGTCTAAGTTTGCTTCGATGATGTCCTTACAAGTCAAAATGATTGAAGGCTTTTATTCCCGCTACCCAAACACTACCAACCCTTTTTGTAAAACCTTTGGAGCTGGTTACATTTCCTTGGCTACCCTCTTTGGAATCCAAAACCAAATTCAAAAAAAAAAAAAATAAAGTTAGCTGAACTATGTTTTGACTTGATTCCGTAAGGATACGTAGGCAACCTCTCCCTGAGGTTCAGCCACATAAAACCAAAAATCCCAATTTCCCTAACACAGTAAAACTGGGGCAGATGATATGGCGATTCAGTTTAGATGCGTCAAGATGGTTACAAAGTTGTAATTTTGTCCATAGTCCTTATTACCCAAACTGAGTACAAGTCCTTCAAGATCGATGCAGAGAAAGAGGAACTGAGAAAACATCATTGTTGCGATCCGAAGTGTTTGGAATGAAAAGAAATAAAATGAGAGAGTCTTATTAGTGAAAACCTTCGGGCACCAAGAGACGATGGAAGTATAGAAAGACAAAAAGAGAGAGTTCGTTAGAAAAAACTCGCAAAGAGTGCTATCGGACGATGGTAAGAAGAGAAATGAGAGAGGTCGATTGGCGAAAACCCGCAAAAGGGCGCTATCAACCGAAAATGGGTATTTCACCACAAGAGGTCCTGGCACGGCTCCTTAGCTTGGAAACATTGCCCAGTTTTGGTTCACAAGGAAATGAGAGTTTGTGACGATCAAGCATCTAGTTCAAGAAGCATGTCATGTCGGTTTGAAGTCAGCATACACCCCAGATAAGTCCTTCTTTCTCCGAAAAGGACGCTTCTATTTTGATTCATTTTTTTTTCATTCTTTGTACATTTTTCTTTCACATCCCTTTCGTTTTAACTTTGAATCTTGAAATCATTACAAAGAAAGGTGATAGGACCGATTATACAAAATTCTATCTGGTAAAGAAGAAAGACCCAGCCTCAGTGGTATATTGATACAATTCCCGATTGATCATGATGATTGATTATTTCCAAAAGAAACTATGTTAGGAAGGAGATGGAAATCAAAGGCTAATGTCTTAGAAGAAACGGAATGAGACAGAAAGATAAGAGTCTGTACAGGAAAATCCTCGTAGAAACTCAAGGCTAAACCCGGTCAGTTGGAAAGGAAGTCACCCCAAAGCCAATTGGTAGCAAAGTTCTCAATGGAAATGGGGCAAAGATCAAGCAATGAAGATAATCAAGGCCACAAAGTCAACCACTTTTTCAACTAATAAAATGTTCTTTGTTGAAAGCAGGTCTATTTAATTGTGCAAGAAGAAGGTACAACCCAAAGAAGTGAAATACGCAAGCATTGAAATGGCTCTGGAACAAAGAAAACGCCTAAAAAGGGAAGTTTCTTTTCAAAAGCTTTATCTTATGCATTTATTGATGGGTAAAAAGAAAATGCTCTAAAAGAAGACCCAAATTGAAGAATAAAAGAAAGGAAAGTGAAAAATCAAAAAAGAGAATCAAATCATGTCAGTCCAATATCCGTTTGGACCCCCGTCAGAAAACCGAGGGTCTTCCTGGCCAGAAAACCGCGAAACAATTTTTGAATTCCGGCCAGAAAGCTGTGAAAACTTTCTTTCAAAATCCACGGTCAGAAAACCAAGGATCTCCCTAGTCAGAAAACTGCGGAGCCATTTCTTTCGAACCTGAGCAGCCTCAGTGACCTCCTTTTCTCAGACCTGAGCAGGTTTGGCATTGGCTCGGTAAATACCCACTACTATATCGATATTGGCTTGATCACTTCGACATCCGATTTGGCCTTTTCGAGATCTGTGACCAGGATCTCCCGATCGAAAACTGTTGAACCCAACTGAGACTGGAGCTCCCCGATGGTCTTCCGGCCAGAAAGCCGTGAGACGTTGTTTTTTAATTCCGGCTAGAAAGCAGTGAAAACTTTCTTTCAAAATACCCGGTCAGAAAACAGAGGATATCCCAGTCAGAAAACTGCGGAGCTGTTTCTTTAAACCCCGACCAAAAAACAGAGGGTCTTCCGGCTAGAAAGCCGTGAGACGCTGTTTTTGAATTCCGGCCAGAAAGCCGTGAAAACTTTCTTTCAAAATCCCCGATCAGAAAACCGAGGATCTCCCAATCAGAAAACTTTGGAGCTGTTTCTTTAAACCCCGGCCAGAAAACCAAGGGTCTTCCGGCCAGAAAGCTGTGAAACAACACTTTTGAATTCTGGACAAAAAGCCGTGAAACTTTCTTAATCCCGGTCAGAAAATCGAGGGTCTTCCAGTCAGAAAACTGTGGAGTCATTTCTTAAAACCCCGGCCAGAAAACCGAGAGTCTTCCGGCCTGAAAGCCATGAGACGTTGTTTGGAATTCTGGCCAGAAAGCCGTGAAAACTTTCTTTCAAAATCCCAGTCAGAAAACCGAGGATCTCCCAGTTAGAAAACTGTGGAGCCATTTCTTTTGAACCCCAACCAGAAAACCGAGGTTCTTCCGGCCAGAAAGCCGTGAAACAACGCTTTTGAATTCCGGCCAGAAAGTCGTGAAAACTTTATTTCAAAATCCCCGGTCAGAAAATCGAGGATCTCCTAGTCAGAAAACTGTGGAGCGATTTCTTTAAACCCCGGCTAGAAAACCGAGGATCTTCCGGCCAGAAATCCATGAAAACTTTCTTTTAAAAAATCCCGATCAGAAAACCGATGATCTCCCAGTTAGAAAACTGTAGGGCCATTTCTTTAAGACCCCGGCCAGAAAACCGAGGGTCTCCCGGCCAAAAAACCGTGGAACGTTTATTTGTGAAACTATGATTCTCTTGACCAATACTGAAGAGTCTTTTTAATCATTTTCTGTGTCACAATTAACTCACGAAATTTTCCTAGCGAAACTGGGGCAGAAAAATTTCGTTCGTTTGTTTGTTTTGTTGTCTAAATAGGTTGGACCTCGGGACGCAAGGATCGAGATAACCTATGAGTGGAACCTCAATCCAGAATGAAGAAAAGAAGAAAAGAACCAAAAGAAAACGAGTTCAAATGTTGGAGGTAAACAGAGGCGTGAATTGCCCAAAATCTGATTGAAGTCACGCGTTTCGCCAATTCCATTGCACTCAATGTTACAAAAATAAACAAGCACGTGCAGCTTGCGAGCATCAAGATTCGGATCGAGGTCTACAGCAAAATCATCTAAGACTCAAGATCAAGTTTTCAAGAGAATCATAGATAGGAATCTTGTAACTCATATGTTTGATAGCATAGTTAGTTTAGCTTTACTTTCTCTTCTGGTGTAACAAGGAGGTCAGTAAGCAGTAATCAGTAACATCAGCAACGATAAGAACAGTAACAGCAAAGTGTCAGTTCACAGTAGCCTCAGTTACCAAAACTTCCCGAACTACATTGACCTGATTCCTGTTTAGCCCAGGATATGTAGGAGGCCTCCCGAAGCAAAGGCTTGGTCAAGAACTTTCCAAAATGCTTCACACGTAGTGCTCGAATGGACAAAAATTGCTCGTACTTGCTCATTATTCTTTGCACGAAAACTATTCGAGTTTCCACGCAAAGAGGGGCAGCTGTGAGCACGTGATTTTTATCTAACATGAATTACTCCCACAAAACCAAAACAAAAATTGTCTATTTTATGGTGTGTATTTTTGTGAATTTACGTGTTATTTTTGGTAATTGTTTGCATTCGTATATGCGTGATTATATGTGTTTAAATTAATAAAAATACAAAAATATATGTCGTATTTACATTGTTGATCTAACTTTGCAATTAGGAGTAATTAAGTCTATTTTACAAAAATGAAAAATTACAAAAAAAATGTGTATTTAGCATTTAATAACCAAATTGTGTAATTTTACTTTTAGTTAGTGTTTAATTTATTTGTAATAATTACTACTTAGAGTTAATTAACATTTTAAGGATAATTTTGGTCGATTTTGAATTTGGGTTTGTAATTTTATTTAGGAAATAAAATTGAAAAACAAAATATAAGAAGAGAAAAAAATCGGATTTGGGCCAACTCCAATTTAATTCTCCCAAGCCCAAACCAAATTTACCCCAACCCATCCAAAATGATCCCTTAAACCTGCCCAATACCCAAGAACCGACCCGCCCCAACCCGGTCAAGGCATAACCGCCCCCCCTTTTTTCTTTCTTTCTCATTTTTCAATTTTGCATCTTTCTCTAACCCTAAAACCCCCTCTTCTCCAAACACCCCAAGCCGCCCCCCTTTTTTCCCTTCATCTGTGTAATAGCTGGCCGCCGCCTCACCCAAACGACCAACAACCACCCAAACGACAAACAACCACCATCCATGAACCCAACAACGCTGCCACGCACCACTGCTACCCACGAGCCATATCCGTCACCATTTCTGGCGTGTTCGCCAGCGACGGCGTCTCCAAACCAAGAGATTCCTGTCATCTCGAAAACCAGGTCCTGCTACATCATGAAGCGACCGGCCATGCCAACCAGAAGCATTCGAACCCAAAGATGGAGTTTCAAGAGCCATAAAATAGAATTTTTTTAGCTCGTTTGGAGGTTTTGTGGTTCCAATAGGTTGTAGTCGACTTGTTCTCATTCGAGAACACTCGATTACAACCTGTTTGGCCTCAAAATGTTTGAGTTATTTGAGACCAAGTCTACCGAGCTTCCAATCTCTTTGTTTCGCGGTAATTTTTTTCTGTTTTTTATGTTTTTCTTTACTCGTTAATCGTCGGTTTAGTTTAATCATTTTTGTAATTCGTTTGTTGTTGATTTTCTTCGGATATTTCCGATTTTTCTGTTTTTCCCTCATCTCTTGGGACCTTTTTATTTGGTCGATTTGTTTACCTTCTGATTTGTTGTTGTAAATGTGTCGTTGTAAATTGAATTCACTTCGATTTTAATATCGTCGATTGGTTGTTTTTGCATTTTTTGCTCGTTTGCCTGAGAACCTTGGATCGCTGATTTGTCGGCTATATGTTATCGATTATACATGTTATAATCGACTAATTGAATGTCGTCAATTAGTTAATTCGGATGCTCGACTTCTTGAAATCTGTCCGTTAAAGCTATACTCGATAAATTCGTAAGTCGATCATTTGTTATCAATCGTATATATTATGGTCGAATAACAGACATCGTTGTTTAAATTCGCGAAATTGTTGTTTGAAATCCTGGGCAGTGGGTCATTACTGTTTGAATTGAATTGATTTGATGATTTTTGATTTGTATTGTTTTATTGATTGATTTTTGATTTCGAGCTAGCTATTGAATTGGTTACAGCTGTTATTCAATAATTAGGGGCTGCTGATAATTTTAGGGGGTAATTAGCAAAAACTTAGGGGTCAACCTAGATAGTATATAATATGGGGATAATAGTGATAATAGTAACTTCACTAATCTGATTTTTAAAGAAGTGACATTAAAATAAGAATAGGATTGATGGTGGGGGAGGGACAACACTAATTTGTTGCCTATTAAAGGCAGTAGACATTTTCTGGAAAGAGGACACTGAGAAAAGAGAGCAGAAACTGAAAAAATACAGATTCACATCCTCGAAAGAACGAATTTTCCAGATTTTCAGATACACATTCACACCTTTAAAGTATAGATTCAAATCCATTGAAAGAAACATATTCTATACACATTTGGAAACCGAATTTTACATTGATTTCAACACATCCGGCAGACTCTTTAGTTGGAAACAAAACCTGTTTTGTTTGTTTCAGTTCGTTCAACACATCTAGTTTCTTCACCCAAATTTGTTCTGTTGTTCCTCGCTTGGTTTTTTTTGGATTCTCTGCTTTGATTTTCAAATCATCTTTGGGATTTTTGTTTTTAGTTGTTGTTTTTCTCCTGGATTTCTGGCCGAGATTTGCTACTGCTGTTGCTGTTGGTTTGAATTTGGTTATTTTGGTTGCTGCATACTATTGCTAACTCCTCATTTATTTCGATTCTACTTCCAGGTACACATCCTTTGGGCTTGTCTACTCTTGTACTAGAAATGAAATGAAAGACCACATTGAATTTGGTCGTTCGACGCCATTACATAAGTGATCCTGTTAAACTAAGGACTGTTAGTAAAAATAGATATTGTGTAGCTTTTGTTTAAACGATTAGAAATGCATATAGTCTTGTATGTTTACTTAGTTCTTGCCTCTGCATGTACGAATTGAAACAAAATCCGCCGGGCTTGTATTATTTATCATTGTAAATTTGGGACTATTGATAAAAATAGACATTAGTTTTTTTCATTTATGCTTAATTAGTTTCTATTCTTGTTAGTATATGTTCGGAACTTGTGTAAGTCGAAACTAGAAAATTCGGATTGAGATTCTTTTTGATATTTTGTAGGTAATTGGTTTAAAGTTAAGTGGTTCAAGCATATTTAAAGTGTTGTTTTTGATTAATTTTAGCTATTAATATAAGGTGGTTTGATTCATTTTCTTCATTTTTATTTTCCTTAAAATCCATTTGTAGTTAAGCAAACAAAATAAGTAGCCAATGCTTTAGATGCCAATGTTAGATTTTAATCGCATAGTCTTGATTTCTCCAATTTACATCGGATTAAGGATAGTAAAAATCCAAAGTAAACAATCTTACTTTTAATAACGGACCAAGGCGAACTATTTCTATTTCGCATATTTTGATCAATTTTTCGTTAGTTTATACCTTTTCGTTCAATCTCCGGCCTTAAGTCAAAAAGCTATGAAATAATACATCATTTGGTATGAGTCTTTAATGGGAAATAATTTTAAGGGATATACTGTTAAATAAATTTATTTTTCTTGGCTTAGTTTTACAATGGCTTTAATCGGCATAGTTTTCAAAGTAAGTAATCCGGATATATTTTTTTATTATTTATCTATTTATCAAAAGTCCGAGTCTATGTTGTATTTAGTTTTTTCTTTTGGTACGATTTCAAATTAATAGAGCGGTTTAAAGTTTAATTAGAGCATATAATTTATAAACATGTATAAAATCAGGTATTTTTAGCCATTTATAATAATTGAAGCGACCGTGCTAGAACCATGAGATCCGGGGGTGCCTAACACCTCCCCTCGGGTCAATAGAATTCCTTGCTTAGAATTTCTGGTTCGCAGACTTCATTCGAAAGTCGAAATTTCCTCGATCCGGGATTTGAATAAATCGGTGACTTGGGACACCTTAATTTATTCCAAGTGGCGACTCTGAAACAAATAGAATAATCCTGTTTCGAATATTGTCACTTAAATTGGAAAAACTCCCTTGTGCTTCTACCCTTCGGGATAGGGCGCGCCAAAAGGAGGCGTGACAACCGCTATCCGTCAAAATTGGGATAATAATATGCATAGAAGCTGCAAAGTTATGCTCTTGTGGAAAATGGTTCATCTACCACATGCCTTGCTCACATGCCATCAAATACTTTCAACATGTTGGTTTAGGTGCAACTAACTATGTTAATCAACAATATAGCGTTTCCAAGTACCTAAACACATATAGTAGTCAGTTGCAATCACTGGGCACTCAGCATTATTGGCCTCCTGCACCATTTAAAATGGTATGCAACAAGTCCTATTTGCATAAAATATAGGTGAAGAAGATAATGCATATACAAAACCAAATGGATGTTAGTGATACAGTTGTGACGACCCAAAGGGTCATCACCTATTTTCCTCATCTATTTCGTGCTTCCGAGGCATTGAAAACCTCATTTTATACTGCCTCAATTTGCGTGCGCAGTTCGGGTGCGTAGCCAAAATTTTTCTTGTGTTGAAGTATGTAAATTCTGTGAAAAATTTGAAGAATTTTGATATTAATATGAATTTAGTTGACTTTGGTCAATATTTTTGGTAAATGGATCCGGACCCGAGATTGGATGGTCCCAGAAGATCCGTATAAAAATATGAGACTCAGGCATGTGCCCGGAGTCGAAATCCGAGGTCTAGAACCTGACTAAAAGAATTTTTCTGTTAAATTATTTTTCTGAAATTATTAAGGAAAATAGAAATAAAAATTGATTAAAAGGCAATGGTATCGGGCTTGTATTTCGGTTCCCACGCCCGGTATAAGTCTTATATATTATTTAAGCACTTTCTGTGAAGTTTGGTTTAAATCAGACGCATTTGACATGTTTGAGGCCTAAATCTAAAAAAACAAATAGATAAATAGCTAGTCAATAATAAAGCAATTTTTGGATTGATTATAAAACTGAAGTAAATGGGCCAGGCCCACAATTGTTGTTGTCTGTTGAGGTGACCTAAGGAGTATTACTTTGGATTGTTAACCATGTAGCAAATTACAGCGGCGAAAAAGAACTTTGGATGCCATTTGAATGTCTCTATATTAGCTATATCGGCCAAGGAAAATCGTCGGAAAGGAAATAAATTGGTTTCCATGTAATCAAAAAATGTGAAAAAAACAAAGGAAGGAATTAGAGAAAGCTCCTGTTCTCGGAAATTTGGCTGCAACAAAGTTTACGATAATTAGATATTTTCTTTACTTTGTGATTACTATTCATAAGCCACAAATATAGGTATATATATGTATGCTTTTCACCTTTAAATTTATAACTTGAGGTGTACAATATAGCAGTTTATCTCCAAACATTAATTAAGGAAAAAAATTGAGTTTTGACCCATCAATTGGTAAATTGGAACTTAATGATAATTTGGACCCAGAGACTAATGGGTACTTCGATAGTATACTATGTTCGGGGATTTGAGCATGTTCACAGGAGTTCACTTTTAGTTGTCTTTGATTTGATATTCAAAAAAATTATAACGTGATCCTGCCTACCATATTTCATATCGCTAATTAATATTTTGCATAGATTAAGGTCGTTGGAGGCCATCTGCTTGGACTTTTTAATATCACAAGGTTCGGAGAACTTTCTATTAGCGAGGTAAGTGTTTAATCTATCATAGCTTGAGGGAGTAGGATTAGAGTATAATAATTTGCTAATTGCTGAATGATCGAGTGCGGTGTATAGGCGTGGTGACGAGCATCTATACACCACCGTCTAGCATGACCATGAGTTGTTGGTACATGTTGTGAACTAATGTGGAATTCTCCTATGTTATATTATTGATCCCCTACCGGGTTGTGAAGGTTGTGTTATTGTTACCTTGCCGGGACCTTATTGTTGTTGTTATTGTTTCCTTACTGGGATATTATTATGACTGTTGTTACTCTCTTGCGGGGTGGTACTTGTAGTTTATTTTATTCTTCTTGCCCTTGATTGTGATTGTTGTTTAGGTGAGGGAGAGTGATAAAGCACGAAGGGTGATGTTGTGCCATTTTTAATTATATTCGCCCGAAGGATCATTTCGTGCCATTGTTAATTATATTCGCACGAAGGATCATTTTGTGCCATGTTTTACTATTTATGCAGGAAGGAACATTCTGTGCCATTGTTAATTAAATAATGCACGAAGGATCATATCGTGCCATGAATGTGAGGATGAAAGTAAAAGCACGAAGGGTGATGCCGTGCACTTTTATTTACTTATTTGGTGAGGATGAGAGTAGAAGCACGAAGGGTGATGCCGTACACTTTTATTTGATTATTTGGTGAGGATGAGAGTAAAAGCACGAAGAGTGATGCCGTGCAATCATTCAATTTCTTGTTTTGTGATAACTGTTTTGTTGCACTCTGTTTTTACCTTACTGATTAATTATGTATATTTGATTGTGCTCCCCTAGCATGTTCCCTCCCTTGATATTTGTATTGCTCAGCATTTCTATTATTTTGTGGTACATATGTATATAGAACAACACAGGTTTATGTGAGTGTCTAGTCCTAGACTTGTCACTACTTCGACGGGATAGGCCAAGCACTTACCAGCACATGTGGTGAGATTGTGCTGATACTACACTTCTATGCATTTTTGCACAGGTCCAGGTTTTTAGCAACAACAACAGTAGTTTCATTAGCAGGATTGTCATACTCTCAAGACTGAGGTAGCTTGCAGACGTCCGCATGCTCGGCGTCTCTTCCTATTGTTTTCATTATTGCTGTAGTCTCTTTGTTTCGAGATAGACGATTATTATTTTCCTTTCAGACCATTATGTGTAGTTATTCTTAGTAGTTCGTGAGTTAGTGACTCCACATCTTAGGTAGATGATTTATGTTGAGTATTTCACATTTATATTCAAATTTATGAAAGTAGACTTCCGCAGTTAATGTTATTATTATTATTCATGTTATTAAATTGACAACAAGATGATTTTTTTAATGGAAAGACTGTGAGTAAATTAGCTTGCCTAGCTACCACGAGTAGGTGCCATCACGATCCCGATGGTGGGAAATCTGGGTCGTGACAAGTTGGTATCAGAGCACTAGGTTACATAGGTCTCACAACTCACGAACAAACTTAGTAGAGTCCGAGGGGTAGGTACGGAGACGTCTGTACTTGTTCCTTAGAGTCTATTGAGTTAGGAAAAATCTCTTTTTTGTTCTTCCTATCGTGCGAATTTATTCTTCAAATGTTAAATTGAATTTCTACTCTTGTCTTCCCATGAATGGCGAAGTCACGTACCGCTTCTTCAGCCGAATAATGGCACAGGCTGGTGATAGATCAACTACGCCTTCAAAAGTTTTGCGGAGGTCGGATAGGTTTCACCAGACTCTTCGCTACCACCTTCAGCGGTGCATCTTTTGAGAACCCACGGGATTGTGCTTGACCGCTGCGATAAGGTATTACAGAACGTGGGAATAATTGAAAGTGAGGGGGTTGATACTACTCTACTTCAGATGACAAATAAAGTAGTGGGAACATAATGTACGTTCTAACCAGTTGTGGTTTCAACGGACCTTGATGTCCGGTTGATTTATTTGAGTTGTGAAGGAGAAATATTGTGAACTATTGGATGTTGTGACTCTGACTTACAGTAAAAGGGGAAATTCCACTACTAGTGAATGGACCGGATGGCCATGTGTTATGTTGGTTTGGCTTGGAATGTATTTATATATGGTATGAAAAGGTCCCCCAAACGAACTATACATATTTAAGGTTTGGTACTCTGCAAGGGGTAAGAATCGCCCCTAATGAAGAGTATATGAGTAAATGCGGTAGCTCAGCAGTGTTAAGCCAGCATAGCAAGAGAGGGCAAATCGGCCAATGCAACACTACCTACTAACTCTATTTTAAGGAAATGTTCTGAAGGAGCTTACCTCCCAGATTCTCAATAATATGTGGTATATGTGATCTGAATGGTTGTACCAGGTTACCATGACAATGTCCGAATATGTCGTCATGTGCAATAAGTTAGTTGAGCCTCAGAGGATTGTTGTGAATGTGGTAGTTTGGAGAAATGTAATTTAGGAAAGCACTCTAGCTACGTGCTGCATTGCAGTCAATACCTATTTTACATGACCAGCCAGAGGTAGAGGTCAGGATGTTAGAGGTGGAGGTGAGAATCTTAGAGGTGGATACCCAACTATGGATATAATTTCTATGGTATGACTGAGGTGACTATACAAGATGGTGTCATCAAATGTACAATTTTTTATTGTTATGAAAGGACATTTCTTCTTAATTTGATTTGGTATTTGAAAAGAAATATAGGCGAGTCCTCTTAATATGCTCCACTCATGAGTGAGCTTCGTAAGCATCAAATTTACTTATGTGAATACTCACGTTGGGTTATTATATGGAGATAGCTATCTCTATTATTATGTGTTGGTCACTAAGAATATTTATGAGGCTAAAAATGATTTTATATCACTACTACAGTGGGTTTTGATGTAACTCTTGAAATAATTAATTTTAATTGCTAATTATATACCATATCGGTATGAGGGTTCATTTTATGTCATGATTTTCTTTGACGGACAATTATTGAAAAGAAGAAAGAGAGGAAGTGAAAATTTTCAATTGGTACAATGTGCAAGTACTTGTGATTCAGAGTTGAGGATGAGGTCCCCAAATTTTTGTATAATGTGAAATATTTTTTTAAACCGAGCTACAAGCTACGGTGGATATTACATGAGGACAAGGTCCTGGTGGCGATAAGTTTATGTTTAAAATTTTCCCTTTATGAAAATAAAAATCTTGTACTATATCCTAAATTTGAGCCATATCCGTTAGGCTTATTTGACAATTCTTGTATAGTTTCTATTCATATTTAGCCATTTTCGTTTTGTAATTGTTGAGTTTTAGCCCTTGGGACGAGCACCAAGGCGAGGATAAATATGACTCTTTAATTCGGAAAAGTAATCATGAGATCTCTATACCTCAGTATGAGTAAAGTGGGAGTTTTGGAATAAGGTATTTGATAACACGCGTTTAATTGGCAATGTTGTAATTTAGGGACAACTCTTATGGCCAGAGTCATGGTTATGTACATACGTACGAGGTGTTCAAGCCTTAGTTAGACTTGTTCATGATATTCCCCATTGATAACATATTGATATGCTCCCGCAGTCAAGAAGAGCATGCGCAGCATCTCAGAGTGGCTTTTCATACTCTAAAAAGTAGTCAGCTATATGCAGATATCTCTAGAGTGTGAGTTCTGGCAAAGTAAAGTTGCATTCCAGGGTCATGTTGTGACTGCATAAGGTATACAGGTTGATCCAAGGAAGATGGAGGCAGTCAAGGACTGGCCTAGACTATTAGGGTTAGCAGAATATTATTGGCGGTTTGTGGAGGAGTTTTCATCTATTACAACCTCGATGACTAGATTGAC